>JASVEL010007918.1:0-278955 GCA_032618575.1 Nicotiana noctiflora | reverse complement strand
GCCCCTTCGGAGTCTGAGTCTGCACACATTCCAGTGAGCGCTGGTATATTATGGGATCGGGCTGCACGCCGCAGCAATATAATTATATATGTATATATATGTATATATATTGGGTCGGACTGCACGCCGCAGTGATATATGGTGGACCTGGCTGCACGCCATAGCACCATAGCGCTTGGGCCTAGGGAGCCCCTCCGAAGTCTGTATACACCCCCAGTGAGCGCCGTCGACGTTAAATGGAGCGGGCTGCACGCCGCAGCGGTATATGTATTGGAGCGGGCTGCACGCCGCAGCATTATACTTATTAATATCCTTATAAATACGTAAATACTTATGTGTTATAGACAAATGTATATGTCTCTATATATTGAGATGGTTGTACACTGTAGTGGTACGAGTGAGGATGTGGTCAGTGTGGGACCCAGTTGAGATGGATATGGACTGGAGATCAGAGAACTCATTGTAGTGATGACTTACCTGTGGGGGTTTGCCTTAGAACTGTTTAGTGACAGTACATGAGTTCTTACTTCCAGTTATTATTTATTATTGCTGCTCACTGAGTTGAAATATACTCACCCCACTCCCCTGCACTTTCTGTGCAGATCCACAGGTACCCGAGAGCAGTTGAGACATTTTAGCTGCTGATCCTTGTCTACTTTTGCGGAGATTACGAGGTAGCTGCCAGCGTCCGCCGAGCTTGTTTTCTCCTTCTTTATCATCTTGTTGATTTCCTATTTCACTAGACTTGATTGTATTAGGATGCTATCTTGTAGAGGCTCAGTCTCGTGACACCACGATATGTTTGGGACCGTATTTTGTATGTTTTACGTTTCGGTTATCACCTGATATGATTATTTACTGTTTAAGTTTAATTTATTTAATAATTGGCATGGTTTAAGGGATAATATGGTCGGGCTTGCCTAGCATTGTGTTGGGCGCCATCACGACCAGGGTTTGGGTTTATGATATGCTAAAAACAAACATAGTTAATCAATGAATTCCATTACTGAAAGGGAGAGAAATGCCTATTTTAAGAATGTTAGATTTCATCCAAGAAAAGTTGGGAGAGTGGTTTTACGAACAAATAAAAAAGGCAAATGAAACTTTACATAGAGTATCAATATTGGAAGAAGAAGAGATGACTAAGAAGATATACTTGGCTTGTAAAATGTTTGTGAGTATATTTATTAACTTCATCTTTTTATATCTGTTGCGATGATTTACTGCTTACATTTAAAAAAAATCATACTTTCTCTTATTGAAGCAACAATACCCTAATATAGTTTGTCTTAATTTTTTATTCTTTGTTAGGTGGTTAACCTTCATTCAATGTTGTTCAGAATAAATAGTGAATGAATCGAATTCATTGTGGATTTAAATATGAGAACTTGTGACTGCCTGAAATTCCAACTTGATGAATTTCCCTGTCCACATGCAATTACTTCTATTAATAAGAGATATTTGCAGAAATATTATTACTCCTCAAATTGGTATTCAAAGGAAACATGGCATAAAGCATATGAATGATATGTGGGAGTTCAAATATCATGGGATATACTACAAAATGTACAATCTAAGATCACAAAACCTCCCCATGTAGTGATTTTACAAGAAAACAAAAGAAGAGGCATATACATGTGACTGCATCAGTACAATTAAAGTCTACCAAATGCAGTCGATGTAAACAAGTTGGACATAACAGAACAACTTGCCTGTCTTCTCCAACACCTCATCCATATTCAAAGAAACACACTGAAAAATACTTCAACCTTCAATAGTCCTTGTCTGAATTTAGACTTCCGCTATTTTATGGCATATTTCAAATGTGATTTTTTCATAGGAATAAAAAAAGAAGCTCTTGGACTATTTTATATACTACTAAAGTACAAATCACTCATTTTTGTTGCGCAGGCTTACATGTTTGGTTGCTTTTAAAAAGTATGCAATGACTTCTGCGAGAATAAATTTCAAGTTGCAGTATCTGAAACCATATTTCTGCTAAAGAAGATGGATTGAACTCATAATTCATTAGATTCTCTTTGTGAATATATATCCTTAACACAAACACACACACCGACACACTCACACACATACATACGCATACAACACATAATAGAAAGGCATGTACAAATAAAATCTTCAGCATCTCGAAGCTGAAGTTATAGAAAATAAACTTAATAACTTCAGCATATTCATTAGAAATAAATCAAAAAGCACAGTATAAAAACATAAAAAGGTATTACAAAAACTAAACATAAAAACCAATTAGGAAGTTGTGACGATCCAGCCCATCGTCACGTGAGTTACCACCCCGTTTCCCCCATATTGTGTTTCTATATACATCATTATAGGTATTTGAGGTGATCGAGTATGATTGGATTGGTTTTAGATGGAAATGAGACACTTAGTATCTTAAAGGAAAGCTTGTTTTGGGAAAAGTCAACCGAAAGTTGACTATTTAGTTAGAGGGATCAGATGTGAATTTTGGTGTTTTGGTTAGCTTCACGGGATGATTTGTAACTTTTGAGTGTGATCAGAAGTGATTTTGGAGGTCTAGTTTAGAATTAAACTTGAATTGGCGAAGTTAGTATTTTGGCAAATTCTGGTTGATTGGTGAGATTTCGTTCCAAGGGTCAGAATGGAATATCAATATTTGTTGTAGCTCCGTTAGGTAATTTTGGATATGTGTGCAAAATTTCAGGTCATTCGGACATCATTTGGTCGGGTTTTTGATGGAATATGAGTTTCAGAAGATTTGGTTGAACTTAGGCTTTGATTTAAGGAAATTTGATGATTTTGATGTTATCTATATTGTTTTGACGGTTCATGCAAGTTTGAGTAAGGTATTGGGTCACATCTGTATTTTTCGTTGAGGTACCGGGGGCCTCGGGGTGTTTTCGGATGGCCAATGGGGTGAAAATTGGCTTGAGAGATTGCTGAACTTATCTGGCACCTAGTGTTTTCGCACTTGTGGTTTTGGGGCTGCAAGTGCGGTATAGCGGAAGTAGTCAATGGGGGCGCAGAAGCGAAAGCGGGTCTCATGATTTCAGGTGCCTCTATCATTCAGGGGCAGAAGGGTACGATACCAACAATCGCTGGACTCTAAAATGAGCAATTGAGGATTTGATAGAACAAAGAAGATAGTGGTAACGGATGAGGAGGTCCCAAATGTGACCAATAATCCTTTGCCCACTCACAATAATGGGCCACTGGTCGGGATAATCTGCAAGGACAAGGAGTTTGATCCCACTTTGAAGACCATAATTGCCATTATTGACATGGAAAAAAAGCCTACATCAACTGTGAAGCAAGAGAAAGGGGAAAAGAAGACTGAGACTACCAAGGCTGAGCTTAGAAGGAACGTTGAACCCAAAACGGAGACGAGGGTGCTCCCGAAAAGGGAGATTCTCTATGGTCCGTGAGGTCGCCCAGAGAAGTCGCAAAGGCTTGAATTAAAAAGAGGAGTACCAATATATGTACCAAAAGGGACCTATGGGTCCGGGGAACAGTTAAACCACCTCGACTAAGTGAACCATTGGTTATCGGACACATACCGCAAAAACCAATAACGGACCCATCCACAGTGCCTTGGAATTATTAATGAACATTGATTACCTACAAAGGCAAAGAAGTCACAGGGGAGCTATCGGGAAATACTTCCGCTAAGAAGTATTGGGACATGCAGGAAGTGAACAACGATACACGGAAATGCTTCCCACCTAAGAAGCCTGTGAACGCCGAAGAAGCAGAGGTTTTCTTGAAGAAGATGAAAATACCCGACATTGAAGTGGTGGATTAGTTGTGCAAGCACCCTAATAAAGTATCCATGCTATCCTTACTCATGATTTCATTCAAGCATCAAAAGGTCCTACTGAAGACCTTGAATGAAACGCATGTACCGGTTGAGACTTCTGTAGAGAAATTGGAAAGAATGGCAGAACAATTCTTTGCAGTCAACCAAATTTCCTTCAGTAAGAATGATTTGCCCCCAAAAGGAGCCGCACATAACAAGGCCCTGCACCTAACAGTCAAATGCGAAGGTTACTACATGAAAAGGGTCATGGTGGATGGAGGTTCTGGAGTAGATATATGCCCGCTTTCCACTTTATATTGCATAGAGATTGGGACCGAAAGAATTCGACCCAACAATGTGTGTGTACGAGCTTTTGATGGAATAAAAAGGGACACAATCAGATAGACATACTTGATTCTGACCATTGGCCCAATAATTTTGAAGTAACTTTCCAAGTTCTGGACATGGACACATCCTACAACTTTCGCCTGGGAAGGCGCTGGACTCACGCAATCGCAGCTGTACCTTCTACCTTGCACCAAATGGTGAAGTTTGAGAATGACGGGCAAGAGATGGTGGTCCAGAGGGAAGATGAGCAATCAATATATCGAGACCTTCAATCCCATGCCTTGAAGTAAGAGAATGAAACGAACACATAGTTTACCAGGCCTTCAAAGTTGTAGTTGCCGATCAACCTGAAGAAGGAGACCTTGTCACACCTCCCTTTTTACTACTTTTTTAAAGATAAAGTATACCCCGTTATTTACTAGTACACCCCAAGAAGGGATATAATAATAACAACATGGAAGGAGTTTTTCCACTTTAAGGACAATTAGAATGATAATTATTTAGATTTTAGAGTCGCCACTTGGGAAGATAATGGTGTCCCAAGTCACCGATTTAATCCCAAATACGAGGAAATATGACTCTGTTTTTACAGTCCGTGAAACTAGAAATCCGGATAAGGAATTATGTTAACCCGGGAGAAGGTGTTAGGCACTCCCGAATTCCGTGTCTTTAGCACGGTCGCTCAACTGTTGTATTTGTCCTATTTGATTTCTTTATATACTTTTACAAATGCGAATGTCCCATTTTATTATTTTAACGACTTGCGACATCGCGAAAATGCATTTCGAGTCACGCTGCAACCAGTACGCCTATGACTTTAGTGCATTTCAGCTTCGCCGAAATTTGAGATTTGAATCACATAAATGTGCACTCATATTAAGGATTTATATTTTAGTCGTGCCTATTTTACATCTTATTATCTTTTGGAAAGACTGTGAAATTCGCTAAACGGTCCTTCCGAGTATAACATTTATATTAAAATTCATATGGGGGCCTCGTGTGTCTTTTCATTTTTAATACGAGGCTCATCCCTTATTTTTAGAAGCCCAAACTTATCATGTACTATGTTTTTCTATTTCTGTTTTTTCCTCCTAACTAGAATATGGTTTTGTATTTTCTGAACTCATTATTACTAAGTCCAGACCAATTATTTTCTACTAGGCCTGGACTTCTGGACTACTTTAACAGTCCATTGTGTGCGAATGGGCCTCTGAAGCCCAGTGTGTGTGAGTATATCTACGTGATGACCCTAAGGTGACTTTAATCGAATTTGGGCCTGTATTCATGTCCAGGCCCAGAGTAAACAGATGAAATGTAGAACAGGATTGTAATTTCAACATAAAATTGAAACAAATGTTCTTCAAATAATAGAATAAACCAATACGATTCATATTATTTCATAAGGCACCAGATTACATACCAATCGCTACTAATTTCGAATTCTAATAACTAATTAAACACTTTAAGATCAGGAATTTGGTACTGATACTATTATTTCAAATTCTTTGGCAGTAATTATAATACTAGCTGTAAACTTATTTATTGCTTGATTTTAACTAAAGGAAAACAATATTGAAATATCAACTGGTCAGGCTTAATTATTATCAACTACAAAACTCTAAATTATACTATAAGTAAATCATTCTTAAATGAGACTAGATAACAAAGCAGTTTAAACTTTATCCAGTTATTTCCTTTTTCTGAACTAGTCGATCCTGGTTCAAACTTAATTAACAGAGGTAGTTAATTACCAGCTTTTATATATACTGGTTTCATAGGCGAATTAATTTTAGTATTAGCCTGTTTTGAACTTGGATTAAGTGATAGCTATTTCTAATTACGTATTATTACTATACTAGGTATTCTATTTCATTTCGACTTCATATTGGTGTTAGTTATTACAATCCATCCTAATGAATTACAATTATTCTAGAAAATAACAATTACAAACTAAAAAGGAAAAATAGAAGCGAATTCATCCAAACAACTCATGCGATTTCATTTCTTCAGCACAATTGCGATTACATCTTCAGGAAATAAAATTGTACCTTATTCAAAAGCAATCTATGAGTTTAGGCTTTGAGGATGAAGAACAGTCAGCAAAATAACAGCAACGGAGCAGCAAACAGAAGCCCAAATATAGAGATCCAGCAAATCAACAAAGTGGAATCGAGGAGCTCAAGCAATATTCAAATGAATTGAAGGACAATAGACCAATCGGGAACTCCCAAATTAATACACAAATTAATCAGCTAAGTGTGAGCACGTGATTTTTTCCCTAAGTAAATAAATTCCAATATAAATATATAATTAAATATAAAAATAGTTTTTGGTGTGGAATTGGGTGTTTTAATTGAAATACTTGTGTGTTTGTTTTTAAAATAAGTTTCAAATTAAAACTACAAAAAGAATCAATTAGAGAATGTCACAAAAAATATGAAAAGTTAGAAAAATCAACAAAAATACAAGATACCGGAAAAACAAAATAAAATGGCAAAAAATATCATAAAATACTAGAAATATCAGGAAAAATAGAAAAATAAAAGAAGTATAACAATTGAAAACAAATACAAAAAGAGAAAAATGAAATACAAAAGAAAATACCAAGAAATAATTAAAATACAAGAAAAAATACAAAAATGTAATACAATTTGGGCTGTGCAATGAAATATATACACAACTGAATAAGCCCAAGTGTAATAGGCCCAAGAGACCAGCTGGTCTGCCTAATCCATTGGCCGAACGACGACGTACAAGGCTGTTTTTATCTTAACCGTTGATGAAATCAATCCAACGAGCCAGATGAGGCGGTTCAATTGAAAATCAAATGGCGCCGTATAGAAGACCAATATGTGCCGTCCAAAAGAATAATCAAATGGATAGCATTGTATCTTATTAAGAGTTAAACTACGTAGTACAAGTAATTGATCCTGGCCGTTCAAAATTAAGCATCTAACGGACACGAGGTTGTCTCTCATTTAACTGAACGACAAAGTTTTAAAAGAAAAGTTCCTAGCCATTGATCTGTTGATCCAAAGGCCAGGATCACATGAGATCAAGGGAGTATATAAATGCCCATCTTCGTTAAAATCAATACAAACACTCACATATACATATCAGTGGAGAAACCATAGCCGCCTCCCCCTTCTACCTTCTTCTTCCTTAGTCTCTCATGGAGACTGGATGGACTTGCCTTGAACCAGCGTCGTCTCCGGCTCAAGTAGCCACCAAATATTTCACCCCTAGCTACCAAACACTACAACCACCATAAAAACCCCAGAAAACCAAAAATCCCCTCTTTTCTTGAAACTCCGGTCGTCGGAACCCAAGCCGGCGACCTCAAATCTATGAACCAGCCTTTGAAATTTACACCATAAGACCGCATTGAGGAGAACTTTCACCTCATCTAGGTGGCTGGTCTCAAATCTTGCTTGAATCCATCGAATATAACGAAAAGGCTCGCTGGAACACTACTCCGGTGAGCACCCAAAAACAAACTCCACCCCAAAACCGCTGAACCAAGCCCCAGACTACCCTTACCCACCAAAAACTCAAAAAAAGAAGCCTCATCAGAAGAAGTCTAACACTCAGAAGACTTAAAGTCTTCAAAACTTTTGAATTTTGGAAATAAATAAAGAATGAAAGAAGAAATAAAGAAAGAAAAGAAAGAAAGAGAAGAGAAGAGGAAAGAAAGCCCTAAAAGCTAAGATTTTTGTCCCTATTTTCTTTGATTGTTTGAATGCTGAAAATGTTTGTCTTTGATGTTTCTTGATGTTCTTGTGAGCCTATCTCTTTCGCATGCTTAGGATCTACCTCTGTTACACAAGCCCAAATATGTTATAGCATTCTTAGGGTTTTTAATGATTATCACACATGAATCATGGTTAAATAGGCTTGTTTATGTGTTTGTTCATCATGCTTTGTCTAAAATTAAGCTTTGATTAATTGGGATTCAACCATTATCAAAATTTCCCTCCGAGTTCTAATTGATTGAAAATTGGTTTGCGATTAAGGCTATATGTGCAAAATAGCATAAACTGGTTATATTTGTAATCTGATTCATCTGTGAGACCATTCTAAATCTTTGATGTTTTGCGATTTGGGTCATAATTGTAAAGATTTTGTGGTTAATTCTGAAAGCTAAATAAGATGGCTATTTCTGAAATAACTAAGTTTGTTCATTAAAGTGGCTATCTCTGTTATGAAGTGATTATGCTGATTTATTAAGTGGTTAGTTTTGAAAACTTATGTCTATTAATTGACTTGTGTTAATAATGGGTTACATTTTAAATAAGGCTTTAAGTATGTTAAATGTGGTCTAAATTGAAAAGGGATTTGGGGTCAAAATTTGGCTAAATCTTAAAACAATTTTAAAAATTGGTTATTAGTTAAATAAGCCTTAACCCTAGTCTAGCAAAACCATTGTAGGTTGGGTAAATAAGAAAAATAGTAAGGGTATAATAGGAAATAATAAATGGCATTATTGAAGATTTAATATAGCCTATAGGGTTAGAAATGACTTTAGTACCTAGTATTCCTGTGATTTCCTACAAAATAAAGGATAAATTGGGCATACTGAAAAGGCAGTCTTGAAATAAAACTTAGCAAGTGAGGGTAACCTAGTAAAATACACCTAATAGAACACCAATGAATTACCTAGAACCTTCTAGCAAGGGCTAGAAGGCATTTCGACACACACTTAATGAACTAATCTGTAAATAATTGAAAAAATAAGGGGAGGGGATTAGAAATAACTTATTTAAATCCCCCCCCCCCTAATTCCACCCCAAAATTAGTCTATAAATAGGCTTCTAGTAAGCCTGAAAAAGGGGTTCTAGATTCTGCATTTTACAAAATGGTTTAGGTTGGAAGATATATGATATAAAGGCTGGAAATTACATTCTAAAAGAAAAGTTCCATACACAGTTCTGAAATCGAGTGATAGTGCTGAATCTTAGGTCTATATACTACAATCTTTAGTTGATTACTTTGGGTATTAATCTGGAAGTTCCTGCTGGGTTTGTTATCCTTCAACTTATTTGGATTCTGCTTGAGCTCTTCGATTCTACTTGTTTATTTGCTGGACTGTTATATTTGGGATTCTATTTGCTGCTCTGTTGTTGTTATTTTGCTGACTATTCTTCATCCTCAAGCCTAGACTCATAGACTGTTTTGTGAATCAGGTACACTCTCATTTCCTGAAGATGTAATCGCACATTATTTGAAGGAATGAAATCATATGAGTTGTTTGGATTATTTTACCTCTGTTTTTCCTTTAGCTTTGTAATTATTATATTTTAGAATCCTTGTAATTAATTAGGTTGGTTTGTAATAAATAATACCTATATGAAGTCGAAGCAAAAAATAGAGTATATAGCATAGTAATATATAATTAGATATAGCTATCACTTAATCTATGTTCGAAACAGGTTAACACTGAAATTAATTCACCTATTGAAACTGGTATAAACATATGAGCTGGTAATCAACTACTTTTGTTAACTAGGTTCTGATTCAGGATCGATTAGTCCATAAAAGGAAATAAATAGATAAGTTAAAACTGCTTTGTTATTCAGTCTCATTTAATAATAATATAATGTAGAATCTGTAATCAATAATAATCCAAACATGTTCAGTCTGTATTAAAACTACTGCTTAAGTACTTGAAATAAAAGTGTTAGTACCTTATTCCTGTTAGTGCGTAATCAGTTATTAGAATTCGTAGTTAGTATTGATTGACATGTAATCTGGAGCCTTATGAAATAAAATGAATATTATTAGTTTACTCTGTTGTTTGAAGAATGTTTGTTCGAATTTTTTGAAAATACAAGTCTGTTCTGCATTTCATCCGTTTATTCTGGGCCTGGTCGAGAACACTGGCCCAGATTCGACTAAATTCACTCTTGGGTCGTCAAGTGGTGATACTTGCATATACTAGGTTCCAGAAACCCAATCGCACATAATGGACTGGTAATACAGTCCAGAAGTCCAGGCCTGGTAATAAATAATTGGCTTGGACCTAATAATAACAAATTTAGAACATACAAAACTATATCATGATTAGGAGAAAAAACATAAATAGCAAACATAGCATATGATAAGTTTGGACTTATATAATAAAGGGATGAGCCATGATTAAAATGAAAAGACACGCGGGGCCCCCATATGAATTTTAATAAGAATTTTAGACTCGAGAAAACTATTTGATGAATTTCACAGTCTTTCCTAAAGATAATAAGGCGTAGACGTTGTAGGCACGACTAAAATATACATCCTTAATACGAGTACACATTTATGTGACTCAAATCTCAAATCCTGGCGAAACTGAAACGTATTAAAGTCGCAGGCGTACTGGTTGCGGTGTGACTCGAAATGCATTTTTGCGACGTCGTAAGTCGTTAAAAATAACAAAACGGGACATTCACATTTGTAAAAGCATATAAAGAAATCAAATAGGTCAAAAACAACAGTTGAGCGACCGTGTTAAAATCACAAAATTCGGGAGTGCCTAACACCTTCTCCCTGGTTAACATAATTTCTTATCCGGATTTCTAGTTTTGGGGTTTATTAGTAAATAACGGGGTATACTTTATCTTGGGAAAAGTAGTGAAAAAGGGAGGTGTGACAGCTCTGGCAACTCTGCTGGGGATAAGCAACCCAGAACTTCGGTTTAGGGTTTAAGAATTCGAGCTCGATAAAATTGTTATTTTTTATATTATTTGATTTCATTATATGCTTTGATCAATGTGCTACATGTTTACCGCTTTGATATTACGTGAACTGTATATAAACAAATTGTGCCGAAAACCCTTCTTTCTTACCTACGAGGATGTGCTTACTAGTTGAGACTCCCCTTTCTGTTCGTGTCAATACCCTAATAAGAAATAGAGGCTGGATAAGTTACAAAGCCGGACGACCTCGCGCGTCCTCGGTACGTAGCCCCCTCCTCAATCCGAGTTGTCCACTCGGGTACACGATCTAGCACCATAAAAACATCAGGATATTGAGCCTAGATTTAGGACGATTATTTGCATCATAACAGACTTAGGGGACTCAACATAGGGGTTGGGTCCGTCTAGGATAGGTGACCCGGGATCAAAAGACTGAGCATAATATATGTTGCATTTATTTGTCTTGGATTATTATGCGGACAGCCTAAATTCCTGCAACAAAAAAGAAAATTTTAGAATAGAAAAATATCAAAATATTGACGAAACGCTGTCGAAATTTTGAAAAATAGGTAGAACAAATTTTGTTGATATAATTGGTCACAAAATAATGTGACAAAACTATGCAGGTTTGACTCTCGCCACTAGGTGAGATACGTAGGCAACCCTTGACGTGTCCAACCACCCCTTTAAAAAAATGACCATAAAAATGTCGAATTCTCAATAAATCGAAGTGATGTTGTTTTTGAAAATAGCCGAATGTTCCGAAAGGACGACGGAAGGTTGTTTTTGCAAAAAATGGCCGCTTCGAAGTCATTTCTTTTCCTTTTTAAATAATAGCCTTTAAGTTTTCAAATGAAATATGGAAAGGTTAATTCTTTCAGAATAATGAAAAATTGTCTTTGAAAAATATTTTCCTTTTTGAATAAAATCGCCTTTAATAAATGTGCAGGATGAGCACAATACAAAATGAACCCTTTGTACTAATGAACAAAATCCCTTTGGAGTTGCGGTTATGGTGGAACGATCTAGTCCAAGAGAGTCAGGTTTGGGTCAACAGATATCTAAAAGATCTTATTGGGTTGATGGACATAATACCTCGGGGTGATATTATTCGGGCTCTCATTGCTTGTTAGGATCCTGCACATAATGTGCTCCACTTCTCATATTTTGAGCTCACTCCGACATTAGAAGAAGTTGCTTATTACATCGGGAAAGGCGAGGTTCTTCTAAAGGACAAGTATCTGGTGGCTCCAAGGGCTATTACAGTGCATAGATTCCTTGACTCCCTAAAGATTGCCAGAAACGTTCACAATGAAGACTTGGCTCACGGTTTCTATACTATGAGTTTTATATACCACATATATGGTCATATTGGGGGATTTAATGATCCAACAAACAAACTCTGCAGCAAAGTGAACCGGGTTAAGTGGGAGGAACATAGGTGCTTCGCCTTTATGGTTGCCTTGTTGGAATTGATCATATTCCCGAGGAAAGATGGAAATATTGATATTAGAGTCGCCGAAATTGCCAGTACTCTCCTTGTGCAAGACAATAACATACTGGCACCGATAATAGTGGCTGATATCTTCCGTGCCCTCACATCCTGTAAAGCAAGACATCACTTCTTCGAGGGATGCAATTTAATTCTCCAAATGTGGATGATAGAGCATTTGTGCCGCCACCGTTAGTTTTCAAGTTACGGATCACTTGAAAAGACGTGTATTGAAGAATTTTATGTGAGAATGATAATAGGTGAATTTACTATATTTCTGGCCTATATAATCACACTTTATTGTTGTTTATATATTGTTTATGATGACAAAATGCTTTTATTAGTGTTTCTAGTGTGTTATAGGTACACATGAGCTAATGAAGACTAAAAGAGCAAGTTTTGGAGTCAAAAGATGGTGAAAAAGGCCAAAGTTGGTACAAGTCAAGAAATTATGCTGAAAATAGTCGGGAAGGTGTGATTCCGAGCTATATAGATGTTATGGCATGAATTTAAGTGATTTCGAGCTTTGATGTCTGAGTAAAAGGTAAAGGAATTAAGTCGGGATCGTGTTCGGGGGTCAAATTTGATAGTTTAGTACAAACGAAGACGCGATGAGGCATATTGCGCACTGTCTAGTAAATTGGAGATAATGTTTTTCTCAAAATTTCGTTTTGGCTCCATAATATATAGTTAGAAAGCTAAATCATGGAGCATGAAATACTGTGGTTTCACCGCGACCGTGGTGGAACCACGACAGAAGAGGCCTGCAGAAGATTTTGAAGTTCAGAGGAGTGGATTTTCCGCGGTCCATCCGTGACCGCGGACGAAACGCGAGCGAGGCCAAAAATTTGAAGGCTAAACTTGTCAATATGCAATTTTTGTAACCTAAAACCTGTATTTGATGATAGGATTCGCCCAAGAGAGGCATGCATTGTATTATTCACTACTTTTGCAAGAAAACTAGTAAGAGAGAACTCTATCAATATCTTTCTTTCTTTTACATTGAATCTTTGATTATGAATTCAATTATTATTCTTGTTTCTTTTATTATGAGTAGCTAATTCTTTATCTAAGGTTTTGATGGAACCTATTGAGTGATGAACTTCTGGGTCATGTGATTACAAATTATTAGCTAGATTTCTATTTGTTTAACTTCGTTCTTGTTGTAGCTAATTGGTAGGATCCCGGATTAGCTGTGCCTATTTAGTGTGCAAAACTTGGAAAAGAGTGCATATTTAGGTATATTGTTGAACAATACCACACCTAGATTTTTGGAGGAATCTAGAATTTTAGGCGTAAAGGTGGGATTAGGAATAATGAAACCTTGGGTGTAATCTAAAGTGAACTATTCAAATTAAAGCTAGCTAGGGTAGCTCGGGAGAGTGGACTAGTAAATTATTGTAGTTGCTCGGGAGAGAATTATGGTAAAAGTAGCGTACATGATTGATAGAATAATATTGACAATTTGTATGAGCATAAACAGAAGGGATTCCATCAATAGGAGAAATCAATACCTTAGTCTTTCTCTTTATTCTTTACCTAACATTCAATTCTTTCATTCAAGTCTTTAATTCTTGTAAAAGTTAGTTGTTAGAAAACATCCACAAAAATATATTCAAATTGTGGGAAGCTGCTTCAGAAGTGTTCTTGGGTTGTGAAAGTTGCAGTTGATAGGTTAATTCCTTGTGGGATCGACTCTGCACTTAATTAACCGCATTATATTGACTACGATCGTTGCTTGGACGTGAATAAATTTTGTCGCCGTTTCTGGGGAATTAACGGAATTATCAATTGCCATTGACAGAACTACAAGATTATTGTGTAGTCAGGTTCTTTCTACACTTTACATCGAAATTTTTGACGGTTGTTGAGTGGGATACTCAGGTGCATGCCTAGAAACTCTACAAGGACTGGAGAACTAATTGAAGGACTCTCAGACCCAGAGCAAACTTTCCGGGCACGTAACAGGTCAATTAAACAACTTCAGCAATCTCAGCAAACAATTAAACTAGATTTCGACATGGGAGACGTCAACGACCCAAACCAGCAAGCTGGGTTGAACGCACATGAGGCGCGGGAGGCGCAGGAAGGTGCATCTGGGCACAACCAACCGCGGATAATTTGGCAACTGCCATTATTGTGCCAGCGATTCAAGCTGAGTCTTTCCAGATTACTAACAACATGCTACACTTGTTGCAAAACAAGGCATTATTCTCTAGGACTCTTGTTGAAGACCCACAACAACACCTGAATCACTTTCTCTCTATATGCAAGACGCAGAGGCAACCAAATGTGACACTGGAAGCCATCAGACTATTGCTATTTCCATTCTCAGTTATAGGGGTTACGCAGGTATGGCTAAACTCACTCCCCATAAACTATGTTGCAACATGGGATGAGTTAGTCAAGCAATTCCACAGCAAGTTTCATCCACCTAACAAGACAACTCAGCAAATTGATGAGATTGTGAGCTTCAAGTAGAAACCAATGGAGACATTACATGAAACTTGTGGCGGATTCAAAGGTATGCTTGTTATGTGTCCTCACCATGGGGTTCCTAAGCATATGTTGGGTCAAAGGTTCTACATGGGGCTTTCAAACAATATGAAAAATATAGTAGATGCCTCAGCAGGTGGGGATTTTCTTAGCAAGACTTGGAGAGAAAGCCAAAGTTTGCTTGACAAGATGGCTCAAAACTTTGGGTGGACGACCAGGAATGCTCCCATCACCCTAGTGGTACACTCTATACCTCTGAATCCTTCCAACACATTGGAGGAGAACGTGGCTACTTTATTGACACAAATAAGCATCTTGACGAAGAAGGTGGAAGAATTAGGGGTCAAGCAGCAGGTTCATATTGTAGACACTACCAATGGTGGTTTATGCACATCTTGCATTAGCCAACCCATAGGTAATCCATGGGCTGCAGACCAAGAACATCATCACCAGCATGAAGACATGAACTATGTGGCTAATTACGAAGGGCAGCGATAGGGTAACCAGAGTTGGGGTCAGCAGGCTCCACAGCAGTACAGGCCTCCTCAGCCACAGTACAATGCAGCAGGTATGAGGCCACCAAACAACATGGCTCCATATCCTAGGCCTCAAAATTTCAACAACTAGCAGCAGGGGTATCATCCACCTCCACCACAACATGGGGGTAGACATGACGATGGGTTCGCAAGGTTGGAAGCTATGATGCACCAGGTAATTGGGTCACATGCCAAAACCAGTGAGAGGATAGATGCACATGATGCAACTATCAAGAATATTGAAGTACATGTGGGCCAGATTGCTATGTCACTTAACAATCTTCCTCAAGGGACAATGACTGCAGATACACAAACAAACCCAAAGGATCAAATCCCAAAGTGGTTGATGGCAGTTAATCTGAGAAGTGGAAGAGATCTTGATGCTGAGCAGGAAAGAGAGAGAAGCAATTTATAGGCTGAGACACTCACTCCAGTGCCCATTGAACTGGATGAGTCCACCGGGTTGACAGAAGTTACAGTCCAACCCGTAACTGAAAATAAAGATGTGCAGCAGGGAACGAAGAATGTAGCTGAACCGGTAGAGCAGCCGGTTGAGGAGCAAGTGGTAGAGAAATAAAAGTTCCAAGTGATTGGTAAGAAGAGGCCTCCAGCACCAATCCCACAAACGTTGTCCAAACACCAGAAAGAAGAGCAATACAAAAGGTTCTTTGATATGCTCATGCAAATCCAGGGAAAAGCATTCCTTTAATTGAAGATTTGGAAGAAATGCCTGGGTATGTTAAGATGATGAAATATTTGATGTCGTGGAAATTTGATTTCCAAGACTTGGCCACCGTGACTCTTACTCAGACTTGTAGTGCACTGGTTTCTAGACCCATTGCTGAGAAGCTATTTGACCCAGGTAGCTTCACCATTCCTTGCACTATAGGAAACTTTGCCTTTGCAAAGGCATTGTGTCATTTGGAGGCAAGTATAAATCTTTTGCCCTTGGTGATTTATAAGAGTTTGGGCATCGGGAGAGCCATGCCTACTTCCATGTTACTACAGCTTGCTGACAGGACGGTTAAGCGTCCATTCGGTATATTGGATGATGTGCTCATCCAGGTGGGGAAGTTTGTGTTTCCCGCCTATTTTGTTATTCTTGACTACAAGATGGAAGAGGAAATTCCTATAATCTTAGGAAGACCATTCCTAGCCACAGGGAGAGTATTAATTGATTGTGAGACTAGGGAACTCAATATGAGGTAGAATGACGAGGAGATCATATTCAATGTGCCAAAATCCATGAGGCGCCCTAGTGATTTCACGAATTGCTCTCTCATTGATGAGGTAGATGTGATAATGGAGACAGATGATGTAGAATTGACAGTTGAAGATCCACTTCAGGCATGTCTGATGAACTTAGAAAAGGTAATTGGTTAAAGCCTGGCAGAGTGGGTACTAACTCTGGAAGGTAAAGCGTTTTGGGATAGAGAGTTGGAGTTTGAACCTCTACACTTAGAAAAGAGAGAGACCCCTCCAGAAAAACCATCCATTGAAGAGCCACCAAAGCTGGAGCTTAAGCCACCACCAGCTCATCTTAGGTATGAATTTCTAGGCCCTAACACCACTTTACCTGTTATTATCTCATCTGGTTTGCTAGATGTGCAGGCTCAAAAGCTATTACAGGTAATCAAGGAATGTAAAACTGCCATTGGTTGGACCATGGCGGACATAAAGGGGATCAGCCCCGCATGCTGCATGCACAAGATTCTCCTGGAAGAGGGACACAAACCCTCCAGGAAACGCAAAAGAAGGCTGAACCTGAACATGAATGTTATGATGAAAAAGAAAGTGATAAAGTTGCTAGACACGGGGTAGGTCCCAGGTAAGTTTTCTCACCCTTCTGTGATGTACATTGATTATTACGCCATGGGGACATGGCATGATTTTAAGTGTGGGGTGGGAGACTTATCTTGTATTGTATGTTGTACATTGTAGATTTAGCTGTAAATTATATTATCTGGCTTGGCCCGATGATGGCCACTTGGAGACGAGTTTCTTAAGGGTCTAAGTCGGAATAAAAACGCAAAAACAAATTGAAAAATCCAAAAATATTAGTTGAAGGCTCTTCCTGATGACGGACTATTTGGACAAATACTCTTGAGGAAAGTAGTGTGACGACCCAAAGGGTCATCACTTATTTAATTAATCATTTTGAGCTTCTGAGGCCTTGAAAACCTCATACTATGTTGCCTCGATTTACGTGCACGATCCGAGCATGTAGCCGGAAAGATTTTGTGATAGAAAATATGAATTCTATGAGAAATTTGGATAAAAATGATATTAATATTGATATGGTTGACTTCGGTCAACATTTTTGGTAAACGGATCCGGACCCGAGATTGGATGGTCCCGAGAGGTCCGTAGGAAAATATGGGACTTGGACATGTGTCCGGAGTCGAATTCGGAGGCCTAGAGCCCAAGTTATGAATTTTTATGTGAAATTGTTTTTGATGTAATTATTAAAGGAAATAAATTAATTGACCTTGGTATCGGGCTCGTATTTTGGTTCCGACGCCCGGTACAAGTCTTAAATATTATATATGTGATTTCCGTAAAGTTTGGTGACATTTGGATGTCGTTTGAGATGTTTTGGACCTTGAGTCCCAAGTTTGAAAGTTTTGAAAACTAAAGGTATGAAAATCATGCATTTGAGGCTTGATTTGATGAAACGAGGTGATATTGGCGATGTGATCGCACGAACAAGTTCATAACGTGTTTTTGAGGTTATGTACATGTTTGGTTTGGAGCCCGGGGGGCTCGGGTAAAGATTTGATAGGCCGTTGGATGAAATTCTGAATTTTTGAACTGCTGGTTTTTCACCCAGTTGTTGGCTTCGCAATTGCGAAGAATTTCTCGCAATTGCGAAGGGGACAGTGTAAGGCAAGGCTCGCAAATGCGAACCTTGATCGCAAATGCGAAGCCAGCCTTGTTCGCAAATGCGAACAATTGTTCGCATTTGCGAAGGTCCCCAGTGCCTGCCTATGTTCGCAAATGCGAACAAAAGTTCGCAAATGCGAACATTCCCCATACTGCCTTGGTTCGCAAATGCGAACCATTGTTCGCAAATGCGAACACTGCCTTATACGGCATGTGTTCGCAAATGCGAACATTAGTTCGCAAATGCGAACATCCCTTTGTCTGCCAGTGTTCGCAAATGCGAACAAATGTTCGCAAATGCGAACTTCCCAGCCTAAGCTTATTTTTCAAACTCCAGAAATTGGTCGGGGTTCGCAATTGCGAACCCATGTTCGCAAATGCGAACACAGAGACCTGAAAAACACGAATTTCAGTCATTTCTTCACTTTTTACAAAACCAAAACACCCATTTGTGATTCTTCAAGGATTTCTTCTTCATCAAAACGATTGTAAGTCACTTTTTACTTAATTCTCTCAATTCCTAACATCATTAAACATGTTTTTCATAAGAAATCAAAGATTTTCATGGTAAAATTCTTGTTTTTGTTAGAAAATAGGTTTTTCATAAATTGGGGAATTGGACCTCGAATTGAGGTCCGATTTTGAAACAAATTATATACATGAACTCGTGGGGGGATGGGTAACCGGATTTTGGTCCTAACCCCGAGTTCCGAGCATGTGGGCCCAGGGTTGAAATTCACTATTCCGGGCAGAATGTTGTAAAAGTTGTATTTGATCTTAAGAATTAGTTTGTTGAGTAGAATTGATGATATTAAATCAATTGTGTATAGATAATGTTGGATTGGAGCCAAGTTGAAAGAAAAAGACATTTCCACGGATTGAATTGTTCATAAGCATTCGAGGTAAGTGTTTGTTCTATCCTAGCTTGAGGGAATAGGATTATGTGTTATGTGTTATGTGATCGAGTGCGGTGTATGGGCCGTGGTGACGAGCATCCATACACTTGGCGTCTAGTATGACCGTGAGTCGTTGAAAAATGATTATTTTGAGATATATTACGGATGAAATGTTATTGTTTTCCCTTGTTGGGACTTGTTGTGAAGATAATTATTGGTTGCCCTTGATGGGACGGTTTATGAATTACTGTTTCTTTCTTTGCCCTTAACTGTGATTGTTATTTGGGTGAGGAAGAGTGATAATGCACGAAGGGTGATGCCGTGCCATGTTTATTTATTTATGCACGAAGGTTAATGTCGTGCCATGTTTATTTATTGATTATGCACGAAGGATCATGCCGTGCCCTGTTATTGAACCATGTACGAAGGATCATGCCGTACTATGGATGTGAGGATGAGAGTAAAAGCACGAAGGGTGATGCCGTGCACTTTATTTGCTTATTTGGTGAGGATGAGAGTAAAAGCACGAAGGGTGATGCCGTGTACTTTATTTGCTTATTTGGTGAGGATGAGAGTAAAAGCACGAAGGGTGATGCCGTGTACTTTATTTGCTTATTTGGTGAGGATGAGAGTAAAAGCACGAAGGGTGATGCCTTGCAACTATTTGCCATTCCTTGACTTGATATTACTTGTTTTTCCATTATATTTTATTTGGGTGATGCCGTGCAACTACTTGCTATTCTTTGACTTGATATTACTTGTTTTTCTATTATATTTTAATTGGGTGATGCCGTGCAACTACTTGCCATTCCTTGACTTGATATTACTTGTGTTTCCATTATACCTTGTTTTCCTTGTGAACTTATTAACCTGTTGTTAATTGTTGAGTTCTTTGAGATATTCCTTATTGTGTTATTACTTGGTTAATTCTTGTTATTTGTGGTAATATATATATTAAAGAATTGGGATCGGGTGGTATGCCTACCACAAGATATAATTTATTGATACAGTTGGGAGCGGGTGGTACGCCTACCACGAGATATGAAAAGAAAAATAAAGAATCGAGACACGAAAGTAAGATTTAATTCTATGGATTAGATTAATCTGGATATTATGAGTTATTGATTGTTATTGCATAGTAGAGTATTTCCTTATAAATGTTTATGTACATATATATATATATAGCAACTGCACAGGTTTATGTGGGTGTCTGGTCCTTGGCTTGTCACTACTTCGCCGGGATAGGCCAGGCACTTACCAGCACATGGGGTCGGTTGTGCTGATATTACACTTCGTGCATTTTTGCACAGGTCCAGGTTACGATCAGGAGCAGCAGCAGCAGTAAATCGATTTCGTGGGAGTTGATCATATTTGAGACCGAGGTAGCTTGCGGACGTCCGCAGGCCCGGCGTCTCTCTCTTTATTTATGTTATTAGCTGTAGTCTCTTTGTTCCGAGACAAACAGAACTATGTTATATTTCCTTCAGACTTTTATGTGTAGTATTCCATAGTAGTTCGTGAGTTGGTGACTCCAAGTCTTGGGTAGAGGATTTCAGTACGATTTACACCTTGTGATTTGTTATTTCCATTTCGATAAAGTATTCCGCATTTATTTAATTAAAATTGTGTTAAAAATAGGATAGTATGAATACAGTGGCTTGCCTAGCTACCACGAGTAGGCGCCATCACGATCCCGATGTTGGGGGAAAATCCGGGTCGTGACAAGTTGGCATCAGAGCTCTAGGTTACATAGGTCTCACCACTCACGAACAAGCTTAGTGGAGTTTGAGAGGTAGGTACGGAGACGTCTGTACTTGTCCTCCAGAGTCTATTGAGTTAGGACAAGTCTCTTATTTGTTCTTTCTTATCGTGCGAATTCATTCTTCAAATGTTATATTGAATTTCTACTCTTGTCATCCCACGAATGGCGAAGTCACGTACCGCTTCTTCAGCCGAACAATGGCATAGGCTGGTGATAGATCAACTATGCCTTCAAAAGTTTTACGGAGGTCGGATAGGTTTCACCAAACTCTTCCCTACCACCTTTGGCGGTGCATCTTTTGAGAACTCACGGGATCGTGCTTGACCGCTGTTATGAGGAATTGCAGAACGTGGGAATAGACGAATGCGAGTGGATTCATTTTACTGTGCTATGGAGGGCAAACAGAAGTAGTGGGAAGATAATGTATTTACCACACCAGTTATGGTCCCAACGGAAGATGCAATTATATCAGGAGATCATCCAATAAATCGTGTTGGGTTTCAACGGACCTAGACGTCCGGTCGATGTGTTGGAGTTGTGAAGGACAAATATGGTGAGTTATTGGAATGTATATATATGGTATGGAAAGGTCCTCCAAATAATTTATACATATTTAAGGTTGGTTCTTTTCATGGGGTAAGAATCGCCCCCAGAGAATGACGAAGAGTATATAAGTAAATGGGGTAGCTCAGCGGTGTTAAGCCAACATAGCAAAAGAGGAAATTGGCCGTCGATGTTTGTGACAAGCCTACGAAGAGGGCAAACCGGCCAATGCAACGCTATCTACTAAACTCTATTTTAAGAAAATGTTCTGAAGACGTCACCCCCGATATTCTCTGCAATATGTGGTATGAGCGATCTGAACGGTTGTACCAGGTCACAATGACTGTGTCCGAATATATATTGCCATGAGCAATAAGTTAACTGATCCTTAAAGGAATTGTTGTGAATGTGGAATATTGGAGAAATACAATTTTAGGAAAGCACTCAGGCTACACGCTCCATTGCAGTTAATAATTATCCTACATGGCCAGCCAGATGTAGAGGTTATGATGTTAGAGGTGGAGGTGAAAATCCTAGAGGTGGAGACCCAACCATTGATATAATTTTTATGATATGAGGGAGGTCACTACACCAAATGTGGTCATCACACGTATAATTCAGATTGTTATAGACAGAATAATTTTCCCTTAATTTGATTTGGTTTTTGAAAGAAAATTTAGGCAAGTCCTTTTAACATGCTCCATTCATGAGCGAGCATCGTAATCATCAAATCTACTTAGGGAAATACTCACGTTGAGTTATTATATGAGGATAGACATCCCTATTATTAGGTGTTAGTCACTAAAATATCCATGAGGCTAAGAGTGACTTTATATTACTTATTACAGTGGGTTTTGATATAATTTTTGGGATAACTAATTTTAATTGTTAATTGTGCGCCCTATCAGTATGAGGGTTCATTTTATGTCGTGATTATCTTTGACGGACAATTATTGAAAGGAAGAAAGAAAGGAAATGAAAAATTTCAGATGATATGATGTGCAAGCATTGTGATTCAGAGTGAGGATGAGATCCTCCAATTTGTGGCATAATGTGAAATATTTCTAAGCCGAGCTTCAAGCTGCGGTGGATATCATATGAGGACTGGGTCCTGGTAGTAAGAGTTTATGTGTTTAAAATTCTTCTTTTATGAAATTAATATTTTCGTATTGCATTCGTAAATATGTGTCATGCCCGTTAGGACTATTTGACAATTCTTGTATAGTTTCTATTCATATTTAGCCATTTCTATTTTGAAACCGTTGAACTTAGCCTTTGAGACGAGCACCCAGGTGTGTATAAATATGACTCATTAATTCAAAAAAAAAATATCACGAGGTCTCCATACCTCATTCTGAGTAAAGTGGAATTTGTAGAATAAGGTATTTGATAACGGGGTTAATTGACGATGTTGTAATTTAAGAACAACTCTTATGGCCAGACTTCAGAGTCATGGATATGTGCATACGCATGAGGTGTTCGTGCCTTATTTAGACTTGTTCGTTGTAGTCTTCATTGTTTCCATATTGACATACTTCTGCAGTCATGAGGAGCATGCGCAACATCTCAGAGTGACTTTGCAGACTCTAAAGGATAATCATCTATATGCCAAATTTTTGAAATGTGAGTTCTGGTTGAGTTCGGTAGCATTTCTGGGTCACATTGTATCAGTGGAAGGTATTCAAGTGGAACCAAAGAAGATTGAGGCAGTCCAAAATTGGCCTCGACCAGCTTCAGTGACTGAGATCCGGAGTTTCTTGGGATTGGCAGGTTACTACCGTCGATTTGTAGAGGGGTTTTCTTCTATTGCAGCCCCGATGACCAGGTTGACCCAGAAGGGTGTCCAGTTCCAGTGGTCGAGATTTCAAAAGCTCAAGACAGCCATGACCACAGCACCGGTATTGATTTTACCCACAGGTACGGGACCTTATACTGATTATTGTGATGCTTCCCGTATTGGGCTTGGTGCAGTGTTAATGCAGGATGGTAAGGTTATTGCCTATGCTTCGAGGCAGTTGAAGATGGATGAAAAGAATTACCCAGTGCATGATCTAGAATTTGCGGCGATTATTCACGCATTGAAGATCCGGAGGCATTATTTGTATGGTGTAGTATGTGAAGTATACACCGATCATAAGAGTCTTCGGTATTTGTTTAAACAAAAAGAGTTGAATTTGAGGCAGAGAATGTGGCTGGTATTGCGGAAAGATTATGATGTCACCTTTTTATATCATCAGGGAAAAAGAAAACGTGGTGGCTGACGCTTTGAGTAGGAAGTCAGCCAGTATGGGCAGTCTTGTTTATATTCCAGTCAATCAGAGGCCAATTGCTTTGGATGTTCGGTCCTTGGCCAATCGATTTGTGAGGTTGGATATTTCTGAGCCTAGTCGAGCACTAGCTTGTGCGATCGCTCGCTCTTCATTATTGGAGCGTATCCGTGATCAACAATATAATGATTCCTATTTATGTGACCTTAGAGACACGGTTCAGCGAGGAGGTGCTAATCAGGTCACCTTAGATGCTGATGGGATCAATTCCTGCCTTTGGCAGAGTTTGCTTATGATAATAGTTATCAATCGAGCATCCGGATGGCTCCTTATGAAGCGTTTTATGGTAGGCGGTGTCGTTCTCCGGTTGAATGGTTTGAACCGGGAGAAACTCGGTTATTCGGTACAGATTTATTTCAGGAGGCCTTAGATAAGGTCAAGATTATTCAAGATAGGCTTCGCACAGCTCAGTCTAGAAAAAAGAGCTATGCAGATCGCAAGGTTCGAGAGATAACTTTCATGATTGGGGAACGAGTATTGCTCCGAGTGTCGCCTATGAAGGGCGTGATGAGGTTCGGTAAGAACGGCAAGCTCAACCCTAGGTATATTGGTCCATTTGAGATTCTAGACCGAGTGGGAGGGGTGACTTACAGACTAGCTTTGCCGCCTAGCTTATCAGCCGTGCATCCAGTTTTTCATGTATCTATGCTTCGGAGATACCACGACGATCCCACACATGTGTTAGACTTCAGCACTGTCCAATTGGACAATGATCTATCTTACGAGGAGGAGCCGTTGACCATTCAAGACCGGTAGGTTCGACAGTTGAGGTCAAAGAGTTATCCTTATGTGCGTGTTCAGTGGAGAGGTCAGCCTCCTGAGGCATCAACCTGGGAGTCCGAGTCTGATATGCGGAGCCGCTACCCACACTTGTTTCCTGACTCAGGTAATTCTTTCTTTTGTCCGTTCGAGGATGAACGGTTGTTTTAGAGGTGGAGATTGTGACGACCCAAAGGGTCAACACTTATTTAATTAATCATTTCGAGCTTCTGAGGCCTTGAAAACCTCATACTATGTTGCCTCGATTTACGTGCACGATCCGAGCATGTAGCCGGAAAGATTTTGTGATAGAAAATATGAATTCTATGAGAAATTTGGATAAAAATGATATTAATATTGATATGGTTGACTTCGGTCAACATTTTTGGTAAACGGATCCGGACCCGAGATTGGATGGTCCCGAGAGGTCCGCAGGAAAAATATGGGACTTGGACATGCGTCCGGAGTCGAATTCCGAGGCCTAGAGCCCAAGTTATGAATTTTTATGTGAAATTGTTTTTGATGTAATTATTAAAGGAAATAAATTAATTGACCTTGGTATCGGGCTCATATTTTGGTTCCGACGCCCGGTACAAGTCTTAAAATATTATATATGTGATTTCCGTAAAGTTTGGTGACATTTGGATGTCGTTTGAGATGTTTTGGACCTTGAGTCCCAAGTTTGAAAGTTTTGAAAACTAAAGGTATGAAAATCATGCATTTGAGGCTTGATTTGATGAAAACGAGGTGATATTGGCGATGTGATCGCACGAACGAGTTCATAATGTGTTTTTGAGGTTATGTGCATATTTGGTTTGGAGCCCCGAGGGCTCGGGTGAACTTTGGATAGGACACGAGATCAATTTTTAATTTTGAATTGCTGGTTTTTTTCACCCAGCTGTTGGCTTCGCAATTGCGAAGAATTTCTCGCAATTGCGAAGAATTTCTCGCAATTGCGAAGGGGACAGTGTAAGGCAAGGCTCGCAAATGCGAACCTTGATCGCAAATGCGAAGCCAGCCTTGTTCGCAAATGCGAACAATTGTTCGCATTTGCGAAGGTCCCCAGTGCTTGCCTATGTTCGCAAATGCGAACAAAAGTTCGCAAATGCGAACATTCCCCATACTGCCTTGGTTCGCAAATGCGAACCATTGTTCGTAAATGCGAACACTGCCTTATACAGCATGTGTTCGCAAATGCGAACATTAGTTCGCAAATGCGAACATTAGTTCGCAAATGCGAACATCCCTTTGACTGCCAGTGTTCGCAAATGCGAACAAATGTTCGCAAATGCGAACTTCCCAGCCTTAGCTTATTTTTCAAACTCCAGAAATTGGTCGGGGTTCGCAATTGCGAACCCATGTTCGCAAATGCGAACACAGAGACCTGAAAAACACGAATTTCAGTCATTTCTTCACTTTTTACAAAACCAAAACACCCATTTGCGATTGTTCAAGGATTTCTTCTTCATCAAAACGATTGTAAGTCACTTTTTACTTAATTCTTTCAATTCCTAACATCATTAAATATGTTTTTCATAAGAAATCAAAGATTTTCATGGTAAAATTCTTGTTTTTGTTAGAAAATAGGTTTTTCATAAATTGGGGAATTGGACCTCGAATTGAGGTCCGATTTTGAAACAAATTATATATATGAACTCGTGGGGGGATGGGTAACCGGATTTTGGTCCTAACCCCGAGTTCCGACCATGTGGGCCCGAGGTTGAAATTCACTATTCCGGGCAGGAATGTTGTAAAAGTTGTATTTGGTCTTAAGAATTAGTTTGTTGAGTAGAATTGATGATATTAAATCAATTGTGTATAGATACGGTTGGATTGAAGCCAAGTTGAAAGAAAAAGACATTTCCACGGATTGAATTGTTCATAAGCATTCGGGGTAAGTGTTTGTTCTATCCTAGCTTGAGGGAATAGGATTATGTGTTATGTGTTATGTGATCGAGTGCGGTGTATGGGCCGTGGTGACGAGCATCCATACACTGGCGTCTAGTATGACCGTGAGTCGTTGAAAAATGATTATTTTGAGATATATTACGGATGAAATGTTATTGTTTTCCCTTGTTGGGACTTGTTGTGAAGATAATTATTGGTTGCCCTTGATGGGACGGTTTATGAATTACTTGTTTCTTTCTTTGCCCTTAACTGTGATTGTTATTTGGGTGAGGAAGAGTGATAATGCACGAAGGGTGATGCCGTGCCATGTTTATTTATTTATGCACGAAGGTTAATGCCGTGCCATGTTTATTTATTGATTATGCACGAAGGATCATGCCATGCCCTGTTATTGAACCATGTACGAAGGATCATGCCGTACTATGGATGTGAGGATGAGAGTAAAAGCACGAAGGGTGATGCCGTGCACTTTATTTGCTTATTTGGTGAGGATGAGAGTAAAAGCACGAAGGGTGATGCCGTGTACTTTATTTGCTTATTTGGTGAGGATGAGAGTAAAAACACGAAGGGTGATGCCGTGTACTTTATTTGCTTATTTGGTGAGGATGAGAGTAAAAGCACGAAGGGTGATGCCGTGCAACTATTTGCCATTCCTTGACTTGATATTACTTGTTTTTCCATTATATTTTATTTGGGTGATGCCGTGCAACTACTTGCTATTCTTTGACTTGATATTACTTGTTTTTCTATTATATTTTAATTGGGTGATGCCGTGCAACTACTTGCTATTCCTTGACTTGATATTACTTGTGTTTCCATTATACCTTGTTTTCCTTGTGAACTTATTAACTGTTGTTAATTGTTGAGTTCTTTGAGATATTCCTTATTGTGTTATTACTTGGTAAATTCTTGTTATTTGTGGTAATATATATATTAAAGAATTGGGATCGGGTGGTATGCCTACCACAAGATATAATTTATTGATACAGTTGGGAGCGGGTGGTACGCCTACCACGAGATATGAAAAGAAAAATAAAGAATCGAGACACGAAAGTAAGATTTAATTCTATGGATTAGATTAATCTGGATATTATGAGTTATTGATTGTTATTGCAGAGTAGAGTATTTCCTTATAAATGTTTATGTACATATATATATATATATATATATATATATATACATATATATTGAATTGTATAGGTTTATGTGGGTGTCTGGTCCTAGGCTTGTCACTACTTCGCCGTGATAGGTCAGGCACTTACTAGCACATGGGGTCGGTTGTGCTGATATTACAATTTTGTGCGTTTTTGCACAGGTCCAGGTTACGATCAGGAGCAGCAGCAGCAGTTTTGAACTTGGAAATTGTGACGACCCGGCCCGTCGTCACGGGAATTACCAACCCGTTGTGTTGTAATTACATAATTCATGCTTTTATATAAGTGTTAGAGTCTATCGGGGGAGTTAGGAGTGAATTAAATTGGGAATGAGGCATATAGCCTTTGTGAAGGAAACTTGAATAAGAAAAGTCAACCCGGAGTTGACTATTTAGCTAGAGGGCTCGGAATCGGATTCGATGATTCGGTTAGTTCCGGAAGGTGATTTGTGACTTAGGGGAGCGATCGGAATTGAATTTGGAGGCCCGGTGTAGAAATAGGCTTGAATTGGCTAAGGTTGAATTTTGGCGAAATCCGGACGATAGGTGAGATTTAGATCCGGGGGTCGGAATGGAGTTCCGACAGTTGCAGTAGCTTCGTTAGGTGATTTTGGATGTGCCTGCAAAATTTCAGGGTCATTCGGACGTCGTTTGGTCGGGTTTTTGATCGAATGTGTAATTCGGAAAGTTTTAAGAAATTTAGGCTTGAATCCGTGTGTAATTGGTGATTTTGATGTTTAGGGTGGTGTTTTTATGATTGGAACAAGTTCGTATCGTGTTTTGGAGTATGTTGGTGGTTTTCGTTGGGGTCCCGGGGGGCCTCGGGATGGAATTCGGGGGTCCAAACGGACCAATTTGTGCCAAAAGGCACTGCTGTTCTGCTGCAATAATCGCAGAAAAATTTTGTTCTCCGCGATCGCGGAGATGGCCATGCGATCGCGTAAGGGAGAAATCCCGAGCTCTGCGATCGCGAAGCAAAGCCTGCGATCGCGTAAGTCTGAAGGTTGGAGCATTGCGATCGCGTGAGGTTTTATGCGATCGCGTAGGGTATTTGGTCGGAAGCAGTGCGATCGCGTGTCTTGTGTCGCGATCGCGTAGGTTAATCTGGGAGCCGGCCGAGTTTGTTCACTGCGATCGCGTTAGTTCGTTTGCGATCGCGTAGGGTCACTGAATTGTTCACTGCGATCGCGTCGAGGATCACGCGATCGCGTAGAGGAAAATTAGGCCGCCCAAAATTTGTGCATCGCGATCGCGTGCCAAAGGCTGCGATCGCGTAGGGTTAATTCGTCTGGCAGAGAATTTAATCACAGAACAGAGGGGCTACGGGTTTCATTCATGAAACCTCCATTTTTGAGTTCTAGAGAGAGAAACTCACGGGAATTGCTGGTAATTCATCGGGGATTCGTTGGAGGTAAGTTTTGTGGCTTAATTACATCAATTTAACATGAAATCCTTGGTTAAATCCCTGTAAATGGAAGATTAAAGGTGGGTTTGAGCCCTAGGCCTAAATTAAAGAAAAACACTGATTTGAGTGGGCAAATGGAGTCCGAATTTGGTAAATTTTATATGCCTAGACTCGTATCGAGATGAGGATTCCGAATATGTGATTTTTGTAATTTTTCGACAAGTGTACCAAAAGTCGGGTTTTGACAACTTGTGGGTTTTGATATAAATTGGGTTATTTCGAATGAATTTCGTGAAATAAGCGTATATTGATGCATTCTCTATGACTTTGAGCAGATTTGGCATCCGAGGAGATTGATTTGCGAGGCAAGCGCAAGGCGGATTGAAGCTTCTACCGGTTCGAGGTGAGTGGTAGTAGTAAACAATACACTGAGGGTTTGAAACCCCGTACTAGCACTTTACAGTGCTATATTGAGATGAGACACGCGTTCTATGACGGGCGTGGTAACATTGTGATAAGGGGTTCGGACTTAGTCCTTCCCGGCTAATAGAATACTGTGTTGTACAACTGTTAATGAAGTTATAACTGTACCATTGGGCTAATAGCCATGTTTGGGGCCTCGTGCCGATCCGTAGAGCATTAGGGAACCTATAGAGCTAGGTGACCTTTACATTGTGTTGGAAATATACACTCAGCCATGGCTCTAGCTGCATAGCATAATATGAGCCTGTACTAGATGTGTACATTGAGAGAGATTATCTAGGGTGGAATTCCCTGTTCTAGCTGAGTGGGCCTGAAAGGCCAAGTTTATACCGATTGAGATGAGATAGGGTCGAGGACCCACTAGGAGATGTTATATTGGGCATGAAAGGCCAAGTCTATATTAACTGAGACAGGGTCAAGGACCCATTGTGATATATTATATTGGGCCTGAGAGGCCAAGTACATACTGACTGGGATAGGGTCGAGGACCCATTATGAGGTATTATGCATATAGATACCTATTTTGGATCGGACTGCACGCCGCAGTAATATGCATGTGATATACATGTAATATACATGTGGGACGGACTGCACGCCGCAGTATTATTGCGCTTGGGCTGTAGGAGCCCCTTCGGAGTCTGAGTCTGCACACATTCCAGTGAGCGCTGGTATATTATGGGATCGGGCTGCACGCCGCAGCAGTATATATGTTGGATCGGACTGCACGCCGCAGTGATATATGGTGGACCTGGCTGCAAGCCATAGCACCATAGCGCTTGGGCCTAGGGAGCCCCTCCGAAGTCTGTATACACCCCCAGTGAGCGCCGTCGACGTTAAATGGAGCGGGCTGCGCGCCGCAGCAGTATATGTATTGGAGCGGGCTGCACGCCGCAGCATTATACTTAATCATATCCTACTATTTACTTAGATACTTATACATTATAGACATAAGTATGTGCCTTTATATGTTGAGATGGCCGTACACCGTAGGGGTACGAGCGAGGGTTTGTTCGGTGTGGAGATCTTGTAGAGATAAACGTAGATTGGAGGTTAAAGTACTACTATAGTGATGACGTACTTGTGAAGATTGCCTTAGAACTGCTAAGTGATAGCACAGGAGTTCTTACTTTCAGTTATTATTTATTATTGTTACTCACTGAGTTGAAATATACTCACCCCACTCCCCTGCACTTTTTGGTGCAGATCCACAGGTGCCCGAGAGCGGTTGAGACATTTTAGCTGCTGATCCATATCTACTTTTGCGGAGATTACGAGGTAGCTGCCAGCGTCCGCAGAGCTTGTTTTTCTCCTTCTTTATCATCTTGTTGATTTCCTATTTGTCTAGACTTGGTTGTATTAGGATGCTATTCTGTAGAGGCTCAGTCTCGTGACACCACGATATGTTTGGGACCGTATTTTGTATGTTTTGACGTTTCGGTTATTACCTGTTATGACTAACTACTGTTTAAGTTTAATTTATTTAATAATTGGCTGGTTAAGAGGATATTATGGTCGGGCTTGCCTAGCATTGTGTTGGGCGCCATCACGACCGGGGTTGGGTCGTGACAAGTTGGTATCAAAGCCTAGGTTAATAGGTCTCGCGAGTCATGAGCCGGTTGGTAGAGTCTCGTGGATCGGTGCGGGGACGCCTGTACTTATCCTCGGGAGGCTGCAAACCTTTTTAGGAAAAGTTTCAATTCTTGGAATTCTTGTCGTGCGATTACTTTTGACTTGAGCTGAACTTTGACATTCTATTCTCTCGCGGATGGCGAGAACTCGAGCTTCTGGACGTGGAGGACGACCACCACTACCACCTGCTAGAGGCTGAGGACGCGGTCGTGGTCGTGGCGGAGTTAGGGCAGCTAAGGCAGTACCAGCTGACCCACAGCCCCCAGTTGCAGAGGTGCCAACAGCACCAGATCAGGCACTAGCTGTGCCCATTGTCATTCCGGGTCTACAGGAGACCCTGGCTCAGATACTAGCAGTTTGCACTGGCCTGGCACAGGCGGTTTCAGTTACTACCGCAGCAGCTGCATCAGGGACCGGGGGTGGTCATCAGACCCCCGCAGTACGCACTCCAGAGCCAGCAGTGCAGGGCCTACAGACACCAGAGGCTCCTCCAGTTTAGCATGTGGTTCCGGTTCATCTAGCATATCAGGTTCAGGGGGACAGGGTCCCAGCTATGACGGACGATGAGCAGCGTCATCTCGAGAGGTTCACCAGGTTATCTCCTCCAGTGTTCACTGGTGCTTCCGGGCGAGGACGCCCAAGGTTTTCCGGATAAGTGCCGTCGGATGCTTCGTACGGCAAGGGATATTGGAGTCCGGTGGGGTATCTTTTACTACCTTTCAGTTTCGGGGACCGGCCTTTGCTTGGTGGGAGGCTTATGAGCGCCGCGGGCCAGCCGGGGCGGCACCACTATCATGGCCGGAGTTCTCCACTATGTTCTTAGAGAAATGGGTGCCTCGATCTCAGAGAGAGGAGATGCGTAGGCAGTTTGAGGGTCTCCGTCAGGGGGACATGTCGGTGTCAGAGTATGAGATCAGATTTACAGAGTTGTCCAGATATGCACCGTGGTTGGTTCATTCCGACAGAGAGAGGATTGGGCGCTTTGTGGACGGCCTCATTTACCCCATTCGTATTCTGATGACTCGGGAGAGGGTGTTGAGTCGTACATTTGAGGATGCTGTGGATATTGCTCGCGACATTGAGACAGATCGTCGCAGGGAGCGGGATGAGAGGGAGGCCAAGAGGCCTCGAGGAGCAGCTAGTTCCAGTGGCACACAGACCAGAGGCCAGAGTCAGCAGAGCCGAGGTCGCTCTTTCGGGTCTTCGCAGTCGAGACGCTCAGATCGTCGCAGATGGTCTCTTAGACAGGATTATCAGGGTTCGCACCAGAGCCAGCCAGCTCTCAGTGCCATGCCAGCTCAGAGTTCTTCACAGGCCCCATCCGCTCAGGGTTCATCTCGGCCTAGTTCATCAGCTGGCCATTCCAGCGCCAGAGGTCCTTATCAGTCTCAGTACCACCAGCACGGGGAGTTGCTACGAGTGCGGAGAGTTTGGGCATCACCGTAGGGAGTGTCCCCGTCTTGTTTCCGGATCTTATCAGCAGAGAGGGCAGCCCTCGTCATCCGGTCCTTCTACTTCAGCACCCGCCCCGCTGGCTAGGGGTGAGGGTCGGACGGCTAGGGGTCGCTCTCGAGGGGAGGCCGATCGGGCGGTCGGGCTAGATGCTATGCTTTTCGGGGCCGATCCTGAGGCCGTTGCTTCCGATGATGTCATTACGGGTATTATTTCGGTCTGCACAGAGATGCCTCGGTATTGTTTGATCCCGGTTCTACTTATTCTTATGTGTCTACATATTTTGCTCCTCATTTGGGCACGACCCGAGGGAGTCTTGAGCTGCCGGTGCATGTATCTACCCCGGTAGGGGATACTATTGTTGTGGACCACGTATACCGGTCCTGTTTGGTCACTATTGGAGGTCTGGAGACCCGAGTAGACCTGTTGCTTCTCAGCATGATCGATTTTGATGTTATATTGGGCATGGGCTGGCTATCTCCATGTCATGCTATTCTGGGCTATCATGCTAAGACAGTCACCTTGGCTATGCCGGGCATTCAGAGGATCGAGTGGCGAGGCACGGCTGAGTATGTACCTAGCAGGGTAATATCTTTCCTCAAGGCCCAACGAATGGTTGGGAAGGGATGTCTCTCTTATTTAGCATTTGTGCGGGAAGTCGAGGCCCAAACTCCCAGTATTGATTCTGTTCCCATTGTGCGAGACTTTCCTGATGTGTTTCCCTCAGACCTGCCGGGCATGCCGCCGGACAGGGATATTGATTTTGGTATCGATTTGGTGCCGGGCACTCAGCCTATTTCTATTCCTCCGTATCGTATGGCACCAGCTGAGTTGAAGGAATTGAAGGAGCAGCTCCAGGAACTCCTAGATAAGGGGTTTATTCGGCCGAGTGTGTCGCCGTGGGGTGCACCGGTCCTGTTTGTTAAGAAGAAGGACGGATCCATGAGGATGTGTATTGACTACAGGCAGCTAAACAAAGTAACAGTGAAGAATAAGTATCCTCTTCCTCGTATTGATGATTTATTTGATCAGCTCCAGGGAGCTAGGGTGTTCTCGAAGATTGATCTTCGTTCAGGCTACCATCAGCTGAAGATTAGAGAGTCTGACATTATGAAGACTGCATTTCGGACCAGATATGGTCACTATGAGTTCCTTGTGATGTCTTTTGGGGCTGACCAACGCCCCAGCAGCATTTATGCATCTGATGAACAGTGTATTCGGGCCGTATCTTGATTCATTTGTGATCGTATTCATTGATGACATACTTGTCTACTCTCGTAGCCAGGAGGAGCATGCTCGGCACTTGAGTATTGTGTTGCAGAGATTGAGAGAGGAGAAGCTGTATGCCAAGTTCTCCAAATGTGAGTTCTGGCTTGAGTCCGTGGCATTCTTAGGGCACGTGGTGTCCTGTGATGGTATTCAGGTAGATCCGAGAAAGGTCGAGGCAGTGCAGAGTTGGCCCAGACCGACCTCAGTTACTGAGATCCGTAGCTTTCTGGGATTGGCAGGGGTATTATCGCCGATTCGTTCAGGGGTTCTCTTCTATTGCTTCACCCTTGACTAGATTGACTCAGAAGGGTGTTCCTTTCTTATGGTCCGAGGAGTGCGAGGAGAGCTTTCGGAAGCTCAAGACAGCACTGACCACAGCACCAGTCTTGATTCTACCGACAGCTTCAGGTTCTTATACTGTATATTGTGATGCCTCAGGAGTGGGCATTGGTTGTGTGTTGATGCAGGAGGGTAGGGTCATTGCTTATGCCTCTCGTCGGTTGAAGCCCCACGAGAAGAACTACCCTGTTCATGATTTGGAGCTAGCAGCCATAGTTCATGCCTTGAAGATTTGGAGGCATTACCTGTATGGTGTCTCATGTGAGGTGTTCACGGATCATCGCAGCCTTCAGCACTTATTCAGACAGAAGGACCTTAATTTGAGACAGCGGAGGTGGTTGGAGTTGCTTAAGGACTATGATATCACTATTTTGTATCATCCCGGGAAGGCCAATGTGGTGGCCGATGCCTTGAGTCGGAAGGCGGTTAGCATGGGCAGCTTAGCTTTCATCCCAGTTGGGGAGAGGCCTTTTGCTTATGATGTTCGGGCCCTAGCCAATCGGCTAGTGAGATTAGATATTTCGGAGCCGAGTCGAGTGTTGGCTTGTATTGCTTCTCGATCTTCCTTATATGATCGCATCAGAGAGCGACAGTATGATGACCCACATTTGCTTGTCCTTAAGGACAGAGTGCAGCATAATGATGTCAGAGATGTGACTATCGACAGTGATGGTGTTTTGAGGATGCAGGGCCGTATATGTGTGCCCAATGTTGATGGTTTGCGGGAGTTGATACTTGAGGAGGCACACGGTTCGCGGTACTCTATTCACCCAGGTGCCGCAAAGATGTACCAAGACTTGAGACAGCACTACTGGTGGAGGAGAATGAAGATGGATATTGTTAGGCATGTAGCTAAGTGCCTCAATTGCCAGCAGGTCAAATATGAGCATCAAAGACCGGCGGTGTTCTTCAGCGTATGGTTATTCCCGAGTGGAAATGGGAGAGGATCACCATGGATTTTGTTACTTGGCTCCCTCGGACAGCGAGGAAGTTTGATTCTGTATGGGTGATTGTTGATCGGCTGACTAAGTCCGCACATTTCATCCCGGTTAGTACTACTTACTCATCGGAGCGGTTGGCAGTGATCTTTATTCGGGAGATTGTCAGGTTGCATGGGGTCCCAGTGTCTATTATATCTGACAGAGGCACTCAGTTCACTTCCCAGTTTTGGAGAGCATTTCAGCGAGAGATGGGTACGAGGGTTGAGTTGAGTACGGCATTTCACCCCCAGACAGACGGGCAGTCTGAGCGTACTATTCAGATCCCGGAGGATATGTTGCGGGCATGTGTGATTGATTTTGGTGGTTCGTGGGATGAATTCTTACCACTTGCTGAGTTTGCCTACAACAACGGCTACCAGTCGAGTATTCAGATGGCCCCGTACGAGGCATTGTATGGCAGACGGTGTAGATCTCCCGTGGGATGGTTTGAGCCTGGTGAGGTTAGATTGATAGGGACCGAGTTAGTCCAGGATGCTCTGGATAGAGCAAAGTTAATCCAGGAGAGGCTTCGTACAGCACAGTCTCGTCAGAAGAGTTATGCGGACCGTAGAGTTCGAGAGTTGTCTTTCATGGTTGGTGACAGAGTATTGTTGAAGATTTCACCTATGAAGGGTGTCATGAGGTTCGGGAGGAAAGGGAAGTTGAGTCCCAGGTATATTGGCCCTTTTGAGATACTCAGGAGAGTTGGAGAGGTGGCATATGAGTTAGCCTTGCCACCCAGTTTATCCGGCGTTCATCCGGTATTCCATGTGTCTATGCTCCGGAAGTACATTGGAGATCCGTCTCATGTATTAGACTTCAGGTACCATCCAGCTTGATGGTGATCTGTCCTATGATGTGGAGCCTATTGCTATTTTGGGTCGTCGGGTGAGAAAATTGAGGTCCAAGGAGATTGCATCGGTTAAGGTTCAGTGGAGAGGTCGACCCGTGGAGGAGGCTACTTGGGAGGTTGAGCAGGAGATGCGGAGCAGATACCCTCAGCTATTTGAGACTTCAGGTATGTTTCTCGACCCGCTCGAGGACGAGCGTTTGCTTAAGAGGGGGAGAATGTGACGACCCGGCCCGTCGTCACGGGAATTACCAACCCGTTGTGTTGTAATTACATAATTCATGCTTTTATATAAGTGTTAGAGTCTATCGGGGGAGTTAGGAGTGAATTAAATTGGGAATGAGGCATATAGCCTTTGTGAAGGAAACTTGAATAAGAAAAGTCAACCCGGAGTTGACTATTTAGCTAGAGGGCTCGGAATCGGATTCTGATGATTCGGTTAGTTCCGGAAGGTGATTTGTGACTTAGGGGAGCGATCGGAATTGAATTTGGAGGCCCGGTGTAGAAATAGGCTTGAATTGGCTAAGGTTGAATTTTGGCAAAATCCGGACGATAGGTGAGATTTAGATCCGGGGGTCGGAATGGAGTTCCGACAGTTGCAGATAGCTTCGTTAGGTGATTTTGGATGTGCCTGCAAAATTTCAGGTCATTCGGACGTCGTTTGGTCGGGTTTTTGATCGAATGTGTAATTCGGAAAGTTTTAAGAAATTTAGGCTTGAATCCGTGTGTAATTGGTGATTTTGATGTTTAGGGTGGTGTTTTTATGATTGGAACAAGTTTGTATCGTGTTTTGGAGTATGTTGGTGGTTTTCGTTGGGGTCCCGGGGGCCTCGGGATGAATTCGGGGGTCCAAACGGACCAATTTGTGCCAAAAGGCACTGCTGTTCTACTGCAATAATCGCAGAAAAATTTTGTTCTCCGCGATCGCGGAGATGGCCATGCGATCGCGTAAGGGAGAAATCCTGAGCTCTGCGATCGCGAAGCAAAGCCTGCGATCGCGTAAGTCTGAAGGTTGGAGCATTGCGATCGCGTGAGGTTTTATGCGATCGCGTAGGGTATTTGGTCGGAAGCAGTGCGATCGCGTGTCTTGTGTCGCGATCGCGTAGGTTAATCTGGGAGCCGGCCGAGTTTGTTCACTGCGATCGCGTTAGTTCGTTTGCGATCGCGTAGAGTCACTGAATTGTTCACTGCGATCGCGTCAAGGATCACGCGATCGCATAGAGGAAAATTAGGCCGCCCAAAATTTGTGCATCGCGATCGCGTGCCAAAGGTTGCGATCGCGTAGGGTTAATTCGTCTGGCAGAGAATTTAATCACAGAACAGAGGGGCTACGGGTTTCATTCATGAAACCTCCATTTTTGAGTTCTAGAGAGAGAAACTCACGGGAATTGCTGGTAATTCATCGGGGATTCGTTGGAGGTAAGTTTTGTGGCTTAATTACATCAATTTAACATGAAATCCTTGGTTAAATCCCTGTAAATGAAAGATTAAAGGTGGGTTTGAGCCCTAGGCCTAAATTAAAGAAAAACACTGATTTGAGTGGGCAAATGGAGTCCGAATTTGGTAAATTTTATATGCCTAGACTCGTATCGAGATGAGGATTCCGAATATGTGATTTTTGTAATTTTTCGACAAGTGTACCAAAAGTCGGGTTTTGACAACTTGTGGGTTTTGATATAAATTGGGTTATTTCGAATGAATTTCGTGAAATTAGCGTATATTGATGCATTCTCTATGACTTTGAGCAGATTTGGCATCCGAGGAGATTGATTTGCGAGGCAAGCGCAAGGCGGATTGAAGCTTCTACCGGTTCGAGGTGAGTGGTAGTAGTAAACAATACACTGAGGGTTTGAAACCCCGTACTAGCACTTTACAGTGCTATATTGAGATGAGACACGCGTTCTATGACGGGCGTGGTAACATTGTGATAAGGGGTTCGGACTTAGTCCTTCCCGGCTAATAGAATACTGTGTTGTACAACTGTTAATGAGGTTATAACTGTACCATTGGGCTAATAGCCATGTTTGGGGCCTCGTGCCGATCTGTAAAGCATTAGGGAACCTATAGAGCTAGGTGACCTTTACATTGTGTTGGAAATATACACTCAGCCATGGCTCTAGCTGCATAGCATAATATGAGCCTGTACTAGATGTGTACATTGAGAGAGATTATCTAGGGTGGGATTCCCTGTTCTAGCTGAGCGGGCCTGAAAGGCCAAGTTTATACCGATTGAGATGAGATAGGGTCGAGGACCCACTAGGAGATGTTATATTGGGCCTGAAAGGCCAAGTCTATATTAACTGAGACAGGGTCAAGGACCCATTGTGATATATTATATTGGGCCTGAGAGGCCAAGTACATACTGACTGGGATAGGGTCGAGGACCCATTATGAGGTATTATGCATATAGATACCTATTTTGGATCGGACTGCACGCCGCAGTAATATGCATGTGATATACATGTAATATACATGTGGGACGGACTGCACGCCGCAGTATTATTGCGCTTGGGCTGTAGGAGCCCCTTCGGAGTCTGAGTCTGCACACATTCCAGTGAGCGCTGGTATATTATGGGATCGGGCTGCACGCCGCAGCAGTATATATGTTGGATCGGACTGCACGCCGCAGTGATATATGGTGGACCTGGCTGCAAGCCATAGCACCATAGCGCTTGGGCCTAGGGAGCCCCTCCGAAGTCTGTATACACCCCCAGTGAGCGCCGTTGATAATAGGTGAATTTGACTATAATTATACCCTAAATAATCACACTTTATTATGAGAACAATGTTGTTAAAAGGACAAAATGCTTTGATTAGTGTTTGATTGTGTTTTACAGGTACATGTGATGCATTGGATACTTTAAAAAGCCATTTTGAAGCCATAAGTTGATGAAAAGGCCAAGAGAAGAGCTAAAGTGAAAAGGGCTGGACGAAGCAGTGAAGAAACAGAAGCACTGTTCATCCGCGGTCCACTCGCGGTCGCGGATGAACCGCGAGAAACGAAGCCCTCTGAATCTTGACTGTTCGCGGTCCGCTCGCGGCCGCGAACAAACCGCGAAGGCCCCAGCGGAAGTTATCCCAATTGGACTCTAATTTGTTTTCTTAGCTCTCAAACCTCTATATAAACTCCTAGTTTGCCCCATAGAGGCATGTACTTTATTTCTTCAATACTTTTTCAAGGTTTTTAGGAGAGATTCCTCTAAAACTCTTTCTTTATTTTTATCAAGCAATTCTTTATGATTTCAATTATTATTCTTGTTTCTTCAAGCATGAGTAGCTAAATTCTTTTCTAAGGTTTTGATGGAACCTATTGATTGATGAACTTATCGTTTATGTGAGTACAAATTGTGATTTAGATTTCTATTTGTTCAACTTCATTCTTATTGTAGTTAATTGGTAGACGTCCCAATTAGCGGTGCCTATTTAGTGTGCATAACTTGGAAAAGAGTGCATATTTAGGTTTATTGTTGAACAACACCACACCTAGGTTATTAGAGGAATCTATAATTTTAGGCGTAAAGACGGGATTAGGAATAACGAAGTCTTGGGTGCAATCTAAAGTGAACTATTCAAATTAAAGCTAGCTAGGGTAGCTCGGGAGAGTGCACTAGTAAATTATTGTAATTGCTCGGGAGAGGGTTACGATACACATAGCGTTCATGATTGATAGAATATATTAACAATTTGTATGAGCATAACGATAAGGGATTCCGTCAATAGGGAAATCAATACCTTAGTCTTTCTCTACATTATTTCATTCAACATTCAATTCTTTCTTTTAAAGCTTTCTTTAATTCTTGCAAACTAGATATTCGAAAATCATACACAAAAATATTCTAAATTTTGGGAACTTGATTCGTAAGTACTCTTGGGTTGTGAAAGTTGTGATTGATAGGTTAATTCTCTGTGGGATCGATCTTGGACTTATTAAACCAAGTTATATTGACTACGACCGTTGTTTGGACGTGAATCAATTTTGGCGCCGTTGCCGGGGAATTAACGGAATTATCAATTGCCATTGCCAGAACTTCAAGATTCTTGTGTATTCAGGTTCTTTCTACACTCTACATTGAATATTTTGACGTTTGTTGATTTGGGTATTCGGGTGCATGCCTAGAAAATCTGCAAGGACTGGAGAACTAATTGAAGGACTCTCAGACCCCGAGCAAACTTTCCGGGTGCGCAACAAAGCCATCAAACAAATTCAACAATCTCAACAACCAATCAAACTAGACTTCGACATGGGTGACATGAACGCTCAAAACCAGCAAGCCGGGCTAAACATGCAAGAGGCACAGGAGGCACAAGAAGGTGCATTGTTCGACTGGGCACAACCCACAGCGGATAATTTGGCAACTGCCATCGTTGTGCCAGCAATTCAAGCTGAGTCTTTCCAGATTACCAACAACATGCTTCACTTGTTGCAAAACAAGGGATTATTCTCTGGGTCTCAGGTTGAAGATCCACAGCAGCACCTCAAGAACTTTCTATCAATATGCAAAACACAAAGACAACCGAATGTAACTCCGGAAGCTATCGGATTACTACTTTTTCCATTCTCAGTTACAGGAGCAGCACAGATATGGCTAAACTCACTCCCAATAAACTCTATTGCAACTTTGGATGTGTTAGTCAAACAATTCCACAACAAGTTTCATCCACCCAATAAAACAGCTCAACAAATTGATGAGATTGTGAGCTTCAAACAAAAACCATTGGAAACACTACATGAAACTTGGGGGAGATTCAAAGGCATGCTTGTTATGTGTCCTCACCATGGGATTCCTGAGCAGATGTTGGGTCAAAGGTTCTACATGGGGCTTTCAGATAGTATGAAGAATATTGTAGATGCTTCAGCAGGTGGGGCTTTTCCGAGCAAGACTTGGAGAGAGGGCCAAAATTTGCTAGACAAGATGGCTTAAAATTCCGGGTGGACGTCCAGGAATGCTCCTATCACACCAGTAGTACACTCTGTACCTCTGGATCCATCCAACACTCTGGAGGAGAACGTGGCAACTTTACTAACACAAATGAGCATCCTGACAAAGAAAGTGGAAGAATCAGGGGTTAAGCAGCAAGTTCACATTGTAGACACTACCAATGGTGGTTTATGCACATCTTGCATTAGCCAACCCATAGGTAATCCATGGGCTGCAGACCAAGAACATCATCATCAGCATGAAGATATGAACTATGTGGCTAACTATGGAGGACAGCGACAAGGTAATCAAAACTGGGGCCAACAGGCTCCAATGCAATACAGACCTCCCCAGCCACAATTCAATGCAGCAGGTATGAGGCCACCACACAACATGGCTCCATATCCTAGACCTCAGAATTTCGGCAATCAGCAGCAGGGATATTATCCAACTCCACCACAGCAAGGAGGTAGACAAGACGATGGGTTTGCAAGGTTGGAAGCTATGATGCAGCAGGTAATTGGGTCAAATGCTAAGACCAATGAAAGAATAGATGCACATGATGCAGCGATCAAAAATATGGAAGTGCAGATGGGGCAGATTGCTATGTCACTAAACAATCGGCCTCAAGGGAAATTACCTGCAGACACTCAAACGAACCCAAAGGACCAAATCCCAAAGCAAATAATGGCAGTGACTCTGAGAAGCGGTAGAGATCTTGATGCTGAGAATGAAAGTGAAAATATTGACAGACAGGCTGAGACACCTATGCCATTACCCATGGAACTAGATGAATCCACAGGATTGACAAAAGCCACGGTCCAGCCAATTGCTGATAATAAAGAAGCACAACAGGGAGCGGAAAAAGTAGCCGAACAGGTAGAGCAGCAGGTTGAAGAAAAAGCGATAGACAAAGATAAATCCCAAGTCACCGGGAAGAAGAGGCCTCCACCACCATTCCCCCAAAGGTTGGCCAAACACCAAAAAGAGGAACAATACAAAAAGTTCTTCGAGATGCTCAAGCAAATCCAGGTAAACATTCCATTAATTGAAGCTTTAAAAGAAATGCCTGGTTATGCTAAGATGATGAAGGATTTAATGTCGCGGAAATTTGATTTCCAAGACTTGGCCACAGTTACACTTACACAGACTTGTAGTGCAGTAGTCTCCAGACCCATTGCTGAGAAGCTATCTGATCCAGGTAGTTTCACCATCCCATGCACTATAGGGAATTATGCCTTCACTAAGGCTTTATGCGATTTGGGGGCAAGCATTAATCTCATGCCCTTAGTTATCTATAAGAGGTTAGGTATTGGGAGGGCCAGACCCACCTCTATGCTTTTACAGCTTGCTGACAGGACGGTTAAGCGTCCATTTGGTATTATAGATGATGTGCTAATCCAGGTTGGGAAGTTCGTGTTTCCCGCCGATTTTGTTATTCTTGATTGCAGGGTCGACGAAGAAATTCCCCTAATCCTGGGAAGACCATTCCTAGCTACTGGAAGAGCTATAATTGACTGTGAAACCGGGGAACTCAAGATGAGGTTGAACGATGAGGAGATCATCTTCAATGTGCAAAAATCCATGAGACGCCCTAGTGAGTTCGCAAATTGCTCTCTAATCGATGCGGTTGATGTAATAGTGGAAACCGACGATGCAGAATTGACTATCGAAGATCCACTGCAAGCATGCCTGATGAACATGGAAGAGGTAAATGTTGAAAGTTTGGCCGAATGGGTATTATCTTTGGAAGGCAAGGGATTTTGGAAGCGAGAGATTGAATTCGAACCCCTACACCTAGAAAAAAGAGAAAACATACCAGCAAAGCCATCCATAGAAGAGCCACCGAAGCTTGAACTTAAACCACTACCATCACACCTCAGGTATGAGTATTTAGGCCCTAACTCCACTTTACCTGTTATTATCTCATCTAGTTTGTTAGATGTGCAGGCTCAAAAGCTTATACAGGTACTAAAAGAATGCAAGACTGCCATTGGGTGGACCATGGCAGACATAAAGGGGATCAACCTTGCATACTGCATGCACAAGATTCTCCGAGAAGAGGGGCACAAACCTTCCAGGAAACGCAAAAGAAGGCTGAACCCGAATATGAAGGATAGGGTGAAAAAGAAAGTGATAAAGTGGCTAGACACGGGGTAGATCCCAGGTAAGTTGTCTCACCCTTCTGTGCTATACATGTATTATTATGCCATGAGGACATGGCATATTTTTAAGTGTGGGGTGGGAAACTTATCTTGTACATGATGTATATATTAGTGTAGTAAGTAATATAAAATAATAAAAATACAAAAAAAATCAGAAAATTTTAAAAATCAAAAAATATGAGTAGAGGACTCTTCCTGATGACGGACTATTTAGGACAAGTACTCTTGAGGGAAGTAGTCCACGTAGGAATTTTTTTTTCTTTTATTTTCTTTTTCTAGGTAGTGTATCATCTCACCCTTGGTTTTTCTTTTGACCACGGTTCTTTTCCAAGGGTTTTTATTTGAACCGGGTTAGGTAGATTTTTTTTAGGAATAGAGGTAAAAAGGGCAACATGTAACTCCAAATATGCACATTAGCAAAAGCGTAAATTGAACTTGAGAGTGTATCATCTAAACTTGATTGTAGAATCTCAATATGCCTTAAATTGCACAATAAAGCTTGCTTGAACATTGATAGGATTTTGTAGATAAACCGGATTCCAAATGAGTTGCATGCCATGTGTGTGTGAGGTTGCTACTTACATTGTATGTTGTACATGATTCCTAGAACTTGCCCTGTGTGTTTGCAAAGCGAAATAGAAGTTGTTTGGTTGTAGAGAGGATAGAGGCATTTCTTTGTGTAACCCCATATATCAATAGACATGAATTCACCCGTACATTATATCTTAGTTAACCCCTTTGAGCTTAAAGCCTATTTCTTTGATAACCCTTGAATGTTCTTCAAATTATTATATTTGTTCTACTTTACCTCCTAGAAGCACTTGTATTGTAATGAATATGCAAAAGTTTAAGTGTGGGGTGAAGGGAAATTGAAAAGGGAAAATCAAGAATAAATGATAGAAAATAGTAAAGCTGGCCAAAACAATATAAATGTGTTGCAAAGCAATGAGGAAAAGAGCGATATCAATGTATATATGAAAATTACAAAGGCCAGTTACACCAACAAAAGAAAAATGGGGATTAAAAGCCAATAAAGGTGAATAAATGTTTTCGGGAGACATAAGGGAGAAAACAAAAAGGGAAAGTGGTGAAAGAGAAAAGAAAAGTGCTTAGGGAGGTTAGTCACTACACCCAAAAGTATCCTACCCGTCCCATAGCCTACATTACAACCCTTAAAGACCTCTTGATCTATGATTGGATAACTCGATTAGTGGAGTATTACACTAGGGGCAAGCTTATGGTGTGTCTGTACTCATATAAATGTTCTTTGTTGAGAGTGAGTGAATTTTACTGATATCTATAAGTTTCATGTATTTGAATTGTTAATGTGTGGGAACTTCTCTCAATAACTTTTGTGAGGGCATGTAATTCAAGAGGAAGAAGGTAAATTTGCAAGATTTTGGTAATAAGTAGAGTAAGTAATAATGTGCGGGCATGAGAATTTACAGTTAAGCAAAGAGTATACATATCTTAGGTTGTTCATGTATAATAAGCTTTTGTGACATATTTTGGGGGAGACAAAAATTTTTTGGCCTAAGGTGTGATTAAAGGTTGCTCGAGGACGAGCAAAGGTTTAAGTGTGGGGTGTTGATAATAGGTGAATTTGACTATAATTATACCCTAAATAATCACACTTTATTATGAGAACAATGTTGTTAAAAGGACAAAATGCTTTGATTAGTGTTTGATTGTGTTTTACAGGTACATGTGATGCATTGGATACTTTAAAAAGCCATTTTGAAGCCATAAGTTGATGAAAAGGCCAAGAGAAGAGCTAAAGTGAAAAGGGCTGGACGAAGCAGTGAAGAAACAGAAGCACTGTTCATCCGCGGTCCACTCGCGGTCGCGGATGAACCGCGAGAAACGAAGCCCTCTGAATCTTGACTGTTCGCGGTCCGCTCGCGGCCGCGAACAAACCGCGAAGGCCCCAGCGGAAGTTATCCCAATTGGACTCTAATTTGTTTTCTTAGCTCTCAAACCTCTATATAAACTCCTAGTTTGCCCCATAGAGGCATGTACTTTATTTCTTCAATACTTTTTCAAGGTTTTTAGGAGAGATTCCTCTAAAACTCTTTCTTTATTTTTATCAAGCAATTCTTTATGATTTCAATTATTATTCTTGTTTCTTCAAGCATGAGTAGCTAAATTCTTTTCTAAGGTTTTGATGGAACCTATTGATTGATGAACTTATCGTTTATGTGAGTACAAATTGTGATTTAGATTTCTATTTGTTCAACTTCATTCTTATTGTAGTTAATTGGTAGACGTCCCAATTAGCGGTGCCTATTTAGTGTGCATAACTTGGAAAAGAGTGCATATTTAGGTTTATTGTTGAACAACACCACACCTAGGTTATTAGAGGAATCTATAATTTTAGGCGTAAAGACGGGATTAGGAATAACGAAGTCTTGGGTGCAATCTAAAGTGAACTATTCAAATTAAAGCTAGCTAGGGTAGCTCGGGAGAGTGCACTAGTAAATTATTGTAATTGCTCGGGAGAGGGTTACAATACACATAGCGTTCATGATTGATAGAATATATTAACAATTTGTATGAGCATAACGATAAGGGATTCCGTCAATAGGGGAAATCAATACCTTAGTCTTTCTCTACATTATTTCATTCAACATTCAATTCTTTCTTTTAAAGCTTTCTTTAATTCTTGCAAACTAGATATTCGAAAATCATACACAAAAATATTCTAAATTTTGGGAACTTGATTCGTAAGTACTCTTGGGTTGTGAAAGTTGTGATTGATAGGTTAATTCTCTGTGGGATCGATCTTGGACTTATTAAACCAAGTTATATTGACTACGACCGTTGTTTGGACGTGAATCAGCCGTCGACGTTAAATGGAGCGGGCTGCGCGCCGCAGCAGTATATGTATTGGAGCGGGCTGCACGCCGCAGCATTATACTTAATCATATCCTACTATTTACTTAGATACTTATACATTATAGACATAAGTATGTGCCTTTATATGTTGAGATGGCCGTACACCGTAGGGGTACGAGCGAGGGTTTGTTCGGTGTGGAGATCTTGTAGAGATAAACGTAGATTGGAGGTTAAAGTACTACTATAGTGATGACGTACTTGTGAAGATTGCCTTAGAACTGCTAAGTGATAGCACAGGAGTTCTTACTTTCGGTTATTATTTATTATTGTTACTCACTGAGTTGAAATATACTCACCCCACTCCCCTGCACTGTTTTGGTGCAGATCCGCAGGTGCCCGAGAGCAGTTGAGACATTTTAGCTGCTGATCCATATCTACTTTTGCGGAGATTACGAGGTAGCTGCCAGCGTCCGCAGAGCTTGTTTTTCTCCTTCTTTATCATCTTGTTGATTTCCTATTTGTCTAGACTTGGTTGTATTAGGATGCTATTCTGTAGAGGCTCAGTCTCGTGACACCACGATATGTTTGGGACCGTATTTTGTATGTTTTGACGTTTCGGTTATTACCTGCTTACCAGCACATGGGGTCAGTTGTGCTGATACTACACTTCTGTGCGTTTTTGCACAGGTCCAGGTTACGATCAGGAGCAACAGCAGTAGTAAATCGATTGCGTGGGAGTTGATCATATTTGAGACCGAGGTAGCTTGCAGACGTCCGCAGGCCCGGCGTCTCTCTCTTTATTTATGTTATTAGTCGTAGTCTCTTTGTTCCGAGACAAACAGAATTATGTTATATTTCCTTCAGACTTTTATGTGTAGTATTCCATAGTAGTTCGTGAGTTGGTGACTCCAAGTCTTGGGTAGAGGATTTCAGTACGATTTACACCTTGTGATTTGTTATTTCCATTTCGATAAAGTATTCCGCATTTATTTAATTAAAATTGTGTTAAAAATAGGATAGTATGAATACAGGTGGCTTTCCTAGCTACCACGAGTAGGCGCCATCACGATCCCGATGTTGGGGGAAAATCCGGGTCGTGACAAGTAGTCCATGTAGTAATTTTTCTTTCTTTTCTTTTCTTTTTCTAGGTAGTGTGTCACCTCACCCTTGGTTTTTCTTTTGACCACGGTTCTTTTCTAAGGATTTTTATTGAACCGGGTTAGGTAGATTTTTCTTTTTTAGGATTAGAGGGCAAAGGTTAACATGTAACCCCAAGTATGCACATTAGCAAAACAAAAATGAACCTGAGAATGTATTATCTAAGCATGACTGTAGATTCTAGGATATGCCTTAAATTGCACATTACAGCTTGCTGGAACATTGATAGGACTCTGTATATGAACCAGATTCTAAAGGAGTTGCATGCTAAGTGTGTGTGAGATTTTACTTACATTATATGTTTTACATGATACCTAGAACTTGCCCAGTGTGTTTGCAAAGCGAAATAGAAGTTGTTTGGTTGTAGATATTATAGAGGCATTTCTTTGTGTAACCCCATAAATCAACAAGACATGAATACATAATATCCTAGTTAACCCCTTTGAGCTTAAAGCATATTCTTTGATAACCCATGAATGTTCATGAAAAATTGAAATCATATATTTTTCTACTTTACCTCCTAGAAGCACTTGTGTTGTAATGAGTATGCAAAAGTTTAAGTGTGTGGTGAAGGAAAGTTGAAAAAGGGAAAATCAAGAATGAATGATAAAAAAAATGGTGAACTGGCAAAATACTGTAAATGCTACAAGCTTTGGAAAAAATATCAATGTATATATGTAAAATATAAAGACCAGTTACACCAACAAAAGAAAATTGGTGGATTAAAAGTAAATAAAGGTGAAGGAATGTTTATGGGAGACATAAGGGAGAAAGCTAAAAGGGAAGTTGTGAAATAGAAAAAAAGTGTTTAGGGATGTTAGCCACTATAACCAAAAGTATCCTACCCGTCCCTTAGCCAACATTACAACCCTTAAAGCCCTCTTGATCTGTGATTAAATAACTCGATTAGTGGAGTATTACACTAGAGGCAAGCCTATGGTGCGTCTGTATGCATATGAATGTTCTTTTGTTGAGAGTGAGTGAAATTTTTCCTATATATATAAGTTCCATGTTCTAAATTGTTTATGTGTGGGAACTTCTCTCAATAAATTGTGTGAGGGCATGTTACTCTGGAAGAAAAATGTAAATTTACAAGTCTGTGATAATAACTAGAGTAAGCAATATTGTGTTGGCATTTGAGTTTACAGTTGTGTAAGGATTGTGTATGTCTTAAGTTAATTATGAAAGATAGCTTTTGTGACATATTTTTGGGCAGGCATTAACAAAAATTGTCCTAAAGTGTGATTAAGGTTGCTCGAGGACGAGCAGATGTTTAAGTGTGGGGTATTGATAATAGGTGAATTTGACTATATTTATACCCTAAATAATCACACTTTATTGTTGTTTTGATGTTGTTTATGATGAAAAAATGCTTTTATTAGTGTTTTTAGTGTGTTATAGGTACACATGAGCTAATAAAGACTAAAAGAGCAAGTTTTGGACTCAAAAGATGGTGAAAAAGGCCAAAGTTGGTACTAGTCAAGAAATTATGCTGAAAATAGTCGGGAAGGTGTGATTTTGAGATATATAGATGTTATGGAATGAATTTAAGTGATTTGGAGCTTTAAAGTCTGAGTAAAAGCTCAAGGAATTAAGCCGGGATCGTGTTCGGGGGTCGTATTTGATAGTTTAGTACAAACAAAGACTCGATGAGGCATATTGCACACTGTCTGTTAAATTGGACATAACTTTTTGTTAAGAACTCTGTTGTAGCTATATAATATATGGTTGAAAAGCTATCTTAAAGGTCTACAAGTTTCATGTTTTGAGATTTTCCCAATTCTAAATGGAAAAGGGTGAAATACCGAGGTGGAACCGAGGCAGAAGAGGCATGCGGAAGATTTTGAAGTTCAGAGGAGTGGATTTTCAGCGGTCCATCCGCTACCGCGGATGGACCGTGGGCGAGGCCAAAAATTTGAAGGCTAAACTTGTCAATATGCAATTATTTTAACCGAAACCCTCTATGGAATGAAAGATTCGCCCAAGAGAAGCAAGCATTATATTATTCACTACTTTTGCAAGAAAACTAGCAAGAGAGAACTCTCTCAATATCTTTGTTTCTTTTACATTGAATCTTTGATTATGAATTCAATTACTATTCTTGTTTCTTTGATTATGAGTAGCAAATTCTTTATCTAAGGTTTTGATGGAACCTATTGAGTGATGAACTTCTGGGTTATGTGATTACAAATTGTTAGCTAGATTTCAATTTGTTCAACTTCGTTCTTGTTGTAGTTAATTGGTAGGATCCCCAATTAGTTGTCCCTATTTAGTGTGCATAACTTGGAAAAGAGTGAATATTTAGGTATATTGTTGAAAACCACCACACCTAGATTATTGGAGGAATCTATAATTTTAGGCGTAAATGTGGGATTAGGAATAACGAAACATTGGGTGCAATCTAAAGTGAACTATTCAAATTAAAGCTAGCTAGGGTAGCTCGGGAGAGTGGACTCGTAAATTATTGTAGTTGCTCGGGAGAGAATTTCGGTAAAAATAGCATTCATGATTGATAGAATAATATTGACAGTTTGTATGAGCATAAACAGAACGGATTCCATCAATAGGGGAAATCAATACCTTATCTTTCTCTTTATTCTTTACCCAACATTCAATTATTTCATTCAAGTCTTTAATTATTGCAAAGGTTAGTTGTTAGAAAACATCCACAAAAATAAATTCAAATTGTGGGAAGCTGCTTCAGAAGTGTTCTTGGGTTGTGAAAGTTGTAGTTGATAGGTTAATTCCATGTGGGATTGATAATATGTGAATTTGACTATATTTATGCCCTAAATAATCATGCTTTATTATTGTTTTGATATTGTTTATGATGACAAAATGCTTTTATTAGTGTTCTTACTGTGTTATAGGTACACATGAGCTAATGAAGACTAAAAGAGCAAGTTTTGGAGTCAAAAGATGGTGAAAAAGGCCAAAATGTGGTACAAGTCAAGAACTTATGTTGAAAGTAGCCGGGAAGGTGTGATTCCGAGCTATATGGATTTTATGGAATGAATTTAAGTGATTTGGAGCTTTGAAGTCTGAGTAAAAGCTCGAGGAATTAAGCCGGGATCGAGTTCGGGGGTCAAATTTGATAAGTGTAGAACAAGCAAAGAATGGATGAGGCATATTGTGCACTGTTTAGTAAATAGGACATACCTATTCTCTCAGAACTCCATTTTGGCTCCATAATATATGGTTGGTAAGCTAATTCAAAGGGTTACAACTTTCATGTTTTGAATATTTCTAAATTCCCAACGGAACAGGGTGAAACACTGCGGTTTCTCTGCGACCGCGGATGAACCGCGGAAACACAGGCTCTCTGAAGTTTTACTGTTCGCGGTCCGTCCGCGGCCGCGAACGAACCGCGGAAGTCGCCGCAGCAGCAGTCCTAATTGTACTCAAATTTAGTTTTTAGCCCTAGAAACCTCTATTTAAAGTCCTAGTTTGCCCCATAGAGGCATGTTATCTTTATTTCATTACTTTTGCAAGATTTTTAGTAAGAGAGATTCCACTCAAACTCCTTCTTTTATTTTATATAAATTATTTATTTATGATTTCAATTATTGTTCTTGTTTCTTCAAGCATGAATAGCTAAATTCTATTCTAAGGTTTTGATGGAACCTATTGAGTGATGAACTTATCGTTTATGTGATTACAAATTGTGACTTAGATTTCTATTTGTTCAACTTCATTCTTATTGTAGTTAATTGGTAGAGCTCCCAATTAGCGGTGCCTATTTAGTGTGCATAACTTGGAAAAGCATGCATATTTAGGTTTATTGTTGAACAACACCACACCTAGGTTATTGAAGGAATATATAACTTTAGGCGTAAAGACGGGGTTAGGAATAACGAAGTCTTGGGTGCAATCTTAAGTGAACTATTCAAATTAAAGCTAGCTAGGGTAGCCCGGGAGAGTGCACTAGTAAATTATTGTAATTGCTCGGGAGAGGGTTACGATACACATAGCGTTCATGATTGATAGAATATATTAACAATTTGTATGAGCATGACGATAAGGGATTCCATCAATAGGGGAAATCAATACCTTAGTCCTTCTCATAATATTCTTTTTACTCTATATTCAATTCTTTCTTTCAAGCATTCTTAATTACTGCAAAGTAGTAGTTCGAAAATCTTACACAAAAATATTCTAAATTTTGGGAACTTGATTTGGAAGTACTCTTGGGTTGTGAAAGTTGTGATTGATAGGTTAATTCTCTGTGGGATCGATCTTGGACTTATTAGACCAAGTTATATTGACTACGACCATTGCTTGGACGTGAATCAATTTGCGGAGGAGCGGGGGAACTAACGGAATTATCAATTGCCATTGACAGAACTTCAAGATTTTTGTGTATTCAAGTTCTTCCTACACTTTACATTGAATATTTTGACGGTTGTTGATTTGAGTACTCAGGTGCATGCCTAGAAAATCTGCAAGGACTGGAGAACTAATTGAAGGACTCTCAGACCCGGAGCAAATTTTCCGGGCACGTAAAAAAGCCATCAAACAAAATCAACAATCTCAACAACTAATCAAACTAGACTTCGACATGGGTGATGTAAATGAACAAAACCAGCAAGCCGGGCTAAATATGCAAGAGGCACAAGAGGCACAGGAAGGTGCATTGTATGACTGGGCACAACCCACAACGGATAATTTGGCAACTGCCATTGTTGTGCCGGCAATTCAAGCTGAGTCTTTCCAGATTACCAACAACATGCTACACTTGTTTCAAAACAAGGGATTATTCTCTGGGTCTTAGGTTCAAGATCCACAGCAACACCTAAAGAACTTTCTATCAATATGCAAGGCACAGAGGCAACCGAATGTAATTCCGGAAGCTATCATATTATTACTCTTTCCGTTCTCAGTTACAGAAGCAGCACAGATTTTGCTAAACTCACTCCCAATAAACTCCATTGCAACTTGGGATGAGTTAGTCAAACAATTCCACAACAAGTTTCATCCACCTAACAAGAAAGCTCAACAAATTGATAAGATTGTGAGCTTCAAGCAGAAACCACTGGAAACATTACATGAAACTTGGGGCAGATTCAAGGGTATGCTTGTTATGTGTCCTCACCATGGGATTCCTGAGCAGATGTTAGGCCAAAGATTCTACATGGGGCTTTCAGACAGCATGAAGAACATTGTAGATGCTTCAGCAGGTGGGGCTTTTCTGAGCAAGACTTGGAGAGAGGGCCAAAATTTGCTAGACAAGATGGCTCAAAATTCCGGGTGGACGTCCAGGAATGCTCCTATCACACCAGTAGTACACTCTGTACCTCTGGATCCATCCAACACTCTGGAGGAAAACATGGCAACTTTATTGACACAAATGAGCATCCTGACAAAAAAGGTGGAAGAATCAGGGGTTAAGCAGCAAGTTCACATTGTAGATACTACCAATGGTGGTTTATGCACATCTTGCATTAGCCAACCCATAGGTAATCCATGGACTGCAGACCAAGAACATCATCATCAGCATGAGGATATGAACTATGTGGCTAACTATGGAGGGCAGCGACAAGGAAATCAAAACTGGGGCCAACAGGCTCCAATGCAGTACAGACCTCCCAGCCACAATTTAATGCAGCAGGTATGAGGCCACCACACAACATGGCTCCATATCCTAGACCTCAGAATTTCGGCAATCAGCAGTAGGGATATCATCCACCTCCACCACCACATGGGGGTAGACATGACGATGGGTTTGCAAGGTTAGAAGCTATGATGCAACAGGTAATTGGGTCAAATGCTAAAACAAATGAGAGGATAGATGCACATGATGCCGCCATCAAGAATATTGAAGTACAGGTGGGTCGGATTGCTATGTCTCTCAATAATTGTCCTCAAGGGACATTGCCTGCAGATACACAAACAAATCCAAAGGACCAAATCCCAAAGCAGATGATGGCAGTGATTCTGAGAAGCAGTAGAGATCTTGATGCTGAGAATGAAAGTGAGAAAATTGACAGACAGGCTAAGACATCCACTCCATTGCCCATTGAACTGGATGAGTCCACAGGGTTGACAAAAGTCACAGTCCAGCCAGTTGCTGAAAATAAAGAAGCAAAACAGGGAACGGAGAAAGTAGCCGAAAAGGTAGAGCAGCAGATTGATGAGAAAGTGATAGACAAAGATAAATCCCAAGTCACCGGGAAGAAGAGGCCTCCACCACCATTCCCCCAAAGGTTGGCCAAACACCAGAAAGAGGAGCAATACAAAAAGTTCTTCGACATGCTCAAGCAAATCCAGGTAAACATTCCATTAATTGAAGCTTTAAAAGAAATGCCCGGTTATGCTAAGATGATGAAGGATTTGATGTCGCGGAAATTTGATTTCCAAGACTTGGCTACAGTTACACTTACCCAGACTTGTAGTGCAGTGGTCTCTAGACCCATTGCTGAGAAGCTATCTGATCCAAGTAGTTTCACCATCCCATGCACTATAGGGAATTATGCCTTTACCTCCTTATGTGATTTGGGGGCTAGCATTAGTCTTATGCCCTTAGTTATTTATAAGAGGTTAGGTATTGGGAGAGCCAGACCCACCTCTATGCTTTTACAACTTGCTGATAGGACGGTTAAGCGTCCATTTGGTATTATAGATGATGTGCTAATCCAGGTTGGGAAGTTCGTGTTTCCCGCCGATTTTGTTATTCTTGATTGCAAGGCCGACGAAGAAATTCCCATAATCCTGGGAAGACCATTCCTAGCCACCGGGAGAGCCATAATTGATTGTGAAACTGGGGAACTCAAGATGAGGTTGAATGATGACGAGATCATCTTTAATGTGCAAAAATCCATGAGGCATCCTAATGAGTTCGCAAATTGCTCTCTCATTGATGCGGTTGATGTGATAGTGGAGACCGACGATGCAGAAGTGACTATTGAAGATCCACTCCAAGCATGCCTGATGAACATGGAAGAGGTAAATGGTGAAAGTTTGGCCGAATGGGTATTATCTCTGGAAGGCAAGGGATTCTAGCAGAGAGAGCTCGAATTCGAACCTCTACACTTAGAGAAAAGAGAGACCCCGACGGCAAAACCATCCATAGAAGAGCCACCAAAGCTTGAGCTTAAACCATTACCATCTCATCTCAGAGGTATGAATTTCTAGGTCCTAACTCCACTTTACCTATTATTACTTCATCTGGTTTGTTAGATGTGCAGGCTCAAAAGCTATTACAGGTACTCAAGGAATGTAAAGCTGCAAATGGTTGGACCATGGCAGACATAAAGGGGATCAGCCTTGCATACTGCATGCACAAGATTCTCCGGGAAGAGGGGCACAAACCTTCCAGGAAACGCAAAAGAAGGTTGAACCCGAATATGAAGGATAGGGTGAAAAAGAATGTGATAAAGTGGCTAGACACGGGGTAGATCCCAGGTAAGTTGTCTCACCCTTCTGTGCTATACATGTATTATTATGCCATGAGGACATGGCATGATTTTAAGTGTGGGGTGGGAGACTTATCTTGTATTGTATATTGTATATAGTAGATATAGTTGTAAATAATATTAGTTGGCTTGACCCGATGATGGACACTTGGCGACGGGTTTCTTAAGGGTCTAAGTCGGAATAAAAAACACAAAAAAAATCAGAAAATTTTAAAAACAAAATCCAAAAATATGAGTAGAGGACTCTTCCTGATGACGGACTATTTAGGACAAGTACTCTTGAGGGAAGCAGTCCACATAGGAATTTTCTTTCTTTTATTTTCTTTTTCTAGGTAGTGTATCACCTCTCCCTTGGTTTTTCTTTTGACCATGGTTCTTTTCCAAGGGTTTTTATTTGAACCGGGTTAGGTAGATTTTTTTTTCTTTCTTTCTTTCTTTTCTTAGGATTAGAGGTAAAAGGGCAACATGTAACCCCGGATATGCACATTAGCAAAAGCGTAAATTGAACATGAGAATGTATCTTCTAAGCTTGACTGTAGAATCTCAATATGCCTTAAATTGCACAATAATGCTTGCTTGAACATCGATAGGACTTTGTAGATAAACTGGATTCCAACTGAGTTGCATGCCATGTGTGTGTGAGGTTTTTACTTACATTGTATGTTGTACATGATGCCTAGAACTTGCCCTGTGTGTTTGCCAAGCGAAATAGAAGTTGTTCGGTTGTAGAAAGGATAGAGGCATTTCTTTGTGTAACCCCATATACCAATAGACATGAATTCACCCGTACATTATATCTTGGTTAACCCCTTTGAGCTTAAGCCTATTCTTTGATAACCCTTGAATGTTCATCAAATGTGTATAATGTTCTACTTTACCTCCTAGAAGCACTTGTATTGTAATGAATATGCAAAAGTTTAAGTGTGGGGTGAAGGGAAATTGAAAAAGGGAAAATCAAGAATTAATGAAAAAAAAATATAGTGGACTGGTCCAAAAGAATGTTGAAAAGCAATGAAACAAAGAGCTATATTGATGAATATGTAAAAAGTTTAGAAAGGCCAGTTACATCAATAAAAGAAAAGTGGGGGTTAAAATTGTAGAAAGGTGAAGGTATGTTTATGGGAGACATAAGGAAGTAAACAAAAAGGGAAGCTGTGAAAAAGAAAAGAAAAGTGCTTAGGGAGGCTAGTCACTATAACCAAAAGTATCCTAACCGTCCCATAGCCTACATTTCAACCCTTAAAGTCCTCTTGATCAATGATTGAATAACTCGATTAGTGGAGTATTACACAAGGGGCAAGCCTATGGTGTCTCTGTATTCATATAAATGTTCTTTGTTGAGAGTGAGAGAATTTTTCCTATATCTATAAGTTCCATGTATTTGAATTGTTAATGTATGGGAATTTCTCTCAATAAATTTTGTGAGGGCATGTAATTCAAGAGGAAGAAGGTAAATTTGCAAGTTTTTGGGTAATAAGTAGAGTAAGTAATAGTGTGCGGGCATGAGAGTTCGTGGTTAGGTAAAGATTGTGCATATCTTAGGTTGTTCATGTATAATAGCTTTTGTGACATATTTTGGGGGAGACAATTTTTTGTTAATTGGCCTAAAGTGTGATTAAAGTTGCTCGAGGACGAGCAAAGGTTTAAGTGTGGGGTATTGATAATAGCTGAATTTGATTATATTTATGCCCTAAATAATCACGCTTTATTATTGTTTTGATATTGTTTATGATGAAAAAATGCTTTTATTAGTGTTCTTAGTGTGTTATAGGTACACTTGAGCTAATGAAGACTAAAAGAGCAAGTTTTGGAGTCAAAAGATGGTGAAAAAGGCCAAAATGTGGTACAAGTCAAGAACTTATGTTGAAAGTAGCCGGGAAGGTGTGATTCCAAGCTATATGGATGTTATGGAATGAATTTAAGTGATTTGGAGCTTTGAAGTCTGAGTAAAAGCTCAAGGAATTAAGCCGGGATCGAGTTCGGGGGTCAAATTTGATAAGTGTAGAACAAGCAAAGAATGGATGAGGCATATTGTGCACTATTTAGTAAATTGGACATAACGTTTCTCTCAGAACTCCATTTTGGCTCCATAATATATGGTTGGAAAGATAATCCAAAGATATACAACTTTTATGTTTTGCGTTTTCCCAAATGCCCAACGGCACAGGGTGAAAAACCGCGGTTTCTCCGTGACCGCGGATGAACCACGGAAAAACAGGCTCTCTGAAGTTTTACTGTTCGCGGTCCGTCCGCGGCCGCGAACGAACCGCTGAAATCGCCGCAGAAGCAGTCCTAATTGTACTCAAATTTAGTTTTTAGCCCTAAAAACCTCTATTTAAAGTCCTAGTTTGCCCCATAGAGGCATGTTATCTTTATTTCATTACTTTTGCAAGATTTTTAGTAAGAGAGATTCCTCTCAAACTCCTTCTTTTATTTTATATCAATTATTTCTTTATGATTTCAATTATTATTCTTGTTTCTTCAAGCATGAGTAGCTAAATTCTATTCTAAGGTTTTGATGGAACCTATTGAGTGATGAACTTATCGTTTATGTGATTACAAATTGTGACTTAGATTTCTATTTGTTCAACTTCATTCTTAATGTAGTTAATTGGTAGAGCTCCCAGTTAGCGGTGCCTATTTAGTGTGCATAACTTGGAAAAGAGTGCATATTTAGGTTTATTGTTGAACAATACCACACCTAGGTTATTGGAGGAATCTATAACCTTAGGCGTAAAGACGGTGTTAGGAATAACGAAGTCTTGGGTGCAATCTTAAGTGAACTATTCAAATTAAAGCTAGCTAGGGTAGCTCGGGAGAGTGCACTAGTAAATTATTGTAATTGCTCGGGAGAGGGTTAAGATACACATAGCGTTCATGATTGATAGAATATATTAATAATTTGTATGAGCATAACGATAAGGGATTCCATCTATAGGGGAAATCAATACCTTGGTCCTTCTCATAATATTCTTTTTACTCTATATTCAATTCTTTCTTTCAAGCATTCTTAATTACTGTAACGTAGAAGTTCAAAAATTTTACACAAAAATATTCTAAATTTTGGGAACTTGATTCGGAAGTACTCTTGGGTTGTGAAAGTTGTGACTGATAGGTTAATTCTCTGTGGGATCGATCTTGGACTTATTAGACCAAGTTATATTGACTACGACCGTTTCTTGGACGTGAATCAGGGATCGACTCTGGACTTAATTGACCGGATTATATTGACTACGACCGTTGGTTGGACGTGAATCAGAGAACAAAAGAAGTTAAGTTGCCAGAAGGATCAAAAGGTTGGATCACATACTTGCGATCACTGAATGCTAGCCAAATAGATTGGGCATACGAATGGTTGCTCCTCAACGAAGTGATATACATGCCAGCAGAAGGGTCGCATTTTCTGATAATGGGTCTTAAAAGCAACCAGCCTTATGCGCCATACCAGGTATTAATGCAACTCAGAAGATATCAGGTCATACCAAAGGATGGGGACCTCAGCCAGTAAGCGTAGAAATCAGTCCTGATGGGCAATTCCCGGAAGAAAATATTCGACAAATCTGGAATGAATGCCAATGTTTGAGAATAGACTCTTGTCTGGGAAACCGAGCTCAAGGAGAAGTATCACCAGGGTATACCGCATGGAATCGCCAGGATATTGAGCATGATAGACTAATGAAGAGGCCTCACATTCAAGAGTTGGACGAGCAGTCTAATGAACAGAAGGATTGGATGGACAAAGAAAATGAATATCAAGCCAGAATCAGCTTGTTGGAAAAACAATTCCAAGACCTCAAATTCGAAATCAGCTTATAAGCAGCATCCGATGAGGGTGAAAAGAAACAGATGAGGAAAGAAAATGAAATCTTGAAGGCTCAAATTGCAAAAGATGAAAACACCAATCGAAACCCCAGTTCGACTTACCGGAGATGAGAAGTTAATTGAAAATCGTCATCGCAAAGTGAATGACTATAGCTTTGTTCTAGATAAAGCTGAGAAGGAATTAGTTGGGGTTCGGAAACAACTGGCCAAGAATGCGGAAGAAAGAGTTTGAATGGTTCAACAGTTAAAAGATGAACATAGTGTCGAGGTAGCCCGATTGAGGAAGAAGTTTATTACAGCCAAGTTCAAAAGTAGCAAACAAACCAAAGAGTTTTGAGGTAGAGAGAGAACATTGCTACATGGCCATGGCTTGGTTAGAATTGGAGTTACAACAACTACAAAAGACGAACCAGTAAACCTTAGATACTCGTGCCGAACAGATTGGTAGGTTGCTTCAAGAAAAAGGGATCACCAGAGAAAGAATTGTCAACATTGCTCAATACATCACACAGAAATGCAAACTGTGCGAAGATATGTCTCGGTCAACATTCACATCAACAACAATGATCTTTGTGAAGCAAGTAATGACCGACCTGGACAAACTCCAAAGTGGATTAGCATATAGGCCCGCGGCAAGACCGAATGATGTCTCGCGGGCACTAGGAGCTTTAATGTATTCATAGGGCATGCATTTTTGTATTTGTATTTTCTTTCTGCATTTGTAGTACAACATCATTTTTAATCGATGTTTGAATATCAATGAAAATTCAAAAGAAATTGTCATTATTTTTCTTCTTATATATATGTGAATGGCTTGGGCGATAGGCAAATGTATAGGAAAGAAAAACAAAAAAATTAAAAAAAAAGAAAAAAAAAGAGAGAGAAAAAAAAGGAAAAGAAGAAAAAGAAATAAACAAAAGCAATAAAAGTGCAAAAGAAAGCTGGCGGTTCAAAAAGAAAGAATAATGCCGGGATGATGCAGAATGAGTAGGCAAAAGTTGAGATTTTAGAACTTGTGATGTTTATCCCTTATGAGCTAACTATTAACAAGTTTTTCTGTTGATGAGAATCAGATTTACAGTTAGCAACTGGCATTCTGGCACATCACAGCTACAACACACGTTCTAAAGTCATGACCAAAGCGGTAACTCAGGAAATCGAGCCTACTATTATGGATCCGGTATAAGAGGAAGAAGTTATTGACATAACTAGTATGAAAGAAGAGATGTACAAATTGAAACAGTAGACGTCAGAGATGTACCAGGCCTGGTCAAGGGATCAACCTTTGCCTTCCTACCCAGCCAACCCAGCGTACATTCCTCCTCCGAACCCAAACCCAGAACCACCCACTATGAATTCATCCTCCACATATCCAACTTACCCGTATTACTATTATACAACATCACAAGCACCACCACCTTTACCTAAACAAGCTCCACCACCACCACATCAGGCCGCTCCAGTATACGTGGCACCGCCACCAACTACTTTACAAACATCTTCCAGCGAAATTGTGTTCCATGTCCAGGATACCCATTACTACCCGCCAGAACCCACATTCAGACAACATGATTCTTACACCCCACTCATAGACATGACGGAGGAGGAGAAACATGTCAGAAACCTTGAACAGGAAGAGATGGCCTGTAAAATGAAAAGTCTTAAGTGGTCATTTCAAAATATGCAGGGGCTGAGAGGCCAAATGAGTGTTGCATATAAAGACTTATGTTTGTTTCCTGAGGTACAGCTACCTGCCGGGTATAAGTTGCCCAAGTTTGATATGTATGATGGTCACGGAGATCCAGTGGCCCATCTGAGGGGTTACTGCAGTAAAATGCGCGGAGCAGGAGGAAGGATGAATTACTCATGGCTTATTTCAGTCAAAGCCTCAGTTGCTCGGCATTGGAATGGTATACTCAACAAGATCATATCCGATGGTTCATTTGGGATGACTTAGCTCAATCATTTGCAAATCATTTCCAATACAATCTGGAAATTATCCCTGACAGGTTATCATTGACTAAGATGGAGAAGAAACCCGAAGAAAGCTTTCGGGAATACGGATTCAGGTGGAGGGAACAGGCTGCACGTGTAGACCCACCAATAAAAGAAGGAGAAATGATGGATTGCTTCTTACAAGCTTTGGAGCAAACATACTACGGCCACTTAGGGTCGGCAATTTAATAAACCTTTAACGAGGTAGTAAAAATGGGAAGTTTTGTGGAAGAAGGGTTAAAGACAAATAAGATTATGAGCTACTCAGCCATCAAGGCTACATACCAAGCAATACAGACTGGAACCGGAGGATCGATTGGCAAGAAGAAAAAGGAAGAAGTGGCAGTCATTGAAGGTAGATCTTGGTTCCGGGGCCCCAACCCATATCATCATCAACCTCGCCCATACCAACCATATCCACCAGAACCATATAATCCACCTCTACCATATTATCCTCCGACCAGTCCATAGTTTTCTGTCCAACATGCTCAACCTTACCCGCCGCCTCCACATTCATGGCGTACCCCAGCTCCACAAAATGTTATCCATGCACAAAATGCCTATCCGCCTTCAAAGACCTACAGAAATCCAAACCGATATAATTTTTTTCCTGATCCAGAAGTAAAAGGTGATAGGGTTCAAAGGAAGATAACATTCACTCCTATGGGGGAATCATATACCAGCCTTTTTCATCGTTTGAGAGAACTAGGGATGTTGAGCCCTATTGAACTGAAAATTCCCAACCCTCCACCCAGAAATATAGACCAATCTGTCAGTTATAAGTATTGTTCCAGGGCACCGGGACATGATACAGAGAAGTGTTGGCATTTAAAGTCCGCAATACAGGAACTTATTAATACCAGGAGAATTGAGGTGCAAGTTCCATAAACTCCCAATATAATACAGAATCCTTTGCCAGCACATCATGAGGCACATATGATTGAGCTAGAATTGGGAGAGAGCTGTAGAAAACCTTCTCAGACAGTGATGACGATTAAAGAAAGCAACAAGGTTGAAGGGGAAGTTGAAAGAGAGAAGGTGTAAATTGAGTTACAAGCAAAACATCCATCAATGATTGGGCCCGTGAAAGTAATAGTACCTGGAGTGAAGCCTTTGTTTACTGTTGAGGGAGCTTATATAAAGCCGGTGGTTATCAAACCAGTCATGTAGATACCGGTTGTGAATACCAAGGCAGTACCATGGAATTATGATTAAGTGACAGTGATGTATAAAGGGAAAGAAGTTAAAGGAGAAATGTGTGAAACTCATGATTTAACTCGCTTCGGGCGATGCTTTGCCCCGGATGAACTAAGAAAGACAAAAGTGGTGAAAGAAAACCCGGCTTAGGTAAAAAAGGTAGACACTGAGGTGGAAGCTAAGGAATTATTGAAAAATATGAAAGCTCAAGACTACTCTATAGTTGAGCAATTGAGAAAGATGCCCGCGCAGATATCGTTGTTATCATTGCTAATTCATTTTGATGAACATAGAAAGGCGTTGATGAAGATTCTAAATGAAGCCCATGTGCCTGAGAGGATTTCAATATGTCATCTGGAGAAAATCATAAACAAGATCTTTGAGATAAATAAGATAACATTTTCAGATAGTAAGTTGCCACTGGAAGGGACGGAGCATAATAAAGCACTATACCTCACGGTAAAATGTAAAGAATTTGTAATAACTCGTGTTTTGGTGGACAACGGGTCAAGAACCAATATCTGTCCATTGTCAACCCTGGCAAAGTTAAAAGTCAATCATGAAAGAACTCATTGGAGCAGTGTATTGTGTGAGGGGTTTTGATGGAGTAGGAAATAACACCGTGGGAGATATCATAGTAATGTTTACTATCGGACCGGTGGATTTCACTATGGAGTTTCAAGTGCTGGAGGTCGCTGTATCATACAACCTCATGTTAGGACGTCCGTGGATCCACGCTGCGAAATCACTACCATCTTCTTTGCATCAAATGGTAAAATTTGAGTGGGAGCAGGAAGAGATAATAGTGCATGGGGAAGATGATGTTTGCAATGCTATTATACCATTTGAGAAAGTTGAAGGAGATAAAGGTCCGTAGGTGTACCAAGTAATGGACACCGTGGTTATGAACAAAATATCTGAGGGAGAAAATATGTCAGTACCCACGGTGGCCCTTGCAGCAGTGATGGTCGCCAGGGAGATGATAAAGAATGGGTTTTCTCCAGGAAAGGTCTTAGGAGTAACTTTGCAAGGTATAACATAGCCGATCCACCTTCCACGTTGTACTAATACTTTTGTCTTGGGTTTCAAGCCAACCATTGCCAATATCCAGAGAGCTAAGAAATTAAAGAATAAAGGGTGGTCCCTCCCCAAACCTATCCCAAAACTATCCAACTCCTTTGTCAAGCCTGGTACACAGAGACATCTGGCGACTGTTATGCCAAACCGTGCTGAGATAAAACCAGATGAAGAGCTTATAGCAAGATTTGAGAGGCTATTTGAAGATGTGAATGTGTTGGAGACGGTTGAAGGAACAAGCGAAATGGACGTTTAATTCGTGGGACCCCACACTATGCTAAATAACTGGGAAGCTATTCCTCTTCCAATCAGGAATGAGTTGTGGTAGTTAGCTATTAATATTTCATTCCCAAAATTGTCTTGTTTTAAAATTGTAATCCCATATCCCCTCAAATCAAATGTATCCAACTCTTGTTACCTTTTTAAAATTCAATGAAATGCAATTTCTTTTCTTCCTCCATTTTTGCCTTATTTTATTTTTCTTCTTTTGTACCGTTCAATATTTGCTAATTCCAATGATATGTCATGCATGAAGGATTCCCGGTCCAGTCTTGATAATCGAATAGTTATACAGGAAATTGAAAATGAACATGAAATGGAATATGAGGATGAGGAAGTATTGGATGGAAATTAGTAAAGATTTGAGTCATTTTGAAGAAAAATCCAAACCGAACATAAATGAGATGGAGTCTATTTATTTTGGAAGTGAGGAGAATGTCTGAGAAACAAAGATTAGTGTGCATTTAGAGACTTCCCTCAGAGAAGATTTAATCAGGTTGTTACATGAGTACAAGGACATATTTGCTTGGTCTAATGATGACATGCCCGGTCTTAGTATTGATTTGGTGGTACATAAATTGCCCATTTATTCAGAATGCCGACCGGTAAAACAAAAGCTAAGGAAGTTTAAAATGGACATCGGTGTGAAAATAAAAGAAGAAGTTAACAATCAATTCAAGGCGAAGGTCATACAGGTCACTAAATATCCCACCTGGTTAGCTAATGTTATGCCTATTCCAAAAAACGATGGAAAAATCAGGGTGTGCGTTGATTATCGGGACCTCAAGAAAGCTAGTCCAAAGGATGATTTTCCACTGCCAAATATCCATATATTGATCGACAATTGAGCCAAACATGAAATTGGTTCTTTTGTGGATTGTTATGCGGGTTTGATAATAGGTAAATTTGACTATAATTATACCCTAAATAATCACACTTTGTTATGGAATTAATGTTGTTTATGAGGACAAAATGCTTTGATTAGTGTTCGATTGTGTTTTACAGGTACATGTGATACATTGGATTCCATAAAGAGCTATTTTGGAGTCCTAGGTTGATGAAAAGGCCAAAAGAAGAGCTAAAGTGAAGAGGTATGGAAGAAGTAGTGAAGAATTAGAAGTATTGTTCATCCGCGGTTCACTCGCGGTAGCGGATGAACCGCGAAAAAAGAAGGTCTCTGAAGTTTGACTGTTCGCGGTCCGCTCGCGGCCGCGAACGAACCGCGGAAGTCGTGGCAGCAGTAATCCCAATTAGACTCAAACTTAGTTTTTAAGCCCTAAAACCTCTATATAAACTCCTAGTTTGCCCCATAGAGCCATGTAATCTATTATTCAATACTTTTGCAAGATTTTTAGTAGGAGAGATTCCTCTCAAACTCTTTCTTTTATTTTATACCAAGTATTTCTTTATTAATTCAATTATTATTTTTGTTTCTTCAAGCATGAGTAGCTAAATTCTATTCTAAGGTTTTGATGGAACCTATTGATAGATGAACTTATCGTTTATGTGATTACAAATTGTGACTTAGATTTCTATTTGTTCAACTTCGTTCTTGTTGTAGTTAATTGGTAGGATCCCCAATTAGCTATGCCTATTTAGTGTGCATAACTTGGAAAAGAGTGCATATTTAGGTTTATTGTTGAACCACACCACCCCTAGGTTATTGGAGGAATCTATAACTTTAGGCGTAAAGATGGGGTTAGGAATAACGAAGTCTTGGGTGCAATCTTAAGTGAACTATTCAAATTAAAGCTAGCTAGGGTAGCTCGGGAGAGTGCACTAGTAAATTATTGCAATTGCTCGGGAGAGGGTTACGATACACATAGCGTTCATGATTGATAGAATATATTAACAATTTGTATGAGCATAACGATAAGGGATTCCATCAATAGGGAAATCAATACCTTAGTCCTTCTCATAATATTCTTTTTACTCTACATTCAATTTTTTCTTTCAAGCATTCTTAATTATTGCAAAGTAGATAGTCGAAAATCACACAAACATATATTCAAAGTTTGGGAACTTGATTCAGAAGTACTTTTGGGCTTGTGATAGTTGCAATTGGTAGGTTAATTCTCTGTGGGATCGATCTTGGACTTATTAGACGAAGTTATATTGACTATGACCGTTGCTTGGACGTGAATCAATTTTGGCGCCGTTGCCGGGGAATTAACGGAATTATCAATTGCCATTGACAGAACTTCAAGATTCTTATGTATTCAGGTTCTTTCTACACTCTACATTGAATATTTTGACGTTTGTTGATTTGGGTATTCAGGTGTATGCCTAGAAAATCTGCAAGGACTGGAGAACTAATTGAAGGACTCTCAGACCCCGAGCAAACCTTCCGGGCACGTAACAAAGCCATCAAACAAATTTAAAAAATCTCAACAACCAATCAAACTAGACTTCGACATGGGTGACATAAACGCTCAAAACCAGCAAGCCAGGCTAAATATGCAAGAGGCACATGAGGCACAAGAAGGTGCATTGTTCGACTGGGCACAACCCACAGCAGATAATTTGGCAACTGCCATCGTTGTGCCAGCAATTCAAGCTGATTCTTTCTAGATTACTAACAACATGCTTCACTTGTTGCAAAACAAGGGATTATTCTCTGGGTCTCAGCTTGAAGATCCACAGCAACACCTCAAGAACTTTCTATCAATATGCAAAACACAAAGACAACCGAATGTAACTCCGGAAGCTATCAGATTACTACTTTTTCCATTCTCAGTTACAGGAGCAGCACAGATATGGCTAAACTCACTACCAATAAACTCCATTGCAACTTGGGATGAGTTAGTCAAACAATTCCATAACAAGTTTCATCCACCTAACAAGACAGCTCAACAAATTGATGAGATTGTGAGCTTCAAGCAGAAACCAATGGAGACATTACATGAAACTTGGGGCAGATTCAAGGATATGCTTGTTATGTATCCTCACCATGGGATTCCTGAGCAGGTGTTGGGCCAAAGATTCTACATGGGGCTTTCAGACAGCATGAAGAACATTGTAGACGCTTCAGCAGGTGGGGCTTTTCTGAGCAAGATTTGGAGAGAGGGCCAAAATTTGCTAGACAAGATGGCTCAAAATTCCGGGTGGACGTCCAGGAATGCTCCTATCACACTAGTGGTACACTCTGTACCTCTGGATCCATCCAACACTCCGGAGGAGAACATGGCAACTCTATTGACACAAATGAGCATCCTAACAAAGAAGGTGGAAGAATCAGGGTGGTCAAGCAGCAAGTTCACATTGTAGACACTACCAATGGTGGTTTATGCACATCTTGCATTAGCCAACCCATAAGTAATCCATGGGTTGCAGACCAAGAACATCATCATCAGCATGAAGACATGAATTATGTGGCTAACTATGGAGGGCAGCGACAAGGTAATCAAAACTGGGGCCAACAGGCTCCAATGCAGTATAGACCTCCCCAGCCACAATTTAATGCAGCAGGTATGAGGCCACCACACAGCATGGTCCCATATCCTAGACGTCAGAATTTTGGCAATCAGCAGCAGGGATATCATCCACCTCCACCACCACATGGGGGCAGACATGATGATGGGTTTGCAAGGTTGGAAGCTATGATGCATCAGGTAATTGGGTCAAATGCTAAAACAAATGAGAGGATAGATGCACATGATGCCGCCATCAAGAATATTGAAGTACAGGTGGGTCAGATTGCTATGTGCCTCAACAATCGTCCTCAAGGGACGTTGCCTGCAGATACAAAAACAAACCCAAAGGATCAAGTCCCAAAGCAGATGATGGCAGTGACTCTGAGAAGCGGTAGAGATCTTGATGCTGAGAACGAAAGTGAGAAAATCGACAAACAAGCTGAGACACCTATTCCTTTGCCTATTGAACTGGATGAGTCCACAGGGTTGACAGAAGTCACAGTCCAGCCAGTTGCGGAAAATAATGAAGCAAAACAGGGAACGGATAAAGTAGCTGAACGGGTAGAGCAGCAGATTGATGAGAAAGTAATAGAAAAAGAAAAATCCCAAGTCACCGGGAAGAAGAGGCCTCCACCACCATTCCCACAAAGGTTGGCCAAATACCAGAAAGAGGAGCAATATAAAAAGTTCTTCGAGATGCTCAAGCAAATCCAGGTAAACATTCCATTAATTGAAGCTTTAAAAGAAATGCCTTGTTATGCTAAGATGATGAAGGATTTGATGTCGCGGAAATTTGATTTCCAAGACTTGGCCACAGTTACACTTACCCGGACTTGTAGTGCAGTGGTCTCTAGACCCATTGCTGAGAAGCTATTTGATCCAGGTAGTTTCACCATCCCATGCACTATAGGGAATTATGCCTTTACTAAGGCCTTATGTGATTTGAGGGCAAGCATTAATCTCATGCCCTTAGTTGTCTATAAGAGGTTAGGTATTGGGAGAGCCAGACCCACCTCTATGCTTTTACATCTTGCTGACAGGACGGTGAAGCGTCCATTTGGTATTATAGATGATGTGCTAATCCAGGTTGGGAAGTTCGTGTTTCCCACCGATTTTGTTATTCTTGATTGCAAGGTCGACGAAGAAATTCCCATAATCCTGGGAAGACCATTCCTAGCCACCGGGAGAGCCATAATTGATTGTGAAACAGGGGAACTCAAGATGGGGTTGAATGATGAGGAGATCATCTTCAATGTGCAAAAATCCATGAGGCGTCCCAGTGAGTTTGCAAATTGCTCTCTAATTGATGCGGTTGATGTGATAGTAGAGACCGATGATGCAGAATTGACCATTGAAGATCCACTTCAAGCATGCCTGATGAACATGGAAGAGGCCGAATGGGTTTTATCTCTGGAAGGCAAGGGATTTTGGAAGCGAGAGATCGAATTCGAACCTCTACACTTAGAGAAAAGAGAGAGCCCACCAGCAAAGACATCCATAGAAGAGCCACCGAAGCTTGAACTTAAACCACTACCATCACATCTCGGGTATGAGTATCTAGGTCCTAACTCCACGTTACCTGTTATTATCTCATCTAGTTTGTTAGATGTGCAGGCCCAAAAGCTTATACAGGTACTCAAGGAATGCAAGACTGCCATCGGGTGGACCATGGCAGACATAAAGGGGATCATCCCGGCCTATTGTATGCATAAAATTCTCCTGGAAGATGGACACAAACCTTCCAAGGAACATCAAAGAAGGCTGAACCCCAACATGAAGGAAGTGGTGAAGAAGGAAGTAATAAAGTGGCTAGATGCGGGAATCATCTTCCCAATCTCAGACAGCAGCTGGGTTAGTCCAGTCCAATGTGTGCCCAAGAAAGGAGGCATGATGGTATTGAAAAACGACAACAATGAATTGATTTCAACAAGAACCGTCACCGGATGGAGAATATGTATGGACTATAGGAAGTTGAATCTAGCCACCCGCAAAGATCACTTCCCACTTCCCTTCATTGATCAAATGCTTGTCCCACTTTTGCTTTCTTGATGGATACTCGGGGTACAATCAAATCTCCATAGCCCCCAAAGATAGAGAGAAGACCTCCTTCACATGCCCTTTTGGTGTCTTCGCCTTCAGGAGGATGCCATTTGGACTATGCAATGCACCTGCCACTTTCCAAAGGTGCATGATGGCTATTTTCACCGACATGGTGGAAGACATTATGGAAGTGTTCATGGATGATTTCTCGGTGGTAGGGAATTCATTTGATGAATGCCTTGCCAATCTGACTAGAGTGCTACAAAGGTGTATGGAAACAAATTTAGTGCTAAACTGGGAGAAGTGCCATTTTATGGTACAAGAAGGTATAGTACTGGGGCACCGGGTTTCAAGCAAAGGCATTGAGGTAGACCGTGCTAAAGTTGATGTCATTGCAAAGTTGCCTCCACCAACATCCGTCAAGGCCATAAGAAGCTTTCTTGGACACGCCGGATTTTACCGGATATTCATTAAAGACTTCTCCAAAATATCAAACCCTCTCTGTAAGTTACTTGAAAAAGATCACCCTTTTGTTTTTACTGACAAATGCAGGATTGCTTTTGAGGAACTGAAAAAGAGGCTGGTCACAGCAACCATCATCATTGCCCCAGACTGGGAGCAACCGTTCGAGTTAATGTGTGATGCAAGTGATTATGCAGTGGGGGCAGTGCTGGGCCAGAGGAAAGATAAGCTGATGCATCCAATATACTATGCAAGAAGAACTCTAAGTGGAGCACAGCTAAACTACACAGTGACAGAAAAGGAGATGCTGGCGGTCGTGTTTGCATTCGACAAATTCTGGTCCTATCTCATAGGATCAAAGGTAATCGTATACACAGACCATGCAACTTTAAGATATTTAATTGATAAAAAGGACTCTAAGCCACGCCTAATTCGTTGGGTGTTGCTTCTCCAAGAGTTCGACCTCGAAATTAGAAATAGAAAAGGTACTGAAAATCAAATAGCTGACCATTTGTCAAGACTTGAAGGAGCTGAACTTGTCAAAGAGAGTGGGGAAATTCTGGAAACCTTTCAAGATGAACAGTTGCTCACCACCACTCTCCTGGAAGCTCCATGGTATGCTGACTATGCCAATTATCTAGCTAGTGGCATTGTTCCTCATGACCTATCATCGGTCCAGAGGAAAGATTTTTTCGTGAAAGTCAGTATTATTATTCGGATGAACCATATTTGTTTAGGATATGTCTTGATAACATGATCCGGAGATGCGTCCCCGAGATAGAACAATCTTCTGTTTTGCAGGCATGTCATGCTTTAGCATATGGTGGTCACTTTGGAGGAATACAGACAGCTGCCAAAATACTTAAGGCCGGGTTCTATTGGCCGACGGTGTTTAAGGATGCGCACTTGTGGGTGAAAGGTTGCAACGAATGTCAACGCACCAGGAACATCTCCCGGCATCATGAGATGCCAATAAATCCAATTCAGCAAATGGAAATGTTCAATGTATGGGGAATAGATTTCATGGGGCCCTTCATTAGTTCGTACGACAATAAGTACATACTTGTTGCAGTTGACTACGTGTCCAAATGGGTGGAAGCTACAGCATTACCCACCAATGTTGCTAAGGTGGTAGTGGGATTTTTGAAGAAGAATATTTTCACCCGGTTTGGGACCCCAAGGGCTATCATTAGTGACGGGGGCACACACCTTTGCAATCGAGCCTTTGAGAAATTATTGGCCAAGTATGATGTTAAACACCGTTTGGCTACTCCATATCACCCCCAAACTAGCGGACAAGTTGAGGTCTCCAACAGGGAGATAAAAAGTGTACTGACTAAAACAGTGAACACCACAAAAACCGACTGGTCGAGGAAGCTTGATGATGTAGTATGGGCATATAGAACAACATTCAAAACACCCATTGGCATGTCTCCTTACAAATTGGTGTTCGGAAAAGCTTGTCACTTACCGGTTGAATTACAACATAAAGCGTGGTGGGCACTGAAACAATTGAATCTCAACTTGGATGAAGCAGGTAAAGCAAGGGTGACTGGGTTGCATGAGTTAGAAGAATTTCGGTATCTAGCATTTGAAAATACAAGATTGTATAAAGAGAGGATGAAGCGGATCCATGATCAAAATATCGTTGAGCGTACCTTCAAAAACGGGGACAAAGTACTATTATACAATTCAACATTACGACTGTTCCCAGGTAAATTGAAATCAAGGTGGTCAGGACCCTTCAAGGTAATTGAGGCATTTGAGTCAGGAGTTGTGGAAATTCAAACTATAGATGGATCACGTACATTCAAGGTAAACGGACAGCGGTTGAAACAATACATAGGCCTGGATGACATGGAGGACAAGGTAGAATTGCGGTTGGATGAACCTCAAAGGTCTAGCGAGCCGTAAAATGCGCTATGTTGAGTCGTGCCGCGACGTTAAATTAGGCGCTAAGTGGGAGGCAACCCACGAACATGTTGTAAGTATTTTTATCTTAGTAGTAAGTAATAAAGGAATATAAGAAAAACACAAATTTTTGCTGAACAGTCGAGAACTTTTTCAGAGAGGAGCACTGTCCGCAGTCCATCCGCGACAGCGGATGAACCGCGAAAAAATGCCCTCTCTGAACTTTCTCTGTTCGCGGTCCATTCACGGCCGCGAACCAACCGCGAAAAAATGACCTCTCTGAATCTCGACTGTTCGCGGTCCATCCGCGGCCACGAACGAACCGCGAACAGTCGCGGTCATTTCCGCGGTCGGCGAAATTTACAGTTTTTTTTTGTTTTTCTTTTCCCTCCCCCCTTTAAAACCCTAAAATCACTCCCCCTCTCCCTCACAACAACTCAGCCGCCCCTCACTCTCCCAATTCCTCTCTCTCTCTCTAACTCAAAACTCTCCCCCTTCTCTCTAAAAATTCCGAAAACCCTCTTCTCCAATTCACCCCATTCTTCCTCCATTACTTCTTCATTGTATTAATTGTAAGTTTCTCTACTTCTCTTATCTCTTATTTTGTATTTATTCTTAGTTCTTGATTATTTAGTATGTAGAAATAATTAGATATTGTTAGATTAGTATATCTCTTGAATATGATGTGGGTTTCATTGCACTATACATGTTTCCATGAATTTTTACTAAGGAACCTTGTCATATAGTTGAAGTTTGGTAAAGAATTGGTTTATGGGTTTTTCAATTGTGTTGTTGATACTAATTTTATGATTGGAAACCTAAAATAGTATGAACACCATGTATGTTGATTAGTAAGCTAAGTTGGGCACATTACACTTGTTCATAGGGTATTGATGTAGTTTAGGAAAAATAATGCCCAACTCATGAACTGATAATGGTGTAGTTTATTCGGGATGGACTAAGTCAATTGGGTATTATTAGAAATGTTCAAAGAACTAAGTGTGGGGTGCTCAAATAGGCATGGGTAAAATAGTTAGATAAAGAATCTTAATATAGGGGTATGAGGGAATTGCACAAAAAGAATGGTCAATTGTGAGTTTTCAAGGATGGTGAAGTCTGAGTAGCCCTCCAATGACTAACGGTTTAAAAACTTTTTTGGCTATCTTAATTGTGCAGTATCATGGCCCCAAAGAGAGCACGACATGGTGCTAGTTCATCCAGACAACCGACTTATGACGAGTCTAGGTTTGCTGATGAAGGAGCCGAAAATGCATTTCACATTAAAGCAAACAAGAAGTGGCTCCAAGAGGTAGAAGTTGACAGGATAGCTATCCGCTCGGAGAAGCCGGAAATTTATGATGAGATTCGAAGGCGCGAGATCGATTTCCTCTTTGACTCACCTCTTAAGGTGAACAAGATGCTTGTTCGAGAATTCTACGCCAATGCTCCTTATGCTATGGTCAGAGAAGTTTTCGTCAGAGGTAAGCGGGTCAATGCTCATATTCCTACTATTCGGCGGGTACTTCGCCTGCCATTGCGCACTAGTGATGTTGATTACTACTATGATAGGCCTGGTGTCACATGGGACATGCTAATAGAGGCCTTATGTGTAGATGGCATATCAGTATGGATTAGAAATCAAACTCCGCACTCTAACTGTTTTACACACACTGCCAAATGTTGGTTCTCCATAATTTGCAACCGTATTTTGCCCTCAAGTAACACCACGGATGTTAACTTTAATAGGGCTATTTTGACTTGGTGTTTTGTAACACATCGGGATGTTGATATTGCCCGAGAATCATTAGTGACGAGATGGTATTGAGGGGATCCCTCACTGCCAAGGGTTTTTATTACCCATCTCTTGTCACTACGTTGTGTCTCCTCAACCATACCCCAGTTACTGATGCTGACGGTGACCTACTACCAAGAGCTCCATTTAGAGCTGCTACTATCCGGGTTGGACGAGACACAACCCCTATTGACTTAGATGAGGAGGACGATCCTGTACCGGTTGCCCGGGCCAGGCACTCCACGGATTCAGCCGGACCTTCCAGGTCTGCTCCTCGTGGAGCAAGCATGTCTAGATCCGAGTCCACACGACCTATGTTGATGTCAATGAACGAGGAGGTTGCTGCTCGGCACACTTTCGAAGATGGCCTACACACACAGCTAGATGCCATGTCCACTAGGCAAGCCCGGTCAGAGAACAGGTTTATGGCATGGTTCAGAGCACTTGGGAGAGCATGCCATGTCGACCCATCCACCGCCTCCGACTCCGAGTGAGTCACAAGTAAGTTTTCTTGCCCCTCTTGTGCTTTCATTTTTATTTATGCCATGGGGACATGACATATTTTTAAGTGTGGGGTGGGAAACTTATCTTGTACATAATGTATATATTAGTGTAGTAAGTAATATAAAATAATAAAAATACAAAAAAATCAGAAAATTTTAAAAATCCAAAAATATGAGTAGAGGACTCTTCCTGATGACGGACTATTTAGGACATGTACTCTTGAGGGAAGTAGTCCACGTAGGAATTTTTCTTTCTTTTATTTTCTTTTTCTATGTAGTGTATCATCTCACCCTTTGTTTTTATTTTGACCACGGTTCTTTTCCAAGGGTTTTTATTTGAACCGGGTTAGGTAGATTGTTTTTAGGATTAGAGGTAAAAGGGCAACATGTAACCCCGAATATGCACATTAGCAAAAGCGTAAATTGAACTTGAGAATGTATCTTCTAAGCTTGATTGTAGAATCTCAATATGCCTTAAATTGCACAATAATGCTTGCTTGAACATCGATAGGACTTTGTAGATAAACTGGATTCCAAATGAGTTGCATGCCATGTGTGTATAAGGTTTTTTACTGACATTGTATGTTGTACATGATTCCTAGAACTTGCCCTGTGTGTTTGCAAAGCGCAATAGAAGTTGTTCGGTTGTAGAAAGGATAGAGGCATTTCTTTCTGTAACCCCATATATCAATAGACATGAATTCACCCGTACATTATATCTTAGTTAACCCCTTTGAGCTTAAAGCCTATTCTTTGATAACCCTTGAATGTTCTTCAAATTATTATATGTGTTCTACTTTACCTCCTAGAAGCAATTGTATTGTAATGAATATGCAAAAGTTTAAGTGTTGAGTAAAGGAAAATTGAAAAGGAAAAATCAAGAATGAATGGTAGAAAATAGTGAACTAGCAAAAATAATGTAAATGTATTGCAAAGCAATGAGAAAAAAAAAATGAAAAGAAAAAGATATTTTGAGAAAAAGAGTTATATCAATATATACATGAAAATTAGAAAGGCCAGTTACACCAACAAAAGAAAAGTGGGGATTAAAAGCAATTAAAGGTGAAAGAATGTTTAGGGGAGACATAAGGAAGAAAACGAAAAGGGAAATGTAAAAAAAAAGTGCTTAGGGAGGTTAGTCACTATAACCAAAAGTATCCTACCCGTCCCGTAGCCATCATTACAACCCTTAAAGACCTCTTGATCTATGATTGAATAACTCGATTAGTGGAGTATTACACTAGGGGCAAGCCTATGGTGTGTCCGTATGCATATGAATGTTCTTTGTTGAGAGTGAGTGAATTTTTCCGATATTTATATGTTCCATGTTTTTGAATTGTTAATGTGTGGGAACTTCTCTCAATAAATTTGGTGAGGGCTTGTAATTCAAGAGGAAGAAGGTAAATTTTCAAGTTTTTGGAAATAAGTAGAGTAAGTAATAATGTGGTGGCATGAGAGTTTACGGTTAAGTAAAGATTATGCATATCTTAAGTTGTTCATGTATAATAGCTTTTGTGACATACTTTGGGGGAGATAAATTTTTGTTAATTGGCCTAAAGTGTGATTAAAAATTGCTCGAGGACGAGCAAAGGTTTAAGTGTGGGGTAGTGATAATACGTAAATTTGACTATAATTATACCCTAAATAATCACACTTTGTTATGGAATTAATGTTGTTTATGAGGACAAAATGCTTTGATTAGTGTTCGATTGTGTTTTACTGGTACATGTGATACATTGGATGCCATAAAGAGCTATTTTGGAGGCCTAGGTTGATGAAAAGGACAAAAGAAGAGCTAAAGTGAAGAGGTCTGGAAGAAGCAGTGAATAATCAGAAGTATTGTTCATCCGCAGTGCACCCGCGGCCGCGGATGAACCGCGAAAAAAGAAGGCCTCTGAAGTTTGACTGTTCGTGGTCCGCTCGCGGCCGCGAACGAACCGCGGAAGTCGCGGCAGCAGTAATCCCAATTGGACTCAAACTTAGTTTTTAAGCCCTAAAACCTCTATATAAACTCCTAGTTTACCCCATAGAGGCATGGAATCTATTATTCAATACTTTTGCAAGATTTTTAGTAGGAGAGATTTCTCTCAAACTCTTTCTTTTATTTTATATCAAGTATTTCTTTATGGATTCAATTATTATTTTTGTTTCTTCAAGCAAGAGTAGCTATATTCTATTCTAAGGTTTTGATGGAACCTATTGATAGATGAACTTATTGTTTATGTGATTACAAATTGTGACTTAGATTTCTATTTGTTCAACTTCCTTCTTGTTATAGTTAATTGGTAGGATCCCCAATTAGCTGTGCCTATTTAGTGTGCATAACTTGGAAAATAGTGCATATTTAGGTTTATTGTTGAACCACACCACACCTAGGTTATTGGAGGAATCTATAACTTTAGGCGTAAAGGCGGGGTTAGGATTAACGAAGTCTTGGGTGCAATCTTAAGTGAACCATTCAAATTAAAGCTAGCTAGGGTAGCTCGGGAGAGTGCACTAGTAAATTATTGTAATTGCTCAGGAGAGGGTTACGATACACATAGCATTCATGATTGATAGAATATATTAACAATTTGTATGAGCATAACGATAAGGGATTCCATCAATAGGGGAAATCAATACCTTAGTCCTTCTCATAATATTCTTTTTACTCTACATTCAATTCTTTCTTTCAAGCATTCTTAATTATTGCAAAGTAGATAGTCGAAAATCACACAAAGATATATTCAAAGTTTGGGAACTTGATTCGGAAGTACTTTTGGGGTTGTGATAGTTGTAATTGGTAGGTTAATTCTCTGTGGGATCGATCTTGGACTTATTAGACCAAGTTATATTGATTACGACCGTTGCTTGGACGTGAATCAGGGTTATTATCAGATCCTGATGGACGAAGAAGATACAGAAAAGACGGGCTTTATCACGCCTTGGGGAACATATTGCTACAGGGTGATGCCGTTTGGGTTAAAGAACGCTAGGGCTACGTATATGAGGGAAATGACCACTATGTTCCATGACATGATACACCGAGAGATTGAAGTATATGTGGACGATATCATTATCAAGTCCATAAAGCAATGTGACCATGTCAAGGATTTAAGAAAGTTCTTCCAGAGGCTCCGAAGATATAATCTCAAGCTCAATTCGGCAAAGTGTGCTTTCGGGGTGCCATCAGGAAAGTTATTGGGATTCATAGTAAGCCGGGGTGGTATTGAATAAGATCTGTCAAAGATAAAGAAATCCAGAATTTGGCTCCGCCAAAGAACAAGAAAGAAGTGATGAGTTTATTGGGCATGTTGAATTATATCAGCAGATTTATTGCTTAGTTAACGTCGACTTGCGAGCCCATTTTCAAATTGTGAAGAAAGATGTTGCGGTAAATTGGACTGATGAATGTCAAGAGGCATTTGACAAAATTAAGAAATATCTGGCTAATCCTCCTATATTGGTTCCTCCAGAACCGGGAAGACCTCTGATCCTTTATTTGACTGTATTGGATAATTCTTTTGGATGTGTACTGGGGCAGCATGACAAAACAGGGATGAAAGAGCAAGCAATATATTATCTTAGTAAGAAGTTTACATCTTAGGAGGTAAAATACACTCAGTTGAAGAGAACATGTTGTGCTTTAACATGGGTTGCGCAGAAATTGAAACATTACTTGTCAGCTTATACTAATTATCTGATATATTGGTTGGACCTATTGAAGTATATATTCTAGAAGCCAATGCCCACATGAAGGCTCGCTAAATGGCAAATTCTACTTACAGAGTTTGACATCATTTATGTAACTCGTACGGCAATGTAAGCCCAAGCAGTTGTTGACCATTTGGCAGAAAATCCGGTTAATGATGAGTATGAACCATTAAAGACATATTTTCCTAATGAGGAGACAATGAATATTGAAGAGGAGGAGCAAGATGATAAGCCAGGCTGGAGAATGTACTTTGATGGGGCCGTCAATAGTATGGGAGTCGGAATTGGAGCATTACTCCTTTCAGAAACGGGTCAGCATTATCATGTTACCGCTCAGCTTCAATTTTTCTGTACTAATAACATGGCTGAGTATGAAGCATGCATATTGGGATTGAGAATGCAATAGACATGTGTGTTCAAGAGATTTTGGTCATGGGTGACTCGGAACTTTTGATACATCAGATTCAAGGAGATTGGGAGACAAGGGATTTGAAACTTATACCTTATCGACAGTGTCTGCATGAACTGTCTCAGTGATTTCAATCTATAGAGTTCAAGAATATCCCAAGAATGCACAACGAAGTAGCGGATGCTCTAGCCACATTATCATTCATGTTTCACCATCCAGATAAAGCTTACATACATCGACTACAGATACAAGTTCGTGACCAAAATACGTCTTATTTCGCTGTGGAATAAGAACTTGATGGTGAGCCGTGGTATCATGAAATCAGAGAATATTTGAGGACAAGAGTGTACCGAGAGCAGGCCACATGGGACCTGAAAAAGGCTATAAGGCGATTAGCAAATGGATTTTTCTTCAGTGGAGGAGTTGTATACAAAATAACACCAAATTTTGGTTTATTAAGATGTATAGATGCATAGCAAGCTGACATAATTATGGCAGAAGTACATGCAGGAGCTTGCAGACCTCATATGAGCGGATATATTTTGGCCAGGAAAATACTGAGAGCACGATATTATTGGCTTACCATAGAGTCTGATTGCATTAGATATGTGCGAAAATGACATCAATGTCAGAGACACGGAGATTCGATTCAATCCCAACCATATGAGTTGCATACAATGTCAGCACCGTGGCCATTCGTCGCCTAGGGCATGGACGAACCAATAGAGCCCGCAGCATCTAATGGGCACGGATTTATCTTGGTAGCAATTGATTATTTCAGTAAATGGGTGGAGGCAAAGCCATTTAAGGCAGTGACAAAGAAGGCGGTAGTGGATTTCGTGCACACAAATATCATTTCTCGCTTTGGAATTCCTAAGGTGATTATCACAGACAATGGAGCAAACCTGAACAGTCATCTCATGGCAGAAGCATGTCAGAAGTTCAAAATCCTGCACCGTAACTCTACACCTTATAGGACTAAAGCGAACGGAGCAGTGGAGGTTGCGAATAAGAATATTAAGAATATTCTCAGGAAAATTGTGGAAGAATCAAGACAGTGGCATGAAAAACTACCATTTGATCTCATGGGTTATCATACAACCGTACGTACTTCAATTGGCGCAACACCTTACTCATTGGTGTACGGAACAGAGGCAGTCATACCTGCAGAAATTGAAATACCTTCACTTCGGATCATAGCTGAGGCTGAAATTGATGATGATGAATAGGTAAAAGCTCGGCTAGAACAATTGAGCTTGATTGATGAGAAAAGGCTAGCGGCAGTTTGCCACGGACAGTTATATCAGCGGAGGATGGCCAGAGCGTACAACAAGAAAGTACGTCCACGAAAATTCGAAGTTGGACAGTTTGTTCTAAGACGTATTTTGCCTCACTGGGCCAAAGCAAAAGGAAAGTTTTCACGTAATTGGCAAGGGCCGTTCATGGTGTCACGAGTATTGTCCAACGGAGCTTTATATTAACAGATGTTGAAGCAAAATGTGTAGAGACTTCTATAAACTCAGATGCAGTCAAAAGATATTATGTATGATTCCTTTTTCATATGTACAATTGTATTTGTCATAATTTTGAAATTGAAATGATGAAGGCATTTTGTTCTCTATCCAAACCTTTATCCATTGATACCCCTGTTGAGCCTGTTTCCTTTATTCCTTCATATCCCTTTCTCGAAATCAATTATGAACAAGAAATTGATAAGAAAAGAAAAGAGAATTTGAAAAAAAAACGAGAAAAAGTCAAATGATGAAGAAACCGTAGGATGTAAACTACGTTTGACTTGATCCCGAAAGGGTACGTAGGCAGCCTCAGTGAGGTTTAGTCACGACAAAAATAAAATCCAAGATTCCCCAAATATTGAAACTGGGGCAGAAGTTATGTTTTAAATTCCGAGAGTTGTAAATATTTTGAACCGTCATATAATTTTTGAGCCTTTATACCTTTCTTTGTAAACCCGTCCAAAAGCCACATTACAGTCCAAAGAAAGACCTTATGATTAATTTCAAGAAAATGATGATACAGTAAGAATAAGGAGAAGCATGGCATGGACAATACCCGGAGGTTTGGAAACAAAATAAAGAAAAATATAAAAAAATGAGAGAGTCTTATTGGTGAAAACCTTAACAGGCACCATATGGGAAATGTGAGATGAGAAGAAAATAAAAATGAGAGAGTCTTATTGGTAAAAACCCCCAACGGGCACTATGAGACGAATGTGAGGTGAGAAAAGAATAAATGAGAGAGTCTTATTGGTGAAAACCTTAAAGGGCACAATAAGGCGAAAGTGAGGAATATGTTTATAAAAGAAGAAAAACAGCAAAAAATATGAAAGGTTTGGGTTGAAGGAAAAGATGAAATCAAGACACCAACGATTCGATTGGACAGACTGGGTCGGTATTTAAATACCTGGCATGGTCAAAGGAATCAGCCGCCATACCCAGATAAGTTCTGTTTTTACTTCAAAATACCCTTACCCCTTCAATTTCATATTTCTGCATTTCATTGATCAAAACTAGTTGCCCGTTGAAAGCTAACTACCAGCTTCTCATGATAAAATGAGTAATAACACTGGGTCAAAGAAAAAGAGAAAATAAAAAAAGGGGATGGCAATGAAGGCCAAAGGAAAATGAAAGGAAAAGAAACAAAAAAAGAAAAGCAAAAGAGGAGTGCAAGAGAAAATTGAGAAAACATGGCAATGAACTGCAAAGCTGGATGAAATAAGAAGAGGCGGACAATGGAACCAGGGCCAACAAGAATGCCAGTTGCTAACCATCATTTTATAACTAATAAGATTGTTCACTTATTTAGATAGGGACAAAAGATTCAAATTCTCACTAATCACTTTAAAGTGAATGTGACCAATGCAGGAGAAAACGTCATAAATAAAAACAGCAATAAAAGGGGGAATCCGTAGAGGAGGACTCACTCAGTTATCAGGAAACCTACCCGTACAGCAAGGGAGGTATTGTCTTTTCCAAATTCACACCCCAGTTATCAAACTGAGGGAACATTTTTCTGCATTTTTCATTTCAAGCATCAGGTGCCCACCTGGATAATGAGGGAATATTTTTCTTCGTTTTCAGTTAATGCATCAGGCGCCCCACCTAGATAATGAGGGAATATTTTTCTGTAATTGCATTTCATGCCTCAGGCGCCCACCTGGAAAATGAGGAAATATTTTTCTGCATTTTCATTTCATTCATCAAGCGCCCACATGGATAACGAGGGAATACTTTCCAGCAATTTAATTTCTGTTCAGGCCCCCACCTGTATAACGAGGGAATACTTTTGAGCATTTTAATTTCTGTTCAGGTGCCCACCTGTATAACGATGGAATACTTTTCAGCATTTTAATTTCTGTTCAGGCGTCCCACTTGTATAACAAGGGAATACATTTCAGAACTTTAATTTCTGTTCAGGCGCCCACCTGTATAATGAGGGAATACTTTTCAGCATTTTAATTGTTTTTCTAACATGAGTAACACCATAACACATGGAAAGCCTCACACTAGGGCAGAGGAAAAAGTTTTCTTTGTTTTTGTTTTTAAACAGGTATCGACCTAGAAGCAAGGAGCACATTTTGAAGTCACACGAAGGGATAGAAGCAGTATATCAGAAACAAGAAATAATCAAAAATTCACAAAAAAAGAAGGATGGAAATAAAGAGCAACATGTGATATGGAAAGCAAGACAATGCAAGAAGATAAGTCATAGATAGGATTCTCTTGTAATTCATACGATCATAGTTTAGAATAGCTTCTTTATTTTCATTTTTATCCCGATGTAATAAGGAGTTAGTCAGTGATTATAGCAACAACAGTAGCAACAACAAGTCTTGGTAGTTTCAAACTATCAGACCTTCCCGAACTACACTGACCTGATTCCTGTTTAGCCCATGATATGTAGGCAACCTCTGAAGTAGGGTGCGGTCAAAAGGTTTTCAAAATTCTTCTTACGGAATATGCCAGTGGGCAAAACTCTCTCATTACTGCTCACTTATATTTTCACTGAAACTCTTTGTGTTCCCGAGCAAAGAGGGGCAGCTGTGAGCACGTGATTTTTGCCCTAAGCAAATAAATTCCAATATAAATATATAAATAAATACAAAAATAGTTTTTGGTGTGCAATTGGGTGTTTTTAATTGAAATATGTGTGTGTTTGTTTTTGAAATAAGTTTGAAATTAAAACTACAAAAAAGAAACAATTAGAAAATGTCACAAAAAAAATATGAAAAGTTAGAAAAATCAACAAAAATACAAAATATCGGAAAAACAAAAGAAAATGGCAAAAAATCATAAAATACCAGAAAATACGGAAAAATAGGAAAATAAAAGAAGTATAACAATTGAAAACAAATACAAAAGGAGAAAAATGAAATACAAAAGAAAATACCAAGAAATAATTAAAATACAAGGAAAATACAGAAATGTAATACAATTTGGGCTGTGCAATGAAATATATACACAATGGAATAAGCCCAAGTGTAATAGGCCCAAGAGACCAGCTGGTCTGCCTAAGCCATTGGCCAAACAACGACGTACAGGGCTGTTTTAATCTTAACCATTGACGAAATCAATTCAACGAGCCAGATGAGGCGGTTTAATTGAAAACCAAACGACGTTGTATAGAAGACCAATCTAGGCCATCCAAAAGAATAATCAAACGGATAGCATTGTATCTCATTAACAGTTAAAGTACGTAGTACAAGTAATTGATCATGGCCGTTCAAAATTAAGCATCTAACGGACACGAGGTTGTCTCTCATTAACTGAACGATGCCATTTTAAAAGAAAAGATCCTAGCCGTTGATCTTAGTTAATCCAAAGGCCAGGATCACACGTGATCAAGGGAGTATATAAATACCCATCTATGTTCAAATCAATACAAACACACACATATACATATCAGTGGTGAAACCTTAGCCGCCTCCCCCTTCTACCTTCTTCTTCCTTAGTCTCTCATGAAGACTGGGCGGACTGGCCTTGAACCACCGTCGTCTCCTGCTCAAGTAGCTACCAAACATTTCACCCTTTGCCACCAAACGCTACAACCACCATAAAAACCCCAGAAAACCAAAAATCTCCTCTTTTCATGAAACTCCGGTCGCCAGAACCCTAGCCGGCGACCTCAAATCTATGAACCAGCCTTTGGAATTTATACCATAAGACCACCTTGAGGAGACATTTCACCTCATCTAGGTGGCTGGTCTCAAATCTTGCTAGAATCCATCGAATATAATAAAAAGGCTCGCTAGAACCCTACTCGGGCGAGCACCGAAAAACATACCCCACCCCAAAATCTCTGAACCAAGCCCCAGACTACCCCTTATCCACCAAAAACTAAAAAAAAAGAAGCCTCATCGGAAGAAGTCTAATAGTATGAATACTTAAAGTCTTCAAAACTTTTGAAGTCTGGAAAAAAAGAAAGAAAGAAAGAAGAAATAAAGAGGAAAGAAAGAAAGAAAAGAAAGAAAGAGAGAGAGGAGAGGAAAGAAAGCTCTAAAAGCTAAGATCTCTGTCCCCATTTTCTTAGATTGTTTGAATGTTGAAAATGTTTCTCTTTGATGTTTCTTGATGTTCTTTTGAGCCTATCTCTTTCGCATGCTTAAGATGTACCTCTGTTACACATGCCTAAATATGTTATAGCATTCTTAGGGTTTATAATGATTATCACACATGAATCATGGTTAAATAGGCTTGTTTATGTGTTTGTTCATCATGCTTTGTCTAGAACTAAGCTTTGATTAATTGGGATTCAACCATTATCAAAATTTCCCTCTGAGTTCTAATTGATTGAAAATTGGTTTGCGATTAAGGCTATATGTGCAAAATAGCATAATTTGGTTATATTTGTAATCCGATTCATCTGTGAGACCATTTTGAATCTTTGATGTTTTGCGATTTGGGTCATTGTTGTAAAGATTTTGTGGATATTTCTGAAAGCTAAATAAGATGGCTATTTCTGAAATAACTAAGTTTGTTCGTTAAAGTGGCTATCTCTGTTATGAAGTGATTATGCTGATTTATTAAGTGGTTAGTTTTGAAAACTTATCTCTGTTAGTTGACTTGTGTTAATAATGGGTTATATGTTAAATAAGGCTTTAAGTATATTAAATATGGTCTAAATTGAAAATGGATTTGGGGTCTAAATCTGGCTTAATGTTAAAACAGTTATAAAAATTGGATATTAGTTAAATAAGCCATAACCCTAGTCTACTAAGACCTTAGTAGATCGGGAAAATAAAAAATTAGTAAGGGTATAATAGGAAACAATAAATGGCACTATTGAAGATTTAATAGAGCCTATAGGGTTAGAAATTACTTTAGTGCCTAGTATACATGTGGTTTCCTACAAAGTAAAGGATAAATTCGGCATAATGAAAAGGCAGTCTTGAAATAAAACTTTGCAAGTGAGGAAAACCTCGTAAAATACCCCTAATAGAAAACCAAGGAATTACCTAGAACCTTCTAGCAAGGGCTGGAAGGCATCTCGACACACACTTAATGAACTAATCTATAAAAAATTGAAAAAATAAGGGAAGGGGATTATAAATAACTTATTTAAATTTTTCCCCCAATTCCATCCCAAAATTAGTCTATAAATAGGCTTCTAGTAAGCCTAAAAAGGGGGTTCTAGATTCTGCATTTTACAAAAACGTTTAGGCTGGAAATTACATTCTAAAAAAAAGTTCCATACATAGTTCTGAAGTCGAGTGATAGTGCTGAAACTTGGTTCTATGTACTACAATCTTTAGTTGATTACTTTGGATATTAATTTGGGAGTCCTACTGGGTATGTTATCCTTCAACTTATTTGGATTATGATTGAGCTCTTCGATTCTAGTTGTTGATTTGCTGGACTGTTATATTTGGGATTCTATTTGCTGCTCTGTTTGCTGCTCTATTGTTGCTATTTTGGTGACTATTCTTCATCCTCAAGCCTAGACTCATAGACTGTTTTGTGAATCAGGTACACTCTCATTTCCTGAAGATGTAATCGCACATTGTTTGAAGGAATTAAATCATATGAGTTGTTTCGATGATTTTACCTCTGTTTTTCTTTTAGCTTTGTAATTATTATTTTTTAGAATCCTTGTAATTCATTAGGATGGTTTGTAATAACTAATACATGTATGAAGTCGAAGCAAAAAATAGAGTATATAGCATAGTAGTAATATATAATTAGATATAGCTATCACTTAATCTAAGTTCAAAACAGGTTAACACTAAAATTAATTCACCTATTGAAACTGGTATAAACATATGAGCTGGTAATCAACTACTTTTGTTAACTAGGTTCTGATTCAGGATCGATTAGTCCATAAAAGGAAATAAGTAGATAAGTTAAAACTGCTTTGTTGTTCAGTCTCATTTAACAGTAATATAATTTAGAATTATGTAATCAATAATAACCCAAGCATGTTCAGTCAGTATTAAAATTACTGCTTAAGTACTAGAAATAAAAGTCTTAGTGCCAAATTCATGTTAGTGTGTAATCAGTTATTAGAATCCGTAGTTAGTATTGATTGACATGTAATCTGGAGCCTTATGAAATAAAATGAATCTTATTGGTTTACTCTGTTGTTAGAAAAATATTTGTTCGAATTTTATGAAACAACAACTCTGTTCTACATTTCATCCGTTTATTCTGGGCCTGGTCGAGAACACAGGCCCAGATTCAACTAAATTCACTCTTGGTTTGTCAAGTGGTGATACTTGCATATACTGGGCTCCATAAGCCCAATCGCACATAATGGACTGTTAATACAGTCCAGAAGTCCAGGCCTGGTAATAAATAATTGGCCTGGACCTAATAATAACAAATTTAGAAAATACAAAACTATATCATGATTAGGAGAAAAAACATAAATAGCAAACATATTATATGATAAATTTGGAGTTATAAACTAAAGGGATGAGCCTCATATTAAAATGAAAAGACACGCGGGGCCCCATATGAATTTTAATAAGAATGTTAGACTTGGGAAGACCGTTTAGCAAATTTCACGATCTTTTATAAAGATAATAAGGCGTAGACATTGTAGGCACGACTAAAATATACATCCTTAATACGAGTACACATTTATGTGACTCAAATCTCAAATCCCGGCGAAGCTGAAACATATTAAATTCACAGGCGTACTGGTTGCGGTGTGACTCGAAATGCATTTTTGCGACATCGCAAGCCGTTAAAAATAACAAAACAGGACATTCACATTCTTAAAAGAATATAAAGAAATCAAATAGGTCAAAAACAACAGTTGAGCGACCGTGCTAAAACCACGGAATTCGGGAGTGCCTAACACCTCCTCCCGGGTTAACAGAATTTCTTATCCGGATTTCTAGTTTTGCGGACTGTTTAAACAGAGTCATATTTCCTTGGATTTGGGATTAAACAAGTGACTTGGGACACCATTATCATCCCAAGTGGCAACTCTGAAATCTAAATATATTCCGTTCCGATTGTCCTTAAAGTGGAAAAACTCATTCCCTGTTGTTATTATTATATCCTATCTCGGGGTGTATTAGTAAATAACGGTTATACTTAATCTTCGAAAAAGTAGTGAAAAAGAGAGGTGTGACACTAAGTATTGCAGTATATAGAACCAAATTTTAGAACTATCTCTCGATTTCAGAACTATGTGTGGAACCCTTTTCTTAATTTCAAAGTCCGGACCCTCTTTCAGGCTCTCTAATGGCATATTTATAGATTAGTTTTGGGGGGAATTAGGGGAAAATTCAAATAAGTTATTTTCAACCCCCTCCCCTTGTTCTTTTCAATTATTTACAGATTAGTTCCTTGAATGTGTATCGAAATGCCTTAGTGCCCTTGCTAGAAGGTTCTAGGCAATTCTATAGTGTTCTATTAGGTGTCTTTTACTTGGTTACCCTCACTTGCTAAGGTTTATTACAAGACTGCCTTTTAACTATTTAATAGGTGAATTTTACTTTAACTATGCCCTAAATAATCACACTATGTTGTTGAATTGATATTGTTTATGATGACAAAATACTTTGATTAGTGTTTATTGGTGTGTTATAGGTACACATGAGCCATTGGATGCTAAAGGAGCTATTTTGGAGTCACAAGATGATAAAAAGGCCAAGTGAAGAGTTGAAGTGAAGTTAGCTTGAAAAATCGAAGAAGAAGTCCGGCTTACTGTTCATCCGCGGTTCACTCATGACCGCGGATGAACCGCGGAAAAACAAGCTCGTGGAACTTTTTGAAGAATCAGAGAACTGTTCTGTTTGCGGTTCGTCCGCGACCGCGGACGAAACACGGAAGGCGCCGCAAATATTATTCCTAATTTTGTACAAATTCAGTTTTTAAGCCCTGAACCCTCTATATAAACCTCTAGTCCGCCCAAACGAGGCAAGGCAAGCATTGTATTTATGACTACTTTTGCAAGATTATTAGTAAGAGAGAACTCTCTCAACCTATTCTTTTCTTTTATATCAATTATTTATTTATGAATTCAATTATTATTCTTGTTTCTTTGAGCATGAGTAGCTAAATCCTTTTCTAAGGTTTTGATGGAACCTATTGGGTGATGAACTTCTCGTTTATGTGATTACAAATTGTTAGCTAGATTTCTATTCGTTGAACTTCGTTCTTGTTGTAGTTAATTGGTAGACGACCCGATTAGCTGTGCCTATTTAGTGTGCATAACTTGGAAAAAAGTGCATATTAAGGTATATGGTTGAAGAACACCACACCTAGGTTATTGGAGGAATCTATAACTTTAGGCGTAAAGACAGGATTAGGAATAACGAAGTCTTGGGTGCAATCTTAAGTGAACTATTCAAATTAAAGCTAGCTAGGGTAGCTCGGGAGAGTGCACCAGTAAATTATTGTAATTGCTCGGGAGAGGGTTACGGTACAAATAGCGTTCATGATTGATAGAATATATTGACAATTTGTATGAGCATAAACAGAAGGGATTCCATCAATAGGGGAAATCAATACCCTAGTCTTTCTACATATTATTTACCCAATATTAACTTTAGCCGTAAAGACAGGATTAGGAATAACGAAGTCTTGGGTGCAATCTTAAGTGAACTATTCAAATTAAAGCTAGCTAGGGTAGCTCGGGAGAGTGCACCAGTAAATTATTGTAATTGCTCGGGAGAGGGTTACGGTACAAATAGCGTTCATGATTGATAGAATATATTGACAATTTGTATGAGCATAAACAGAAGGGATTCCATCAATAGAGGAAATCAATACCCTAGTCTTTCTACATATTATTTACCCAATATTCAATTCTTTCTTTCTAGTCTTTTAATTCTTGCAAAGTAGTTCGAAAATCTCACAAAAATATATTCAAAATTTGGGAACTTGATTCGGAAGTGTTCTTGGGTTGTGAAAGTTGCAATTGGTAGGTTAATTCTCTGTGGGATTGACTCTGGACTTAATTGACCGGATTATATTGACTACGACCGTTGCTTGGACGTGAACCAATTTTGGCGTCGTTGCCGGGGAATTAACGGAATTATCAATTGCCATTAACAGAACTTCAAGACTTCTTGTGTAGTCAGGTTCTTTCTACACTTTACATTGAATATTTTGACGGTTGTTGATTTGGGTACTAGGTGCATGCCTAGAAAATCTGCAAGGACTGGAGAACTAATTGAAGGACTCACAGACCCGAGCAAACTTTCCGGGCACGTAATAGGGCTATCAAACAAATTCAGCAATCTCAATAAAAAATAAAACTAGACTTCGACATGGGTGACGTGAACGACCAAAACAAGAAAGCTGGGTTGAACATGCAAGAGGCACAGGAGGCGCATGAAGGTGCACTATTTGACTGGGCACAACCCACAGTGGATAATTTGGCAACTGCCATTGTTGTGCCAGCGATTCAAGCTGAGTCTTTCCAGATTACCAACAACATGCTACACTTGTTGCAAAACAAGCGATCATTCTCTGGGTCTCAGGTTTGAAGATCCACAACAGCACCTGAAGAACTTTCTCTCGATATGCAAGACACAGAGGCAACCGAATGTGACTCCGGAAGCCATCAGACAATTGCTCTTTCCGTTCTCAATTACAGGGGCTGCATAGGTATGGCTAAACTCACTCCCCATAAACTCTATTGCAACTTGGATGAGTTAGTCAAACAATTCCACAACAAGTTTCATCCACCTAACAAGACAGCTCAGCAAATTGATGAGATTGTGAGCTTCAAGCAGAAACCAATGGAGACATTACATGAAACTTGGGGCCGATTCAAGGGTATGCTTGTTATGTGTCCTCACCATGGGATTCCCGAGCAGATGTTGGGTCAAAGGTTCAAAATGGGGCTTTCAGATGGAATGAAGAATATTGTAGATGCTTCAGCAGGTGGGGCTTTTCTGAGCAAGACATGGAGAGAGGGCCAAAATTTGCTAGACGAGATGGCTCAAAATTTCGGGTGGACGACCAGGAATGCTCCTATCACTCCAGTGGTACACTCTGTAACTCTAAATCCATCTAGCACGATGGAGGAGAACATGTCAACCTTATTGACATAAATGAGCATCCTGACGAAGAAGGTGGAAGAATCTGGGGTCAAGCAGCAGGTTCACATTGTAGATACCACCAATGGTGGTTTATGCACATCTTGCATTAGACAACCCATAGGTAATCCATGGGTTGCAGACCAAGAATATCATCATCAGCATGAAAACATGAATTATGTGGCTAATTATGGAAGGCAGCGACAGGGTAACCAGAGTTGGGGTCAGCAGGCTTCACTGTAGTAAAGGCCTTCTCAGCCACAGTATAATGCAGCACGTATGAGGCCACCACACAACATGGCTCCATATCCTAGACCTCTGAATTTCAGCAACCAGCAGCAGGGATATCATCCACCTCCACCGCAGCATGGGGGTAGATATGACGATGGGTTCGCAAGGTTGGAAGCTATGATGCAACAGGTAATTGGGTCAAATGCCAAAACCAATGAGAGGATAGATGCACATAATGCAGCTATCAAGAATATTGAGGTATAGGTGCGCCTGATTGCTATGTCTCTTAACAATTGTCCTCAAGGGACATTGCCTGCAGATACACAAACAAACGCAAAAGATAAAGTCCTAAAGTAGCTGATGGCAGTGACTCTGAGAAGTGGTAGAGATCTTAATGTTGAGCAGGAAGGAGAGAGAACCAACACACAGGCTGAGACACTCACTCTGATGCCCATTGAAATGAATGAGTCCACCGGGTTGACAGAAGTTATAGTCCAGCCAGTTGCTGAAAAAAAAAGAGATGTATCAAGGAACGGAGAAAATAGCTGAATAGGTAGAGCAGTAGGTTGAAGAGAAAGTGATAGAAAAAGAAAAGTCGCAAGTTATTGGGAAGAAGAGGCCTCCACCACCATTCCCCCAAAGGATGGACAAGCACCAAAATGAAGAGCAATACAAAAAGTTCTTTGAGATGCTCAAGCAAATCCAGGTAAACATTCCTTTAATTGAAGCTTTGAAAGAAATGCCTGGGTATGCTAAGATGATGAAAGACTTGATGTCGCGGAAATTTGATTTCCAAGACTTGGCCACCGTGACTCTTACTCAGACTTGTAGTGCAATAGTCTCTACACCCATTGCTGAGAAATATAGGAAGTTATGCCTTTGAAAAGGCATTGTGTGATTTGGGGGCAAGCATTAATCTCATGCCCTTGATGATTTATAAGAGGCTAGGCATTGGGAGAGCCAGGCCTACCTCTATGTTATTACAACTTGCTGACAGGACGGTTAAACGTCCATTTGGTAAATTAGATGATGTGCTTATCTAGGTGGAGAAGTTTGTGTTTCCCGCTGATTTTGTGATTCTTGACTGCAAGGTGGACGAGGAAATTCCTATAATCTTAGGAAGACCATTCCTAGCCACCGGGAGAGCTTTGATTGATTGTGAGACTGCGGAACTCAAGTTGAGGTTAAATGATGAGGAGATCATATTCAATGTGCAAAAATCCATGAGGCGCCCTAGTGAGTTCGCAGGATTGCTCTTTTATTGATGCGGTTGATGTGATAGTGGAGATAGACGATGTAGAGTTGACCATTGAAGATCCACATCAAGCATGCCTAATGAACTTAGAAGAGGTAAATGGTGAAAGTCTAGCAGAATGGGTACTATCTCTGGAAGGCAAGGGGTTTTGGGAGAGAGAGCTTGAATTCCAGCCTCTACATTTAGAGAAAAGAGAGACTCCTCCTGCAAAGCCATCCATAGAAGAGCCACCAAAGCTGGAGCTTAAACCACTACCATCTCTTCTCAGGTATGAATTTCTAGGTCCTAACTCGACTTTACCTGTTATTATCTTATCTGGTTTGTTAGATGTGCAGGCTCAAAAGCTTATACAGGTACTAAAAGAATGCAAGACTGCCATTGGGTGGACCATGGCAAACATAAAGGGGATCAGCCCCGCATATTGCATGCATAAGATTCTCCTGGAAGAGGGACACAAACCTTCCAGGGAACATCAAAGAAGGCTGAATCCAAACATGAAGGAAGAGGTGAAGAAAGAGGTAATCAAGTGGCTAGACGCGGGAATCATTTTCCCAATCTCTAATAGTAGCTGCGTTAGCGCAGTTCAATGTGTGCCAAAGAAAGATGGCACGACGGTGGTGAAAAACGAGAATAATAAGTTTATCTCAACTAGAACCGTCACCAGGTGGAGAATATGCATGAACTACAGGAAGCTGAATCTAGCCACCCGCAACGACCACTTCCCACTTCCCTTCATTGATCAGATGCTTGATAGGTTGGCAGGGAGGTCACACTTTTGCTTTCTTGATGGATACTCGGGGTACAACCAAATCTCCATAGCCCCCTAGGATAGAGAGAAGACCTCCTTCACATGCCCATATGGCATTTTTACCTTTAGGCGGATGCCATTCAAGCTATGCTATGCACCTGCCACATTCCAAAGGTGCATGATGGCTATTTTCACCGACATGGTGGAAGACATTATTGAGGTGTTCCTAGAAGATTTCTCAGTGGTAGGGAATTCATTCGATGAATGCCTTGTCAATCTGACAAGAGTGTTGAAATGGTGCATTGAGACAAACTTAGTGCTAAACTGGGAGAAGTGCCATATTATGGTACAAGAAGGTATAGTATTGGGGCACAGGGTTTCAAGCAAAGGTATTGAGGTAGACCAAGCTAAAGTTGATGTCATTGCAAAGTTCCCTCCACCAACATCCGTCAAGGCCATTAGAAGTTTTCTTGGACATGCCGGTTTTTACCAGAGGTTCATCAAAGACTTCTCCAAAATATCAAAACCTCTTTGTAAGTTACTTGAAAAAGATCACCCTTTTGTTTTTTCTGATGAATGCAGGATTGCTTTTGAGGAACTGAAGAATAGGTTGGTCACATCACCCATCATCATTGACCTCAACTGGGAGCAACCTTTTGAGGTAATGTGCGATGCATGTGATTAGGCAGTGGGGGTAGTGCTTGGCCAAAGGAAAGGCAAGCTGATGCATCCAATCTACTATTCTAGTAGGACCTTGACTGGAGCATAACTAAACTACACAGTGATGGAAAAGGAGATGCTTGCAATCGTGATCGCTTTTGACAAATTCGGGTCCTATCTCATAGGATCCAAGGTAATTGTATACACTGACCAATGCAGCTTTAAGATACTTAATTGATAAAAAGGACTCTAAGCCGTGCCTAATTCGTTTGGTGCTTTTTCTCCAAGAGCTCGACCTTGAAATACATGATAGAAAGGGCACCGAAAATCAAGTCGCTGATCATTTGTCACGACTTGAAGGAGCTGAAATTATCAAAGAGAGTGGAAAAACTCTGGAAACCTTTCTAGATGAGTAGTTGCTCACCACCATTCTCCTTGAAGCGGCATGGTATGCAAATTATGCAAATTAAATGGCTAGTGGTATTGTTCCTCACGACCTCTCATCGGTCCAGAGGAAAAGATTTTTTCGTGAAAGCCAGCTTTATTGTTGGGATGAACCCTATTTGTTTAGGATATGTCTCGATAACATGATCCGGAGATGCATCCCCGAGATCGAACAATCTTCTATTTTGCAGGCATATCATGCTTCAGTATATGGTGGTCACTTTAGAGGAGTGTAAATAGCCGCCAAGATACTTGAGGCCGGTTTCTGTTGGCCAACGGTGTTTAAAGATGCACACTTGTGGGTGAAGGGTTGCAACGAATGTCAACGCACAGGGAACATCTCCCAGCGTCATGAAATGCCAATGAACCCTATTCAGCAAGTGGAAGTGTTCGACGTCTGTGGAATAGACTTCATGGGGCCCTTCGTCAGCACATACGGCAATAAGTACATACTTGTTGTAGACTATGTGTCCAAATGGGTGTAAGTTGTAGCATTACCCACCAATGATGCTGAGGTGGTGGGGGGATTTCTGAAGAAGAACATTTTCACCTGCTGCGGGACTCCAAGGGCTATCATTAGTGATGGGGGCACACTTTTGCAACCGGGCATTTGAAAAATTATTGGCTAAATATGATGTGAAATACCGAGTTGCCACTCCGTATCACCCGCATAATAGTGGGCAAGTTGAGGTCTCCAATGGGGAGATAAAGAGTGTATTAACAAAAATAGTGAACGCCACGAGGACTGACTGGTCCAGGAAGCTTGATGATGCATTATGGGCTTACAGGACAGCATTCAAGACACCAATCGACATGTCACCATACAAATTGGTGTTTGGGAAAGCTTGTCATCTACCTGTGGAACTAAAGAACAAAGCATGGTAGGCACTGAAGCAATGAATCTCCGCTGGGTTGAAGCTGGGAAATCTAGAATGACCGGGTTGCACGAGTTGGAATAATTCCGGTATGTGGCCTTTGAGAGCACTAGACTGTATAAAGAACGTATGAAGGGGATTCACGACGAAAACATCATAGAGCGTAACTTCAAAATTGGGGACAAGGTATTGTTATACAATTCTAAATTACATTTGTTCCCGGGCAAATTAAAATCAAGGTGGTCAGGCCCTTTTTCGGTTAATTGAGGCATTAGATTCGGGCGCTGTGGAAATTCAAACCCTTCATGGTTCACTCATGTTCAAGGTAAATGGATAGCGGTTGAAACTTTATGTTGGCATGGATGACATCGAGGACAAAGTGGAACTATGGCTAGAGGAACCTCAAAGGTCTAGCGAGCCTTAAAATGCGCTAAGATGAATCGTGCTGCGATGTTAAATCAAGCGCTACGTGGGAGGCAACCCACGAACTTGTTGTAAGTATACTCATTATAATTAGTCTATATATATAAAATAAAAAAAAAATTCTGCCAGCGAACAGAAAAATTTAGAGAAGGCCTTTGTTCGTGGTTCATCCGCAGTCGAGAACGAACCGCGGAAAAAAGCCCTCTCTGAAGTTGATTGTTCGCGGTTCGTCCGTGACCGCGAACGACAGCGGTCAATTCCGCGGTCGGCAGAAAATAAAAAAAAATTTAATTCAAATCTTTTCCCGCCCCTCTTTAATAACCCTAAACATAACAAACCCCCTATTCTTTAAACCCCCCCCCCCCCCCCCCCCCCCCCCCCCAATTCCCTCTCTCTCTCTAAATTCTCTCCTCCTTGTCTCTACAATCTCTTTTTCATTCTTCTCCACACAACTCCTCTACTTCAATCTTATTCTTCTACTACACTCCATAGTAAGTCTTCTCCTTTTGTTTTTCTTTCTTTCTTCTTTTAGTTCTTTAATTTTTATTATTAGTTTGGTAGATTTAATTAGTTAATTATAGCTTAACTTGTAAAATATGTATTATATATTTTATAGTATTAGTAGAATCCATATATATTACTTGGTTTGTGTAGTAGAATGTTATATGATTTTGTTTGGAATGTTATTGATGGGATTATGGTAGAGATTGTGTTGTTGGGTCTCCAATTTAGTTGATAATGTTAATTTTGTTTTTTTGGAGACCCAATATGTTGGTTAATATAATTGATGTGTGGTTGGCCAAGGTGGGCATTTGTTGTTGTAGTATTTGGTTATTGAACTTTTAAGAGAGATATTGCCCAACTAGTGAGATGTTTGTTGTTGTATATGATTGGAGATGGTTTAGGTTTAATTGGGTCATGTTAGATTGCCAAAATAAATAAGTGTGGGGTGCTTGAGGTAAGTTGGTGAAATGTTTAGATAAGTGGTTAAGTATAGGAGTTATGGGATGATAGCACTAAAGAGACGATTGTGGTTATCCACGGATGGTGAAGTCTGAGTAGCCAACCAATGTTCTAACATTATGCAAATTTATTGTTGTTCTCTGTTGTGTAGGATCATGACCCCTAAAAGATCAAGGCAGGGAGCTAGCTCGTCTAGGCAACCAACATATGATGAGTCGAGGTTCGCCAACGAGGAGGCGGAAGCTGACTTCTATGGCAAGGCAGCTAAGGCCTGGCTCCAGGAAGTTGAAATTGATAGGTTAGCCCTTCGGTCTAAAAAGCCCGAGATACATGATGAACTTTGCCGCCGCGAAATGGATTTCCTATTTGATGCACCGGCCCTCGTGAACAAGATGTTGGTTAGGGAGTTTTATGCCAATGCTCCATACGGGATGGCTAGGAGGGTATTCGTCCGAGGTAAGTACGTCTACGCTCATGCACATGCTATTAGGCAGGCTCTTAGACTGCCAAATCATACTAGTGACGTGGACTACTACCACGATAGGCCTGGTGTCACCTGGGACATGCTAATTCAGGCATTATGTGTTGATGGCATCCCTGTTTGGATAAGAAACAAAACACTCCGCTCTAATTGCTTCACACACACTGCTAAATGCTAGTTTTCAATCATATGTAACCGGATTTTGCTCTCCAACAACACCACTGACATAAACTTTAATAGGGCACTTCTAACATGGTGTTTTATCACATAGCGGGACGTGGACATCGCCCGCTTGATTAGTGACGAGATGGTGATGAGGGGATCCCTCAAAGCCAAGGGTTTTTATTACCCATCTCTCGTCACTACTTTGTGTCTCGGCCATCGGACTCCGATCCTTGCCACGGATGGTGATCTCCCGCCAAAAGCTCCATTCAGAGCTTCTCAAATCTGGGTGGGCCGAGACACTGACCCAATTGACTTGGATGCTGAGGTTGACCCTGTGCCGGTTGCCCAGGCCAGGCATTCTACTGACTCAGTCGAACCTTCCAGGAATGCTCACCATGGAGCGAGTATGTCTAGGTCCGAATCTACCCGACCTATGATTAGGTCCATGGAAGAGGAGGTTGCGGACTTACGCACCTCCGTAGATGGCCTACACACGCACTTAGATGCGATGTCACAGAGGCAAGCTCGATCGAAAAGAAGATTCATGGCATGGTTTCGAGCACTTGGTCGAGCATGTCACGTCGACCCATCCACCGTCTCCGACTCCGAGTGAGTCACAGGTAAGTTTTCTCACCCCTCTTGAGCTATATTTTTATTATTATGTCATGAGGACATGACATGATTTTAAGTGTGGGGTGGGTGACTTATCTTGTATATGTTGTACATAGTAGTTGTTGTTGTAAATAATAATAGCTGGCTTGGTCCGATGATGGACACATGGCGACGGGTTTCTTAAGGGTCCAAGTCGGAATAAAAACACAAAAAAATTAGAAAATTTGAAAAATCCAAAAATATGAGTAGAGGACCCTTCATGATGACGGACTATTTAGGACAAGTACTCTTGAGGGAAGTAGTCCACGTAGGAATTTTTCTTTCTTTTATTTTCTTTTTCTAGGTAGTGTATCATCTCCCCCTTGGTTTTTCTTTTGACCACGGTTCTTTTCCAAGGGTTTTTATTAAACTGGGTTACGTAGATTTTTGTTTTTTTTAGGATTAAAGGGCAAAGGGTAACATGTAACCCCAAGTATGCACATTAGCAAAACTAAAATGAACCTGAGAATGTATTATCTAAGCTTGACTGTAGATTCTAAATATGCCTTAAATTGCACGATACAGCTTGCTTGAACATTGATAAGACTTTGTAGATGAACCGGATTCTAAATGAGTTGCATGCTATGTGTGTGTGAGATTTTACTTACATTATATGTTTTACATGATACATAGAAATTGCCCTGTGTGTTTGCAAAGTGAAATAAAAGTTTTTTGGTTGTAGAGAGGATAGAGACATTTCTTTTTGTAACCCCATAAATCAATAGACATGAATTCACCCGTACATAATATCCTAGTTTACCCCTTTGATCTTAAAGCCTATTTTTTGATAACCCTTGAATGTTCATGAAAAAATCAAAATCTCATATTGTTCTACTTTACCTCCTAGAAGCACTTGTATTGTAATGAATATACAAAAGTCTTAGTGTGGGGTGTAGGGAAATTGAAAAAGGGAAAATCAAAATTGAATGGTAGAAAATAGTGAATTCGCCAAAATAATGTAAATGTGTTGCAAAGAAGTGAATTTTTTTTTTTTGAGAAAAAGAGCTATATCAATGTATATATGAAAATTAGAAAGGCCAGTTACACCAACAAATGAAATGTGGCGATTCAAAGTAAATAAAGGTGAAGGAATGTTTAGCGGAGACATAAGGAAGAAAACGAAAAGGGAAGTTGTGAAAAAGAGAAGAAAAGTGCTTAGGGAGGTTAGCCACTATACCCAAAAGTAACCTACCCGTCCCATAGCCAACATTGCAACCCTTAAAGACCTCTTGATCTATAATTGAATAACTCTATTAGTGGAGTATTACAGTAGGGGCAAGCCTATGGTGTGTCTGCATACATATGAATGTTCTTTGTTGAGAGTGAGTGAATTATTTTTATATATCTACAAGTTCCATGTTCTAAATTGTTTATGTGTGGGAACTTCTATCAATAAATTTTGTGAGGGCGTGTAACTCAAGAGGAAAATGGTAAATTTGCAAGTTTTTGATAATAACTAGAGTGAGCAATAATGTGCTGACATTTGAGTTTACGGTTAGGTAAGGATTGTGCATATCTTAGGTAATAATGAAAGATAGCTTTCGTGACATATATTGGGGGAAACATGACTAAAATTGGCCTAAAGTGTGATTAAGGTTACTCGAGGACGAGGAATGGTTTAAGTGTGGGGTATTGATAATAGGTGAATTTGACTATAATTATGCCCTAAATAATCACACATTGTTGTTGCATTGATATTGTTTATGATGACAAAATGCTTTGATTAGTGTTTATTGCTATGTTATAGTTACACTTGAGCCATTGGATGCTAAAGGAGCTATTTTGGAGTCACAAGATGATAAAAAGGCGAAGTGAAGAGTTGAAGTGAAGTTAGCTTGAAAAATCGAAGAAGAAGTCCGACTTACTGTTCATCCGCGGTTCACTCGCAACCGCGGATGAACCGCGGAAAAACAAGCTCGCGGAACTTTTTGAAGAATCAGAGAATTGTTCTGTTCGCGGTTTGTCCGCGACCGCGGAAGAACCGCGGAAGGCGCCGCAAATATTACTCCAAGTTTTTACAAATTCAGTTTTTAAGCCCTAAACCCTCTATATAAACCTCTAGTCTGCCCAAAAGAGGCAAGCATTGTATTTTTGACTAGTTTTGCAAGATTATTAGTAAGAGAGAACTCTCTCAACCTATTCTTTTCTTTTATATGAATTATTTATTTATGAATTAAATTATTATTCTTGTTTCTTTGAGCATGAGTAGCTATATCCTTTTCTAAGGTTTTGATGGATCCTATTGGGTGATGAACTTCTCGTTTACGTGATTACAAATTGTTAGCTAGATTTCTATTTGTTCAATTTCGTTCTTGTTGTAGTTAATTGGTAGACGTCCCGATTAGCTGTGCCTTATTAGTGTGCATAACTTGGAAAAGAGTACATATTTAGGTATATTGTTGAACAACACCACACCTAAGTTATTGGAGGAATCTATAACTTTAGGCTTAAAGACGGGATTAGGAATAACGAAGTCTTGGTTGCAATCTTAAGTGAACTATTTAAATTAAAGCTAGATAGGGTAGCTCGGGAGAGTGCACTAGTAAATTATTGTAATTGCTCGGGAGAGGGTTACGGTACAAATAGCATTCATGATTGATAGAATATATTGACAATTTGTATAAGCATAAAGAGAAGGGATTCCATCAATAGGGGAAATCAATACCTTAGTCTTTTTCCATATTATTTACCCAATATTCAATTATTTCTTTTTAGTCTTTTAATTCTTGCAAAGTAGTTGTTCGAAAATCTCACAAAAATATATTCAAAATTTGGGAACTTGATTCGGAAGTGTTCTTGGTTTGTGAAAGTTGCACTTGGTAGGTTAATTCTCTGTGTGATCGACTCTGAACTTAATTGACCGGATTATATTGACTACGACCGTTGCTTGGGCGTGAACCAATTATGCCCAGTTTGTCCTTTATTTTGTAGGTAATTACCGAAATATTAGGCACTAAAGTCATTTTAGCCCTATAGGCTCTATTAAATCTTCAGGAATGCCATTATTGTTTCCTGTTATACCCTTATTATTTATCTCATTTTACCCGACTACTAAGGTCTGGCAGACTAGGGTTAAGATTTATTTAACTAGTAACCACTTTTTATAACTGTTTTAAGACTTAGCTAATTTTAGAACCCAAAATCCTTTTCAAATTTAGCCAACAATTAGCATACCCAAAGCCCCTTATTTAACACATAGCCCCCTTATTAATACAAGGCAACTAATTAACCAACAGAGATAAGTTTTCAAAAACAACCACTTAATACATCTAGGAAATCAGTATAACCGCTTCAGAACAAAGATAGCCACTTTAACGACCAAACTTTATTCTTTCAGAAATAGCCACATACTTTATCTTTAAGAACTAACCACAAAATCTTTACAACCATGACCCAAGTCACAAAAGCATCCAGAGATTCAGAATGGACTCACACAGGAATCAGATTACAAATATAGCTAGTTCATGTTATTTTGCTCATATAGCCTTAATCGCAAATCAACTTTCAATCAATTAGAACTTAGAGGGAAAGTTTGATAATTGTTGAATCCCAATTAATCAAAGATTAATTTTAGATAGATCATGATGAACAAACACGTAAATAGGCATATTTACTCATGATTCATATGTAATAAACATTAAGAACCCTAAGAACACTATAATAGATTTAGGCATGTGAAACAAAACAGAGGTAGATCTTAAGCATGTAGAAGAGATAGGCTCACAAGAATATCAAGAAATATATCAAGTAAACATTTTTAGAATAAAACAGAAAAATAAAATAGAAACAGAGATCTTAGCTTTTTGGGGCTTTCTTTTCCTTTCTCTTCTCTTTCTTTCTTTCTTTTCTTTCTTTCTTTCTTTCTTTCTTCTTTATCTCCAGATTTTCATAGTTTTGAAGACTTTTAGTCTTCTGACTATTGGCCTTTTCTGATTAGGCTTCTTTTTGAGTTTTGGTAGGCAAGGGGTGGTCTCGGGCTTGGTTTGGAGGTTTTTGAGATAAGGTTGTCTCTGGGTGCTCGCCGGAGTAGGGTTCCAGTGAGCCTTTGTGTTACATTTGAAGAGTTCCAGTGACATTCGAGATCAGCCACCTAGATGAGGTGAAAGATCGCCTCAGGGTGGTCTTATTGTGTTAATATCAAAGGTTGGTTCATAGATTTTATGGTCGCTGGCTAGGGTTCCGACGACTGGAATTTCAAGAATAAAAGGGATTCTTTGTTTAATGGTGTTTTTATGGTGGTTGTAGGGTTTGGTGAGTAGAGGTGAGGCATTTGGTGGCTGCCTGAGCCGGAGACGGTGGTGGTAACAAGCCTGTTCGGCCAGTCTCTGTGGGAGACCAAAGAGGATGAAGGGGATAGAATAGAGGAGGCTAGGTTTAGTAATGTGTATATGTGTGTGAATGTAATGAATTGAATGAAAATGAGGATATTTATACTCCCCTTGTCTCGTGTAATCCTAGCCTTTGGATCAACCAAGATCAACGGCCGGGATTTTTTTCTTTTAAAACGGCACCGTTTAGTTAGATAAGGTACAGCTTCATGTCCATTAGATGCTTAATTTTGAACGGCCATGATTATTCGACATACTGCGTCGTATAGCTTTTAATGAAACTCAATGCCATCCATCTGATTATTCCTTTGGACGGCCCAGATTGGTTCGTTTTACGACGTCGTTTGAGCCTCATCTGGTTCGTTGGATTGATTTCATCAACGGCTGAGGTTTATATGGTCTGTACGCCATCGTTTGGCTAAGAGCCTGGGCAGACCAGGCTGGTCTTTTGGGCCGAATATGCTTGGGCTTATCAATTGTATATATATTTCATTACATAGCCCAAGTTGTATTGTATTTTTGTATTTTTGTTTTGTATTTTAATTATTTATTTGTGTTTTCTTTTGTATTTCAATCTTCTCTTTTTGTATTTATTTTCAATCGTTATATTTCTTTTATTTCCTATTTTTCGCTGATTTTTCTGGTATTTTATGATATTTTTTTGCCATTTTCTTTTGTTTTTTCGGTATTTTGTATTTTTTTAATTGATTTTTTCTAAATTTTCATATTTGTGTGATATTTTCTAATTAATTCCTTTTGTTGTTTTAATTTCAAATTTATATTTAAAAACAAACACACAAATATTTCAATTAAATCACACAATTGCATTTTATATTTATATTGGAATTTATTTGCTCAGGGCAAAAATCATGTGCTCACAGCTGCCCCTCTTTGCTTGGAAACACGAAGAGTTTCAGTGCAAAGACAAGTGAGCAGTAATGAGAGATTCTTGCCCACTGGCATATTCCGTAAGAAGCATTTTGAAAAAAAACTGATCGCACCCTGCTTCAGAGGTTGCCTACATATCCTGGGCTAAACAAGAATCAGGTGAGTGTAGTTCGGGAAGGTCTGGTAGTTTGAAACTACCAAGACTTGCTGTTGCTATTGTCGTTGCTATAATCACTGACTAACTCCTTATTACACCAGGATAAAATACAAATAAAGAAGTTATTCTAAGCTATGATCTTGTGAGTTACAAGAAAATTCTATCTATGACATGTCTTCTTGCATTGTCTTGCTTTTCAATATAACATGTTGCTCTTTATTTGCATCCTTCTTTTTTGTGAATTTTTGATTATTTCGTGCTTTTGATATACTGCTTACATCCATTCGCGTGACTTCAAAATATGCTCTTTGCTTCTAGGTCGATACTTGTTTAAAAACAAAACAAAGAAAACTTTTTCCTCTGCCCTAGCGTCAAACTTTCCATGTGTTATGGTGTTACTCTTGTTAGAAAAACAATTAAAATGCTGAAAAAGTATTCCCTCGTTATACAGGTGGGCGCTTGAACAGAAATTAAAATGCTGAAAAGTATTCTCTCGTTATACAGGTGGGCACATGAACAGAAATTAAAATACTGAAAAGTATTCCCTCGTTATATAGGTGGGCGCCTGAAGAGAAATAAAAATGCTGAAAAGCATTCCCTCCTTATACAGGTGGGCGCCTGAACAGAAACTAAAATGCTGAAAAGGATTCCCTCGTTATACAGGTGGGCACCTGAACAGAAATTAAAATGCTGGAAAGTATTCCCTCGTTATACAGGTGGGCGCCTGATGCATGAAACGAAAAATGCAAAAAAAAAATATTCCCTCATTATCCAGTGGGCGCCTGATGCATGAAATGAAAAATGCAAAAAAAATATTCCCTCATTATCTAGGTGGGTGCCTGATGCATGAAATGAAAAATGCAGAAAAATATTCCCTCATTATCCAGGTGGGCGCCTAATGCATGAAAATTAAAATGCGGAAAAATATTCACTCGTTATCCAGGTGGGCGCCTGATGCATGAAATGAAAAATGTAGAAAAATATTCCCTCGTTATCCAAGTCAGCGCCTGATGTATGAAAATTAAAATGCTGAAATGTATTCCCTTGTTATCCAGGTGGGCACCTGATGCATGAAATGAAAATGCGAAAACATATTCCCTCATTATCCAGGTGGGCGCCTGATGCATGAAATGAAAAATGCAAAGAAATATTCCCTCATTATCCAGGTGGGCGCCTGAATAGAAATTAAAATGCTAAAAAGTATTCCCTCGTTATACAGGTGAGCGCCTGAACAGAAATAAAAATGCTGAAAAGTATTCAGTCGTTAGACAGGTGGGCACCTGAACAGAAATTAAAATATTGAAAAATATTCCCTCGTTATACAGGTGGGCACCTAAACAGATATTTGTCATGACCCCAAATCTGGTCGTGATGGCGCCCAGCACATTGCTAAGCCAGCCTGATCAATCAATATCAACAACGGAGCTAGAAGCTCTCTTTAACCCATTTAAGCATTTCAAAATATGAAACAATAGTAATACTTATACCAATAGCGGGGAAACCAAGTCCCAAAATATACTAACTCACATAGACCGAAGGGTCAAGAGTCATGAGCCTCTACTGAACATGAGTGTACAAAGGTTTACAAGATACCAAGTGCGGAAAGAAAAGTCAATACAAAATCAAGACAGGTAAGAAGGAATATCGGGTCCTGCGGACTCTGCAGCTACCTCATATATCCCACAGATGTCGCCTCGCACAGCTACTGGATCACTGCTGAGAGGTACCTGGATCTGCACACAAGGTGCAGGGAGTAAAATGAGTACTGCCGGACTTAGTGGTAATAAACAAGGGTAAGACAGCGCAGATAAGAAATCCGCAATAAAGCACTATGTAAAACTATAATCATCTACCCTGTCAAAAAATCAATATTCACTGTACCTGTTCCAACAAATACCAATAAATAGCATAACAGCTAGCAGATGTAGCTAAATGCAATGCATTGCATGATATGACCGCTACGGCGCGTAGCCCGACTCCAATTTTGGGTACCCGTGCTCACTGTGGGGGTTCAGACTCCAGAGGGGCTCCTACAGCCCAAGCACATCTCATAGAGATATTCTCGCGGCGTGCAGTCCGATCCAACATATATCCTGCTGCGGCGTGCAGCCCGATCCACTACTAGTCAGCTAATATGCAGATACAGCCTCGCAGGCTCAAAAGTAGTTTTTGAAAACTCTTTTTATCATTTTTCAGTTGGAAAACAGTAATATCAAGTTCCGGAGATTGGAATTAGCATAATAACAGAAATAGCTGCGGACTAGTAGTAAACTAGCATGTCTATATGATAAGACAATGATAACGATCCTCGCGGGATCCAATAACTGGCTCACGGCCCACAAGTATACTCAACCGCCCAAGAATGGGGTTCAACGGCTCGAGAATAGCCAATAATACAGTATCAACAGGTCGGACTAATATATAGTCTCCAGTTCATGATCGACCCCGCACTCTCAAGAGTGTGCGTGTCTCGCCGCTATACGGCGTCACAAAGTGGTATACCGGGGTTTCGAACCCGCTGGTCATCACCCACATCTATTACTCACCTCAATACAGCGGCGACGACTATTCCGCAATGCCCTTGCCACGAGAATCAAGCTCCGCACGCGTAGAATCTGATCAAATACGGTAGAAATACAACAAATTAGGCCAATGGGACGACACCCAATCAAAACAACTCAATTTACATCAAAATTCCCAAAGTTGTCAAAACCCGACTTTCGGTACGCTTGTCGAAAAATTACGAAAGTCACATATTCGGAACCCTCATCTCGATACGAGTCTAAGCATATCAATTTTTACCAAATTCGGACTCCATTTGGCCATTCACAACCTTAATTTTCTAAAGTTCAAGCCTAGGGCTAAATCCTCCATAAATTACCCCCAATTCCTCCATTTTCATGATATAATTGCATAATATTACCAATACTAATCATAGTATAAGTCCATAGTTGATTACCTAATGATTTCCCTTGAATTTCTCTTCAAAATCGCCCAAATCGCCTCTAAAGCTGATACACTTAATTCTTGTCTTGGTTCCTCCTGGACAATAGGTTAAGAGGGGGAGAATGTGACGACCCGGCCCGTCGTCACGGGAATTACCACCCCGTTATGTTGAAATTGTATGTTTTATGCTTTTATATCAGTGTTAAAGTCTATCGGGTGAGTTAGGAGTGAATTGGATTGAAAATGAGACATATAGCCTTTGTGAAGGAAACTTGAATAAGGAAAGTCAACCCGGAGTTGACTATTTGGTTAGAGGGCTCGGAATCGAATTCTGATGATTCGGTTAGTTCCGGGAGGTGATTTGTGACTTAGGGGAGCGATCGGAATTGAATTTGGAGGCCCGGTGTAGAAATAGGCTTGAATTGGCTAAGGTTGAATTTTGGCGAAATCCGAACGGTAGGTGAGATTTTGATCCGGGAGTCGGAATGGAATTCCGACAGTTGCAGTAGCTTCGTTAGGTGATTTTGGATGTGCCTGCAAAATTTCAGGTCATTCGGACGTCGTTTGGTCGGGTTTTTGATTGAATGTGTAATTTGGAATGTTTTAAGGAATTTAGGCTTGAATTCGATGCGAATTATGGGTTTTGATGTTGTTAGACGTGTTTTGAGGATTGGAGCAAGTTCGAATAAGGTATTAAGATGTGTTGGTATGTTTGGATGAGGTCCGGGGGGCCTCGGGGTGTTTTCAGATGGTTAAACGGAAGAAAATCATGGAAATTGCAGGTTGAAGTATTCTGGTTCTGTCATTTTCGCCCCTGCGGAAATGTGGGCGCGGAGGCGAGTCCGCAGGAGCGGACTGAGGAGCGCAGGAGCGCTTGGCATCGCAGAAGCGGAATCCTTTCCGCTGAAGCGGCGTCGCTGGTGCGAGTCAGTGATCGCAGAAGCGGACGAGAAGAAAATGGGAAGGTCTGCAGAAGCGGATTCTTGACCGCCTGGGCGTGTCCGCATGAGCGGACTGAGGAGCGCAGGAGCGGATGTTTTCGCAGAAGCGGAGGTTTAATCGCGGAAGCGGACGCGCATATGCGGTCCTTTCCTCGCAGAAGCGGAATTGGCCGGCTAGGCCTGGAACCGCTAAAACGACCCTATGGTCACGGATACGGACTCGTAGGAGCGGAATTTTATCCGCAGAAGCGAAAATCGCTGTGAGTAAGTGTATCCGAAGTTAGAAAAATTTCAGAACATTTCACACATTTTGGGTCTCGGCTTTAGAGGCGATTTGGGCGATTTTGAAGAGAAATTCAAGGGAAATCATCAGGTAATCATCTATGGACTTAAACTATGATTAGTATTGGTAATATTATGCAATTATATCATGAAAATGGAGGAATTTGGGGTAATTTATGGAGGATTTAGCCCTAGGCTTGAACTTTAGAAAATCAAGGTTTTGAATGGGAAAATGGAGTCCGAATTTGGTAAAAGTGATATGCTTAGACTCGTATTGAGATGAGGGTTCCGAATATGTGACTTTCGTGATTTTTCGACAAGCGTATCGAAAGTCGGGTTTTGACAACTTTGGGAATTTTGAAGTAAATTGAGTTGTATTGATTGGGTGTTGTCCCATTGGCCTAATTTGTTGTATTTCTACTGTATTGGATCAGATTCTACGCGTGCGGAGCTTGATTCTCGTGGCAAGGGCATTACGGAATAGTCGTCGCGCTGTATTGAGGTGAGTAATAGATGTGGGTGATGACCAGCGGGTTCGAAACCCCGGTATACCACTTTGTGACGCTGTATAGCGGCGAGACACGCACACTGTTGAGAGTGCGGGGTCGATCATGAACTGGAGACTACATATTAGTCCAACCTGTTGATATTGTATTATTGGCTATTCTAGAGCCGTCGAACCTCCTTCTCGGATGGTTGCATATATATATATATTGTGATAATGGACACTCTTGAGCCGTTGAACCTCCTTCTTGGGCGGTTGAGTATACATGTGGGCCGTGAGCCAGTTATTGGATCCCTCGAGGATCGTTATCATTGTCTTATCATATTGACATGCTAGTTACTACCAGTCCGTAGCTATTTCTGTTATCATGCTATTTGCAATCTCTGGAACTTGGTATTACTGTTTTCCAACTGAAAAATGATAAAAAGGGTTTTCAAACTATTTTTGAGCCTGCGAGGTTGTATTTGCATATTAGCTGACTGGTAGTGGATCGGGCTGCGCGCCGCAGCAGTATATATGTTGGATCGGACTAATTTTTGTGCATAAAACCTAGTAGCTGTGGTGTCATGGTCCGAATAATGTGTTAGGAATGCGTAGAATTCTTCGCGGCTCGCAAGCTCGCCGCGGTTCGGACCCTTGGTAGTGATTTAAGTTTTAAAAATGTAGAGAATAAATTTTTCCGAAAAATGTCAAATATGCGGTCAAGAATGCGACCGCAAACCTGACATGCGGACCGCATTCTTGCCGCAAAACGTTCCAGAGAGTTGCCCAAAAATCGTGTCAAAAGTGCGGTCGATATGCGATTGCATGTCAAATCTGCGGTGCACTTTGCGACCGCAGATCAAACATGCGGACCGCATAGTGACCGCATTCCTTAACAGAACCTGTGTAAAAATTGGGGCAATTTTGCGGTCACTATGCGGACCGCATGTTGATTCTGCGGTCGCATAGTGCACCGCATAATTGACCCCGGCCCCGATTTTTGTAACATTTTGACCCGATCTCTTCTTTAATATAACACACTTCTTCTTCATTTTATCATATTATCTTACCAAAAATTAGAGAGAGAAGAGAGGGTTTTTAGAGAGAGAAATCTTTCATCTTCAAAGATTGTTCCAACCATTTAATTCCAAGGGATCCTAGGGCAAGGATTCAACTTCCCCAATCTTTTCAAGGTAAAAACCCTAACTATTTTCTTGATTTTCAGTTTTAATTGGGTAAAGAGAGGTTTGCATATAATAGCTTTTGAAGATAGAATTTTTACACTCATGCATGATTATTGAACTTGATTTCTAGTAAAAAGAAGTGAGTAGAAGTAAGAGTCTTCAAGAACAAGGTTGGCAAGAGTAGGATATCTTGGGTAAGCATAAAGTAGGAGGAAAAATCATCACCAGGTATGTATGGCTAATTTTGATTCTTGTGAAATCGCCTATATGTGTGAAGTTTGTTTGTTTCGTGTTAAATTGACAAATTGTGTGAAATTCTTGATGTTGTTGTTGGATATTCAAAGTTTGTTGTCGAGCTATGAGTGATGTAAAATGAGAGTTTAATTTGGCAAAAGAATTGTGAATAATGACTATGATGGCCTATATGGCACCTTGTGGAAAACAAACGAAATACTTGGGAATTGGGTTATTGTGGAAAGAGATGAAACACTTGAATTGTGGAAATATTGTAACATGGTTGTGATATTGAATTGAGAACATGAACCAATGTGTAAGTTTCTTATTTGAACTTGTTGAAATTGTGTGTAGTACCTTATCTGCTTGTTTGAAATTGTTGTGTTTTCAACTGTAAGGCGGGGTCGTGTTGCGCGCCGCAACGTGGGGAAATAAGGTGTGGGTTGGGGTGATAAGGGTGGCCGAGGTAATAAGGGTGGTCGGGGGCAATAAGGATGGAAAGCGATCGAAATCGCTATTGAAAATTGATACAAAAATCAATAATGTGAAATTGTGAAAGGAGACAGCAGGAGAGTTTGCAACCTGTGGGGCACCGATTGCCCCTTTGTTTGACTACTTGTGCTTTACGTGATTGATTGGTTATTGTTAAATTGGTTGATCGTAGAAAGTGCTTTGTGTGAGAATTATTTGAAATGATTGATGTAATCTATTGGCTGTCTTGTCATCGTGATCCTTGTTTAATGGCTTGAGTTTACTTGGGACAAAGTTTGTCCATACATACCAGTACAATTCAAGTGTACGGACGTCCCTTTTGCCGGGGACGCTACATTCGTGTTATGATTGTAGGTGGATCAGTAGCAGGCACTTCAGCTCATCGGCAGTAGTATCCTTCTCCTTCCACTGCCTATTTTGGTGAGCCCCTTTCTTCCTCGGGGCCCTGTGTGGTTCATGCCACCTTTGTTAAGATTTCATTTTGGTTTTGTAAGGTATAGCCGGAGCCTTGTTACCGGCAAGTATTGTATTTCCCTTTTGTATCCTAGAGGCTCTGTAGACATGTAAACTGTGGGACTCCGGTCTTATGTATATATATTGTGTTATGTCGGGCGTTGTAAAAATTGAAATCTTGTTAATGAATCACTCGTATCGTTTTATTTGTTTAATGTGAAATCAATTATGATTAGTAATATATTTGGTTAATGAGAAACGGTCATCACAGGGGTAACGCGTGGGAATGAAAGGCACCCAGGTCCGCTTGACTGGGGCAACCCGGTCAGGCGCCGGTCATGTTCCTCGATTTGGGGCGTGACAAACTTGGTATCAGAGCATAAGGTTTTAAAGTGTCCTAGGATGTCTCGGAGCCGTGTCTAGTAGTGCCCTTCTTATAGGTGTGTTGTCGACCACATCATATAAGTAGGGGGCTACACGGGCATTTAGGAATTTACCTACTTCTTTGATAATCTATATCGTGCGGTAAAGTACAATGTGGAGATATCTGTGTCTAATTCGTGCCTTGTTCCCAAATTTTCAGAATATGGCACCTAAGAAGAAGGCTAGACTCGGCCTTAGGGCCAATGCCGGCCCAAGTGTGGCTGCAAATTATGTACCCGATGCCATGGGCGAGAATGACCCACCAGTCCTGAATTTGCCTGGACCGTCTATTCCAAACCCAAGTGTCCCTGTTTCGGCGGCGGCAGAGGGTGCCACCATGCCTCCTGCCACTGTCCTTGATTCTGATATAGTATCAGTTTCTGGTTCCGGTATATCTAATGAGGATCTTAGAGGATCCATTCATATGTTAACACAGTTAGTGGCCGCCCAGGCCCAGAGATCCCATGATGCCCCTGCATCCTCCAGCGGACAGGGAGATTCCTTTGGCTCCAGAGTCCATCAGTTCTTGCGATTGGCCCCTCCAGAATTTTCAGGTACCGATCCAGAGGCTGACCCACAGGAATTCCTTGATGAGATATACAAGACCCTCGGAGTGATGAAGGCTACAGATATAGAGGGGGTAGAGTTGGCCTCTTACAGGCTGAAGGGAGCGGCACGTTCATGGTTCGAAATGTGGGAGGATTCCCGTGAGGAAGGGAGCCCTTCGGCCAGATGGGATGAGTTCGTAGATGCATTTATGAACCACTTCTTACCTGCTGAGGCAATGGCAGCCCGTGCCACTGAGTTCGAGGTTCTCAAACGGGGCAGTATGAGTGTTTGGGAGTATCACATGGAGTTCGTAAGGTTGTCCAAGTACGCTCCTCATTTAGTGTCGACCATGGATGCCGGGTTCGACGGTTTGTTCAGGGCCTTAGCCCTTTGGTAGTGAATGAGGCCGCCACAGCAGCTTTGCACTCGGACATGAACTATGGGAGGATTGTGGGGTTTGCTCAGGCCACAGAGGCCAGGAAATTGAAGATTCGTGCAGAAAGAGAAAGTAGCAGCAGGGCCCGGTCAATGGGTCGTTCGGGGAGATCACTTCCAGGGAGGGGGTCATCAGGGCCATCCCAGTCATATGCTCAGTCCTCCGCGAGTGCACCGCCATCCATGCACAGTCATCAGCAGGGCAGTTACTCGAGACCTGGTTCAGACAGCAGGAGGTCTCGTCAGTCTGGTCGTCCTGGGGTGAGATCCCAGCAGCAGGGGAGACCTACGTGCCCCAAGTGTGGGAGATTTCATACAGAGACTTGCTACCTTGACCTTCCAGTGTGCTTCGGGTGCGGGGTGAGAGGTCACATTCAGCGGGACTGCCGTGCACCCCGTCAGGGTATAGGTAGGGGATCTGCTCAGTCATCCGGTTCTTCAGCTGCTACATCATCAGCGCGTACTCCAGCAGCAGCAGGGCGTGGTGCGGCTAGGGGTGGAGCTCAGGGTAGGGGTGGACCTAGCCGATTCTATGCATTGAGTGGCCGCCAAAATGCCGAGGCTTCTCCAGATGTTGTTACAGGTATCCTGTCTGTTCAGACTATTGATTGCTATGCCCTTATTGATCCGGGGTCCTCCTTGTCTTATGTTACTCCATTCATTGCTTCAAGTTTTGGGATAGAACCCGAACAACTTCATGAGCCGTTCTCTGTGTCGACTCATATTGGTGATTCTATTACAGCCTCACGAGTCTATAGGAATTGTGTTGTTACGGTAGGTGGTCGTGATACCACAGCCGATCTATATTGAGCTTGGGATGGTAGATTTCGATGTAATTATGGGGATGGATTGGCTTTATTCGTGCTTTGCCAAACTTGACTGTCGAACGAGAGTTATGAGGCTCGAGTTCCCTAACGAGCCAGTTATTGAATGGAGAGGAAATGGTGTATTGCCAAGGGGTAGGTTTATTTCCTACCTTAAGGCTTCGAAGATGATTAAGAAAGGGTGTATCTATCACCTGGTTCGGGTAACGGACACCACCTCAGAGGTGCCTACCCTCGAGTCCGTGCCAATTGTGAATGAATTTCCTGAAGTGTTTCCAGATGAGCTTCCGGGCATCCCGCCGGATAGGGAGATTGATTTCGGAATTGATGTATTGCCAGATACTCAGCCAATATCCATTCCACCATACAGAATGGCGCCAGCAGAGTTAAGGGAGTTAAAGGAGCAGCTGAGGGATTTATTAGAAAAAGGGTTCATACGACCGAGTGTATCACCATGGGGTGCTCCAGTTCTCTTTGTCAGAAAGAAGGATGGGTCACTTCGAATGTGTATTGATTATCGGCGGCTTAACAAAGTCACCATTAAGAATAAATATCCATTGCCTCGAGTGGATGATCTATTTGACCAATTGCAGGGAGCGAGGTTCTTCTCAAAGATTGATTTACGGTCTGGGTAGCACCAGTTGAAAATCAGTATTCCTAGGACCGCCTTCAGAACTCGTTATGGTCACTTCGAGTTTTTGGTCATGTCTTTTGGGCTAACCAATGCCCCAGCAGCTTTCATGGACCTTATGAATCGAGTTTTCAAGCCATTCCTAGATTCCTTTGTGATTGTATTCATTGACGATATTCTCATCTACTCTCGGAACAGGGAAGATCATGCCGTTCACCTCAGAGCAGCATTGCAGACCCTTCTTCAGCATCAATTGTATGACAAGTTCTCAAAATGTGAGTTTTGGTTGGAGTCCGTAGCTTTTCTAGGGCATGTTATTTCCAGTGAGGGAATTATGGTGGATCCTCAGAAGATTGCGGCAGTGAAAGATTGGCCTAGACCCACGACCCCGACAGAGATTCGCAGCTTTTTGGGTCTGGCCGGGTACTATCGGAGGTTTGTAGAGGGATTCTCAACCCTCGCCTCCCCATTGACTAAATTGACGCAGAAAGCGGTTAAGTTCCAGTGGTCCGAAGCATGTGAGAAAAGTTTCCAAGAATTGAAGTCAAGATTGACCTCGGCACCAGTATTGGCCTTGCCAGAAGGCACAGAGGGATTTGTGGTTTATTGTGATGCCTCCAGGGTTGGTTTGGGATGTGTATTGATGCAGCACGGAAAGGTTATAGCTTATGCTTCCGGACAACTCAAGAACCATGAGAAGAATTATCCGACGCATGATTTGGAACTTGCAGCTATTGTGTTTGCCTTGAAAATATGGCGACACTATCTTTATGGGGTTCATGTAGATGTGTTTTCGGACCACAAGAGCCTCCAATATTTGTTCAAGCAGAAAGAGCTGAATCTGAGACAGCGGCGGTGGTTAGAACTACTTAAGGACTATGATATAGACATATTGTACCATCCAGGGAAGGCAAATGTGGTAGGCTGACGCTCTTAGTCGGAAATCCATGGGTAGTTTGGCTCATTTGGGTGTGGATCAGAGACCCCTGGCTCGAGAGGTCTACCAATTAGCCAGCTTGGGGGTTCGTATTTCGGCGTCGGACGAGGGGGATATCTTGGTGCATAATGGAGCAGAATCATCATTGGTCGCGGAAATCAAGGAAAAACAGTTCATGGATCCAGCATTGGTTCGGGTGAAGGAAGCAGTCATGAATGACAAGACCTCAGCATTTGTACTCGGCAGCGAAGATGGTGTATTGCGGTGTCAAGATAGGCTATGTGTTTCGGATGTGGACGAGCTTCGGGAAAGAGTGATGGCAGAGGCTCATACTTCCAGGTATTCTGTGCACCCTGGTTCAACGAAAATGTATCACGATCTCAAGGAGATTTATTGGTGGAACGGTATGAAAAGGGATGTGGCAGGCTTTGTAGCTAAATGTCCGAACTGTCAACAAGTGAAGGCCGAGCATCAACGGCCTGGTGGATTAACTCAGCTTATAGAAATACCAAGGTGGAAATGGGAGATGATCAATATGGATTTCGTGGTGGGGTTACCTCGCACTCAGCGTAAGTTCGATTCGGTATGGGTGATAGTAGATCGACTCACCAAATCAGCTCACTTCCTGCCTGTCAAGTCCACTGATACTGCGGAGCAATATGCATGATTGTACATCAAAGAGATAGTAAGGCTTCATGGCACTCCACTTTCTATCATCTCGGATCGCGGGGCTCAGTTCACAGCTAACTTTTGGAAGAAGTTTCAGCAAGGTTTGGGAACTCAGGTGAATCTCAGCACAGCTTTCCATCCACAGACCGATGGACAGGCCGAGCGGACCATTCGGACGCTTGAAGATATGTTGCGGGCTTGTGTCTTAGATTTTAAAGGTAATTGGGATGAACACTTGCCACTGATAGAATTTGCTTACAATAACAGCTATCATGCTAGCATTCAGATGGCCCCATTTGAGGCATTGTACGGGAGAAGATGTAGGTCGCCAATCGGGTGGTTTGAGGTAGGTGAAGCGGAATTGCTAGGGCCAGATATGGTGTACGAAGCTATGGAAAAGGTCAAGGTTATTCAGGAGAGAATGAAAACAGCACAGAGTCGTCAAAAGTCCTATGCGGACGTTCGTCGAAGGGATTTGGAGTTTCAAGTCGATGATTGGGTGTTCTTGAGGGTATCTCCTATGAAGGGAGTCATGCGATTCGGAAAGAAAGGGAAATCGAGTCCTAGGTATGTCGGGCCATATCGGATCGTTCAAAGGATTGGTCAAGTTGCTTATAGGCTAGAGTTGCCTCCTGAGATGTCATCGGTGCATCCGGTATTCCATGTGTCCATGTTGAAGAAAGTGATTGGAGATCCATCCACCATCATGCCAGTCGAAGCTATAGAGGTTAATGAAGATTTGTCATATGAAGAAGTTCCGGTTGCCATTCTTGATAGGCAAGTCCGTAAGTTGAGAAATAAGGAAGTTGCCTCTGTTAAAGTATTGTGGCGAAGTCAACAAGTTGAGGAGGCCACATGGGAAGCGCGAAAAAGAGATGAAAGAAAAGTACCCCCATTTGTTTGATCAAGCCTAGAAGAAATTAGGTGACCCTTCTACTCCTAGTAACTGCCATCTTGTCTAAGTTGTTTCCCTCTTAGTATTAGTAAAGTCTCCTTCATTTTGTAATGAGTTAAATGTGTTGTTACCTTGGGTCACTTGAACCGTTCTTGATAAATGAAAGCCTTATAAAGATTTACGTGTTTAATAAACAACTAATAGTAAGTGTAGATTGGTAATGGTTTGTTAAGTGTACATGGTGTGTTAAAATGGTTAAATAAGGTAAGAATTCATTGAAGTGACTAGTTTATGAGCAATTGTAACAATGTGATAGAATATGTGCATTCGTTGAGATAAGAAAGTGTATACCAGTTGTGGAAAGTGTTGTACTTGTATATTGTTGTTTGGTAATGTGTTTCGGGGGCCCTCTGACAGGTGGATATGTCCATAATACAAAGGAAACTCTGGCGAAATTTTTCTAAAATATAAGAGTTAGTCAAAATTTTGATGGTTGCATATCATGTCTTTCAAAACCAACTCATTTATTTCAAAAATCCTCATTCGAGGACGAATGATCTTAAGGGGGGAGGATGTAAGGCCCCGTAAAATTTTTGTGCATAAAACCTAGTAGGCTGTGGTGTCATGGTCCGAATAATGTGTTAGGAATGCGTAGAATTCTTCGCGGCTCGCAAGCTCGCCGCGGTTCGGACCCTTGGTAGTGATTTAAGTTTTAAAAATGTAGAGAATAAATTTTTCCGAAAAATGTCAAATATGCGGTCAAGAATGCGACCGCAAACCTGACATGCGGACCGCATTCTTGCCGCAAAACGTTCCAGAGAGTTGCCCAAAAATCGTGTCAAAAGTGCGGTCGATATGCGATTGCATGTCAAATCTGCGGTGCACTTTGCGACCGTAGATCAAACATGCGGACCGCATAGTGACCGCATTCCTTAACAGAACCTGTGTAAAATTTGGGGCAATTCTGCGGTCACTTTGCGGACATCATGTTGATTCTGCGGTCGCATAGTGCACCGCATAATTGACCCCGGCCCAGATTTTTGTAACATTTTGACCCGATCTCTTCTTTAATATAACACACTTCTTCTTCATTTTATCATATTATCTTACCAAAAATTAGAGAGAGAAGAGAGGGTTTTTAGAGAGAGAAATCTTTCATCTTCAAAGATTGTTCCAACCATTTAATTCCAAGGGATCCTAGGGCAAGGATTCAACTTCCCCAATCTTTTCAAGGTAAAAACTCTAACTATTTTCTTGATTTTCAGTTTTAATTGGGTAAAGAGAGGTTTGCATATAATAGCTTTTGAAGATAGAATTTTTACACTCATGCATGATTATTGAACTTGATTTCTAGTAAAAAGAAGTGAGTAGAAGTAAGAGTCTTCAAGAACAAGGTTGGAAAGAGTAAGATATCTTGGGTAAGCATAAAGTAGGAGGAAAAATCATCACCAGGTATGTATGGCTAATTTTGATTCTTGTGAAATCGCCTATATGTGTGAAGTTTGTTTGTTTCGTGTTAAATTGACAAATTGTGTGAAATTCTTGATGTTGTTGTTGGATATTCAAAGTTTGTTGTCGAGCTATGAGTGATGTAAAATGAGAGTTTAATTTGGCAAAAGAATTGTGAATAATGACTATGATGGCCTATATGGCACCTTGTGGAAAACAAACGAAACACTTGGGAATTGGGTTATTGTGGAAAGAGATGAAACACTTGAATTGTGGAAATATTGTAACATGGTTGTGATATTGAATTGAGAACATGAACCAATGTGTAAGTTGCTTATTTGAACTTGTTGAAATTGTGTGTAGTACCTTATCTGCTGTTTGAAATTGTTGTGTTTTCAACTGTAAGGCGGGGTCGTGTTGCGCGCCGCAACGTGGGGAAATAAGGTGTGGGTTGGGGTGATAAGGGTGGCCGAGGTAATAAGGGTGGTCGGGGGCAATAAGGATGGAAAGCGATCGAAATCGCTATTGAAAATTGATACAAAAATCAATAATGTGAAATTGTGAAAGGAGACAGCAGGAGAGTTTGCAACCTGTGGGGCACCGATTGCCCCTTTGTTTGACTACTTGTGCTTTACGTGATTGATTGGTTATTGTTAAATTGGTTGATCGTAGAAAGTGCTTTGTGTGAGAATTATTTGAAATGAGGAAAATGTGGAAACATGGTTGGCTGGCTTGATTAATTGTTGATGTAATTTAATGGCTTGAGTTTACTTGGGACAAAGTTTGTCCATACATACCAGTACAATTCTAGTGTACTGACGTCCCTTTTGTCGGGGGCGCTACATTCGTGTTATGATTGTAGGTGGATCAGTAGCAGGCACTTCAGCTCATCGGCAGTAGTATCCTTCTCCTTCCACTGCCCGTTTTGGTGAGCCCCTTTCTTCCTTGGGGCCCTGTGTGGTTCATGCCACCTTTGTTAAGATTTCATTTTGGTTTTGTAAGGTATAGCCGGAGCCTTGTTACCGGCAAGTATTGTATTTCCCTTTTGTATCCTAGAGGCTCTGTAGACATGTAAACTGTGGGACTCCAGTCTTATGTATATATATTGTGTTATGTCGGGCGTTGTAAAATTTGAAATCTTGTTAATGAATCACTCGTATCGTTTTATTTGTTTAATGTGAAATCAATTATGATTAGTAATATATTTGGTTAATGAGAAACGGTCATCACAGGGGTAACGCGTGGGAATGAAAGGCACCCAGGTCCGCTTGACTGGGGCAACCCGGTCAGGCGCCGGTCATGTTCCTCGATTTGGGGCGTGACAATATATGTTGTATCGGACTGCACGCCGCAGGAATATCTCTATGAGATGTGCTTGGGCTGTAGGAGCCCCTCCGGAGTCTGAACCCCCACAGTGAGCACGGGTACCCAAAATTGGAGTCGGGCTACGCCCCGTAGCGGTCATATCATGCATTGCATTGCATTTAGCTACATCCGCTAGCTGTTATGCTATTTATTGGTATTTGTTGGAACAGGTACAATGAAGATTGATTCTATGACAGGGTAGCTGATTATAGCTTTACATAGTGCTTTATTGCGGATTTCTTATCTGCGCTGTCTTACCCTTGTTTATTACCACCGAGTCTGGCAGTACTCATTTTACTCCCTGCACCTTGTGTGCAGATCCAGGTACCTCTCAGCAGTGATCCAGTAGCTGTGCGAGGCGACGTTTGTGGATATTCGAGGTAGCTGCAGAGTCCGCAGGACCCGATATTCCTTCTTACTGTCTTGATTTTGTATTGACTTTTCTTTCCGCTCTTGGTATTTTGTAAACCTTTATACACTCATGTTCAGTAGAGGCTCATGACTCTTGACCCTTGGTCTATGGGGGTTGATGTATTATGGGACTTGGTTCCCCGTTGTTGTTATATGTATCGCTATTGCTTCGTGATTTGATATGCTTAAATGGGCTAAAGAGAGCTTCTAGCTCCGTTATTGTTATTGATTGGTCAGGCTAGCTTAGCAATGTGTTGGGCGCCATCACGACCAGATTTGGGGTCGTGACAAGTTGGTATCAGAGCCTAGGTTTACTAGGCCTCATGAGTCTTGAGCCGGTTAGTAGAGTCTTGTGGATCGGTACGGGGACGCCCGTATTTATCCTCGGGAGGTCGCGAACCTTTAGGAAAACTTCACTTTTCTTGAACTCTGTCGTGCGATCTTGTTGTTCTGAGAACTGAACTTCTATATTCTATTCTCTCGCAGATAGCGAGAACGCGAGCATCAGGACGAGGTGGACGACCTCCATTGCCACCTGTTAGAGGTCGCGGGCGTGGTCATGCTAGAGTTAGAGGTAGGGCGGCAGAGGCAGTGCCAGCTGACCCGCCTGTTGTACCAGTTCAGGAGCAGCCCCCAGTGGTTGATGCTCCAGCGGTCCCAGTTCAGGGCCAGACTATATCTATTGCTATTCCTGGTCTTCAGGAGACTCTCGCTCAGATATTATCGGTGTGTTCCGGTTTGGCTCAGGTAGTCTCAGCTACTGCTACTGTAGCGACATCTCAGACGGGGGGTGGTCAGCAGACCCCTGCAGCTCGCCCACCTGAGCAGGTTGTTTAGGGATTTCAGACACCAGAGGCGGTCCCCGCTCAGGTGGTTGCACCGGTTATTCCTCCAGCTGCACCAGCTCCAGCTCCAGAGCATATGGTTCAAGTTATGCCCGATGACGAGCAGCGTCGTCTTGAGAGATTTGGCAGACTTCAGCCACCCCATTTTAGTGGCGTTGAGGGCGAGGATGCCCAGGGTTTCTTGGATAAGTGTCAGAAGATGCTGCGTACGGCTGGTATTCTTGAGTCCAGCGGAGTTTCATTTACTACATTTCAGTTCACTGGTCCCGCATTTGATTGGTGGGAGGAGTTTGAGAGGCGTAGGCCTGCAAGAGCAGCACCTCTCACATGGCAGCAGTTCTCTACTCTCTTTCTAGAGAAATATGTACCTCGGTCTCGTCGCGAGGAGCTACGTCGCCAGTTCGAGTGGTTGATTCAGGGCGACATGTCTGTGACCCAGTATGAGCTTAGATTCACTCAGTTGGCTAGGCATGCCACATGGATGATCCCCACTGATAGGGAGAGGATCAGGAGGTTCATTGATGGCCTCAACTACTCTATCCGTATTCTTATGACCAGCAAGCGAGTTCTGTCATCATCGTTTGAGCAGGTTGCTGATATGGCACGCTCCATTGAGGCGGATCGTCGCCGAGAGAGAGAGGAGCGGGAGGCCAAGAGGCCTCGCGGTTCTGGCAGTTTCAGCGGTGCTCCATCTAGAGGGCATTCCCGGCAGAGCCGAGGTCGCTCATCTAGACCTTCTCATTCAGGCCGCCCAGAGCAGAGCGGAGGTTCTTATGGTCGTGGTCGATAGGGGTTTCAGCAGGGTCAGTCATCACTTAGTGCCCTCCCAGCCCAGAGTGCAACACCTACTTCTCCAACACCAGGTGCATGTTATGAGTGTGGTGAGTTTGGCCACATGAGGAGACAGTGCCCTCGACTATGTAGGGGAAGGACTCAGCAGAGGGATCAGCCCTCCTCTTCAGCACCATCTCAGTCTAGTAGAGGTGGAGGTCAGTCTTCTCATGGACGCCCCAGGGGCGAGGAGAGATCTGGTGGAGGCCAGGCACGGTTCTATGCACTTTCTGACAGGCGTGATGCGGTTGCCTCCGATGCTGTGATTACAGGTATCATTTCTGTCTGTCACAGAGATGTCTCTGTTCTATTTGATCCAGGGTCCACATATTCTTACGTGTCCTCTTATTTTGCACATCACTTGGGTGCGACTCGTGGTAGTCTTGATTTACCTGTTCATGTATCCACCCCCGTGGGTGATACGATTGTTGTGGATCATGTCTATAGATCCTGTGTTATATCTATTGGGGGTCTGGAGACCCAGGCCGATTTGTTATTGTTGGGGATGGTGGACTTTGATGTTATATTGGGTATGGACTGGTTGTCTCCGTATCATGCTATATTGGACTGTCATGCTAAGACGATTACGTTGGCCATTCCTGGTATTTCTCAGATTGAGTGGCGGGGTTCGACCGATTTCGTCCCTAGCCATGTTATTTCATTCCTAAAAGCTCAGAAGATGGTTGAAAAAGGGTGTTTATCGTACTTAGCTTTTGTGAGAGATGTGGAGCTGAGTCTCCTAGCATTGATTCTGTACCTGTTGTGAGGGATTTTCCAGATGTGTTTCCCTCGGACCTGCCGGGCATGCCGCCGGACAGGGATATTGATTTTGGTATCGATTTGCTGCCTGGCACTCAGCCTATTTCTATTCCTCCGTATCGGAATGGCACCAGTTGAGTTGAAAGAACTGAAAGAGCAGCTTTAAGAGCTTCTGGATAAGGGTTTCATCCGCCCTAGTGTGTCTCCGTGGGGTGCGCCGGTATTATTTGTTAAGAAGAAAGATGGTTCCATGCGAATGTGTATTGATTATAGGCAATTGAACAAAGTGACAGTGAAGAACAAGTACCCTCTACCGCGCATAGATGATTTGTTTGATCGGTTACAGGGTGCGAGGGTGTTTTCTAAGATCGATCTTCGTTCAGGCTATCATCAACTGAAGATCAGGGACTCGGATATTATGAAGACTGCATTCAAGACCCGATATGGTCATTATGAGTTTCTTGTGATGTCGTTTGGGCTGACCAACGCCCCAGCAGCATTTATGCATCTGATGAACAGTGTGTTGAGGCCTTATTTGGATTCATTTGTGATTGTGTTCATTGATGACATTCTAGTCTACTCCCGTAGTCAGGAGGAGCATGCTCAGCATTTGAGTATTGTGTTGCAGAGATTGAGGGAGGAGAAGCTATATGCTAAATTCTCCAAGTGCGAGTTTTGGCTCGAGTCCGTAGCATTTCTGGGACATGTGGTGTCTCGTGATGGTATTCAGGTTGATCCTAAGAAGATAGAGGCGGTGCAGAGTTGGCCTAGACCGTCCTCAGCTACAGAGATCAAGAGTTTTCTTGGCTTGGCGGGATATTATCGCCGGTTTGTTCAGGGATTTTCATCCATTGCTTCTTCATTGACTAAATTGACCCAGAAGGGTGCACCATTCGTGTGGTCGGATGAGTGCGAGGAGAGCTTTCGGAAGCTCAAGACAGCTTTGACCACAGCTCCAGTGTTAGTATTGCCATCAGCTTCAGGTTCATATACCGTTTATTGTGATGCCTCGAGAGTGGGGATAGGTTGTGTGTTGATGCAGGAAGGTAAGGTAATTGCTTATGCTTCTCCGCAGTTGAAGCCACATGAGAAGAACTATCCTGTTCATGACTTGGAGCTAGCCGCCATTGTTCATGCCTTGAATATTTGGAGGCACTATTTGTACGGTGTGTCTTGTGAGATGTATACCGACCATCGTAGTCTCCAGCACTTGTTCAAACAGAAAGACCTTAATTTGAGACAGCGGAGATGGCTAGAGTTGCTGAAGGATTATGACATTACTATATTACATCATCCGGGGAAGGCCAATGTGGTGGCCGATGCTTTGAGCCGGAAGGCGGTCAGTATGGGGAGCTTGGCATATATTCCAGCCGAGGAGAGGCCATTTGCTTATGATGTTCAGGTGCTAGCCAATCGGCTAGTGAGGTTAGATATTTCGGAGCCCAGCAGGGTATTGGCTTGTGTTGTATCTCGGTCATCTCTATATGATCGTATTCGTGAGCACCAGTATGATGATCCACATTTGGCTGTCCCGAGGGACAGAGTTCAGCATGATGATGCTAGAGATGTCACCATTGATAGTGACGGCGTATTGAGGATGCAGGGCCGGATATGTGTGCCCAATGTTGATGGCCTTCGTGAGTTGATTCTGGAGGAGGCCCATAGCTCGCGGTATTCTATCCATCCAGGAGCCGCTAAGATGTATCAAGATTTGAAACAGCACTATTGGTGGAGAAAGATGAAAATTGACATTGTCATACATGTAGCACGGTGCCTCAACTGTCAGCAGGTTAAGTACGAGCATCAGAGGCCCGGCGGTGTATTTCAACGCATTGTTATTCCTGAGTGGAAATGGGAGAGGATCACCATGGACTTTGTTACTGGACTCCCTCGGACGGCGAGGAAGTTTGATTCCGTATGGGTGATTGTGGATAGACTGACCAAGTCAGCTCACTTCGTTCCAGTTAGTACTACCTACTCATCGGAGCGGTTGGCATCGATCTTTATTCGAGAGATTGTTCGGCTGCATAGAGTCCCAGTGTCTATCATATCCGACAGGGGTACTCAGTTCACTTCTCAGTTTTGGAGAGCATTTCAGCGAGAAATGGGTACGCGGGTTGAGTTGAGTACTGTATTTCACCCCCAGACAGATGGGCAGTCTGAGCGTACTATTCAGATTCTGGAGGATATGTTGCGAGCATGTGTGATTGACTTTGGTGGTCCGTGGGATGAGTTCCTACCACTTGCTGAGTTTGCCTACAACAACAGTTATCAGTCGAGTATTCGGATGGCCCCGTATGAGGCATTGTATGGCAGGCGGTGTAGATCCCCCGTGGGATGGTTTGAGCCTGGTGAGGTTAGATTGATAGGGACTGAGTTAGTCCAGGATGCTCTGGATAGAGCAAAGTTGATCCAGGAGAGGCTTCGTACAGCACAGTCTCGTCAGAAGAGTTATGCGGACCGTAGAGTTCGGGAGTTGTCGTTCATGGTTGGTGACAGAGTATTGTTGAAGATTTCACCTATGAAGGGTGTCATGAGGTTTGGGAAGAAAGGGAAGTTGAGTCCCAGGTACATTGGTCCTTTTGAGATACTTAGGAGAGTTGGAGAGGTGGCATATGAGTTGGCCTTGCCGCCCAGTCTATCCAGTGTTCATCCAGTATTCCATGTGTCTATGCTCCGGAAGTACATTGGAGATCCGTCTCATGTATTAGACTTCAGTACCATTCAGCTTGATGGTGATCTATCCTATGATGTGGAGCCTATTGCCATTTTGGGACGTCAGGTGAGAAAATTGAGGTCTAAGGAGATTGCATCGGTTAAGGTTCAGTGGAGAGGTCGACCCGTGGAGGAGGCCACTTGGGAGACCGAGTGGGAGATGCGGAGCAGATATCCTCATTTGTTTGAGACTTCAGGTATGTTTCTTGACCCGCTCGAGGACGAGCGTATGCTTAAGAGGGGGAAAATGTGACGACCCGGCCTGTCATCACAGGAATTACCACCCCGTTATGTTGAAATTGTATGTTTTATGCTTTTATATCAGTGTTAAAGTCTATCGGGTGAGTTAGGAGTGAATTGGATTAAAAATGAGACATATAGCCTTTGTGAAGGAAACTTGAATAAGGAAAGTCAACCCGGAGTTGACTATTTGGTTAGAGGGCTCGGAATCGAATTCTGATGATTCGGTTAGTTTCGGGAGGTGATTTGTGACTTAGGGGAGCGATCGGAATTGAATTTGGAGACCCGGTGTAGAAATAGGCTTGAATTGGCTAAGGTTGAATTTTGGCGAAATCCGAACGGTAGGTGAGATTTTGATCCGGGAGTCGGAATGGAATTCCGACAGTTGCAGTAGCTCCGTTAGGTGATTTTGGATGTGCCTGCAAAATTTCAGGTCATTCGGACGTCGTTTGGTCGGGTTTTTGATTGAATGTGTAATTTGGAATGTTTTAAGGAATTTACGCTTGAATTCGATGCGAATTATGGGTTTAGATGTTGTTTGACGTGTTTTGAGGATTGGAGCAAGTTCGAATAAGGTATTAAGATGTGTTGGTATGTTTGGATGAGGTCCCGGGGCCTCGGGGTGTTTTCGGATGGTTAAACGGGAGAAAATTGTGGAAAAATTGCAGGTTGGGATCCTGCTTCTGTTGTTTCCGCTCCTGCGGAATTTTGGACGCAGGAGCGTGTCCGCAGAAGCGGACGAGATGCGCAGGAGCGGCTGGTTACGCAGAAGCGGAAGCCATTCCGCTGAAGCGAGGTCGCTGGTGCGAGCCGGTGATCGCAGAAGCGGACGGGGAGAAATTGGGCATGGCCCGCAGAAGCGGACATTTTACCGTTTGGGCGAGACCGCAGAAGCGGTCAATGATGCGCAGAGGCGGATGTGTCCGCAGAAGCGGAAGCTTCTTCGCAGAAGCGGGTCCGCTTAAGCGGCCCTTTGTTCGCAGAAGCGGAAATGGCCGGCTAGGCCTGGAACCGCTGAAGCGACCCTTTGGTCGCGGATACGGGAGCGTAGAAGCGGAAAATATTCCGCGGAAGCGAAAATCGCTGTAAGTAAGTGTATCAGAAGTTAGAAAAATTTCAGAACATTTCACACATTTTGGGTCTCGGCTTTAGAGGCGATTTGGGCGATTTTGAAGAGAAATTCAAGGGAAATCATCAGGTAATCATCTATGGACTTAAACTATGATTAGTATTGGTAATATTATGCAATTATATCATGAAAATGGAGGAATTTGGGGTAATTTATGGACGATTTAGCCCTAGGCTTGAACTTTAGAAAATCAAGGTTTTGAATGGGCAAATGGAGTCCGAATTTGGTAAAAGTGATATGCTTAGACTCGTATTGAGATGAGGGTTCCGAATATGTGACTTTCGTGATTTTTCGACAAGCGTATCGAAAGTCGGGTTTTGACAACTTTGGGAATTTTGATGTAAATTGACTTGTATTGATTGGGTGTAGTCCCATTGGCCTAATTTGTTGTATTTCTACTGTATTGGATCAGATTCTACGCGTGCGGAGCTTGATTCTCGTGGCAAGGGCATTACGGAATAGTCCTCGCGCAGTATTGAGGTGAGTAATAGATGTGGGTGATGACCAGCGGGTTCGAAACCCCGGTATACCACTTTGTGACGCTGTATAGCGGCGGGACACGCACACTCTTGAGAGTGCGGGGTCGATCATGAACTGGAGACTATATATTAGTCCAACCTGTTGATATTGTATTATTGGCTATTCTAGAGCCGTCGAACCTCCTTCTCGGATGGTTGCATATATATATATATATTGTGATAATGGCCACTCTTGAGCCGAGGAACCCCCTTCTTGGGCGGTTGAGTATACATGTGGGCCGTGAGCTAGTTATTGGATCCCGCGAGGATCGTTATCATTGTCTTATCATATAGACATGCTAGTTTACTACTAGTCCGCAGCCTATTTTTGTTATCATGCCAAGTCCAATCTCTGGAACTTGAAATTACTGTTTTCCAACTGAAAAATGATAAAAAGGGTTTTCAAACTATTTTTGAGCCTGCGATGCTGTATCTGCATATTAGCTGACTAGTAGTGGATCGGGCTGCGCGCCGCAGCAGGATATATGTTGGATCGGACTGCACGCCGCAGGAATATCTCTATGAGATGTGCTTGGGCTGTAGGAGCCCCTCCGGAGTCTGAACCCCCACAGTGAGCACGAGTACCCAAAATTGGAGTCGGGCTACGCGCCGTAGCGGTCATATCATGCATTGCATTGCATTTAGCTACATCTGCTAGCTGTTATGCTATTTATTGGTATTTGTTGGAACAGGTACAGTGAAGATTGATTCTATGACATGGTAGCTGATTATAGCTTTACATAGTACTTTATTGCGGATTTCTTATCTGCGCTGTCTTACCCTTGTTTATTACCACTGAGTCTGGCAGTACTCATTTTACTCCCTGCACCTTGTGTGCAGATCCAGGTACCTCTCAGCAGTGATCCAGTAGCTGTGCGAGGCGACGTTTGTGGATATTCGAGGTAGCTGCAGAGTCCGCAGGACCCGATATTCCTTCTTACTGTCTTGATTTTGTATTGACTTTTCTTTCCGCTCTTGGTATTTTGTAAACCTTTATACACTCATTTTCAGTAGAGGCTCATGACTCTTCACCCTTGGTCTATGGGGGTTGATGTATTATGGGACTTGGTTCCCCGTTGTCGTTATATGTATCGCTATTACTTCGTGATTTGATATGCTTAAATGGGCTAAAGAGAGCTTCTAGCTCCGTTATTGTTATTGATTGGTCAGGCTGGCTTAGCAATGTGCTGGGCGCCATCACGACCAGATTTGGGGTCGTGACATTTTCGCTTCTGCGGATAAAATTCCGCCCCTGCGGAACCGCTTCTGCGACCTTCTGGTTGCTTCTGCGAACCCAGGCCCTTTTGGCCATTTCCGCACCAGCGATCAAGGGACCGCCCCTGCGCATCCGCTTCTGCGTAAATTAGTCCGCTTCTGCGGAATGATCCGCTTCTGCGACCAAGAGTCCGCTTCGGCGGACTCGCCTCCGCGATCAATCACCCGCTTCTGCGGACCTCCCCATCGCGCCTCAGGACCGCTTCTGCGATCGCCCACTCGCTTCAGCGAAGCCGCTCCTGCGGACCAGGCTCCGCTTCAGCGGTCTATCCCGCTTCTGCGCCTTCTTGTCCGCTCCTGCGGACTCGCTCCTGCGCTCCCATTTCCGCAGGAGCGAAAACAACAGAAGCAGTGCACCAGTTCTGCAATTTTCCATATTTTCTCTCGTTTGGCTATCCGAAAACACCCCGAGGCCCCCAGGACCTCATCCAAACACACCAACACATCTTAATACCTTATTCACACTTGCTCCAATCCTCAAAACACGTCTAATAACACCAAAACCCATAATTCACATCAAATTCAAGCCTAAATTCCTTAAAACATTCCGAATTACACATTCAATCGAAAACCCGACCAAACGACGTCCGAATGACCTGAAATTTTGCAGGCACATCCAAAATCACCTAACGAAGCTACTGCAACTGTCGAATTCCATTCCGACCCCCGGATCAAAATCTCACCTACCGTTCGGATTTCACCAAAATTCAACCTTAGCCAATTCAAGCCTATTTCTACACCGGGCCTCCAAATTCAATTCCGATCGCTCCCCTAAGTCACAAATCACCTTCCGGAACTAACCAAATCATCGGAATCCGATTCCGAGCCCTCTAACCAAATAGTCAACTCCGGGTTGACTTTCCTTATTCAAGTCTCCTTCAAAAGGCTATATGCCTCATTTTCAATCCAATTCACTCCTAACTCACCCGATAGACTTTAAACTGATATAAAAGCATAAAACATACAATTTCAACATAACAAGGTGGTAATTCCCGTGACGACGGGCCGGGTCGTCACATTCTCCCCTCTTAAGCAAACGCTCGTCCTCGAGCGGGTCAAGAAACATACCTGAAGTCTCAAACAAGTGAGGATATCTGCTCCGCATCTCCCGCTCGATCTCCCAAGTGGCCTCCTCCACGGGTCGACCTCTCCACTGAACCTTAACCGATGCAATCTCCTTAGACCTCAATTTTCTCACCTGCCGTCCCAAAATGGCAATAGGCTCCACATCATAGGATAGATCACCATCAAGCTGAATGGTGCTGAAATCTAATACATGAGACGGATCTCCAATGTACTTCCGGAGCATAGACACATGGAATATTGGATGAACGCTGGATAAGCTGGGCGGCAAGGCCAACTCATATGCCACCTCTCCAACTCTCCTAAGTATCTCAAAAGGACCAATGTACCTGTGACTCAACTTTCCTTTCTTCCCAAACCTCATGACACCCTTCATAGGTGAAATCTTCAACAATACTCTGTCACCAACCATGAAAGACAACTCTCGAACTCTACGGTCCGCATAACTCTTCTGACGAGACTGTGCTGTACGAAGCCTCTCCTGGATCAACTTTGCTCTATCCAGAGCATCTTGGACTAACTCAGTCCCTATCAATCTAACCTCGCCAGGCTCAAACCATCCCACGGGGGATCTATACCGCCTGCCATACAATGCCTCATACGGGGCCATCTGAATACTCGACTGATAACTGTTGTTGTAGGCAAACTCAGCAAGTGGTAGGAACTCATCCCACGAACCACCAAAGTCAATCACACAAGCTCGCAACATATCCTCCAAGATCCGAATAGTGCGCTCAGACTGTCCGTCTGTCTGGGGGTGAAATGTTGTACTCAACTCAACCCGCGTACCCATCTCTCGTTGAAATGCTCTCCAAAACTGAGAAGTGAACTGAGTACCCCTGTCGGATATGATAGACACTGGAACTCCATGCAACCGAACAATCTCTCGAATAAAGATCGCCGCCAACCGCTCCGATGAGTAGGTAGTACTAACTGGAATGAAGTGAGCTGACTTGGTCAGTCTATCCACAATCACCCATACAGAATCAAACTTCCTCGCCGTCCGAGGGAGTCCAGTAACAAAGTCCATAGTGACTCTCTCCCATTTCCACTCGGGAATAACAATGCGCTGAAATACACCACCGGGCCTCTGGTGCTCGTACTTAACCTGCTGACAGTTGAGGCACCGTGCTACATGTTTGACAATGTCCATTTTCATCTTTCTCCACCAATAGTGCTGTTTCAAATCTTGATACATCTTAGCGGCTCCTGGATGGATAGAATATCGCGAGCTATGGGCCTCCTCCAGAATCAACTCACGAAGGCCATCAACATTGGGCACACATATCCGGCCCTGCATCCTCAATACATCGTCACTATCAATGGTGACATCTCTAGCATCATCATGCTGAACTCTATCCCTCAGGACAGCCAAATGTGGATCATCATATCGGCGCTCACGAATACGATCATATAGAGATGACCGAGATACAACACAAGCCAATACCCGGCTGGGCTCCGAAATATCTAACCTCACTAGCCGATTGGCTAGCACCTGAACATCATAAGCAAATGGCCTCTCCTCAAGCTGGAATATATGCCAAGCTCCCCATACTGACCGCCTTCCGGCTCAAAGCATCGGCCACCACATTGGCCTTACCCGGATGGTATAATATAATGATGTCATAATCCTTAAGCAACTCAAGCCACCTCCGCTGTCTCAAATTAAGGTCTTTCTGTTTGAACAAGTGCTGGAGACTATGATGGTCGGTATATACCTCACAAGACACACCGTACAAATAGTGCCTCCAAATCTTCAATGCATGAACAATGGCGGCTAGCTCCAAGTCATGAACAGGATAGTTCTTCTCATGCAGCTTCAACTGCCGAGAAGCATAAGCAATCACCTTACCTTCCTGCATCAACGCACAACCTATCCCCACTCTCGAGGCATCACAATAAACGGTATATGAACCTGAAGCTGATGGCAATACTAACACTGGAGCTGTGGTCAAAGCTGTCTTGAGCTTCTGAAAGCTCTCCTCGCACTCATCCGACCACACGAATGGTGCACCCTTCCGGGTCAATTTAGTCAATGAAGAAGCAATGGATGAAAATCCCTGAACAAACCGGCGATAATACCCTGCCAACCCAAGAAAACTCCTGATCTCTGTAGCTGAGGACGGTCTAGGCCAACTCTGCACTGCCTCTATCTTTTTCTAATCAACCTAAATACCATCACGAGACACCACATGTCCTAGAAATGCCACGGACTCGAGCCAAAACTCGCACTTGGAGAATTTAGCATATAGATTCTCCTCCCTCAATCTCTGCAACACAATACTCAAATGATGAGCATGCTCCCCCTGACTACGGGAGTAGACTAGAATGTCATCAATGAACACAATCACAAATGAATCCAAATAAGGCCTGAACACACTGTTCATCAGATGCATAAATGCTGCCGGGGCGTTGGTCAGCCCAAACGACATCACAAGAAACTCATAATGACCATATCGGGTCCCGAATGCAGTCTTCATAATATCCGAGTCCCTGATCTTCAGCTGATGATAGCCTGAACGAAGATCGATCTTAGAAAACACCCTCGCACCCTGTAACTGATCAAACAAATAATCTATGCGCGGTAGAGGGTACTTGTTCTTCACTGTCACTTTGTTCAATTGCCTATAATCAATACACATTCGCATGGAACCATCTTTCTTTTTAACAAATAATACCGGCGCACCCCATGGGGACACACTAGGACGGATGAAACCCTTATTCAGAAGTTCTTGAAGCTGCTCTTTTAGTTCTTTCAACTCGGCTGGTGCCATTCGATAAGGAGGAATAGATATGGGTTGAGTGCCCGACACCAAGTCAATGCCAAAATCAATATCCCTGTCCGGCGGCATGCCCGACAGGTCTGAGGGGAACACATCTGGAAAATGCCTTACAACAGGTACAGAATCAATGCTAGGAGACTCAGCTCCCACATCTCTCACAAAAGCTAAGTACGATAAACACCCTTTTTCAACCATCTTCCGAGCTTTTAGGAACGAAATAACACGGCTAGGGACGAAATCGGTCGAACCCCGCCACTCAATCTGAGAAATACCAGGAATGGCCAACGTAACTGTCTTAGCATGACAGTCCAATATAGCATGGTACGGAGACAACCAGTCCATACCCAATATAACATCAAAGTCCACCATACCCAACAATAACAAATCTGCCTGGGTCTCCAGACCCCCAATAGATATAACACAGGATCTATAGACATGATCCACAATGATCGTATCACCCACGGGGGTGGATACATGAACATGCAAATCAAGACTACCACGAGTCGCACCCAAATAATGTGCAAAATAAGAGGACACGTAAGAATATGTGGATCCTGGATCAAATAGAACAGAGGCATCTCTGTGACAGACAGAAATGATACCTGTAATCACTGCATCGGAGGCAACTGCATCACGCCTGTCAGGAAGTGCATAGAATCGCGCCTGGCCTCCACCAGATCTCTCCTCGCCCCTGGGGTGACCACGGGAAGACTCACCTCCACCTCTACTAGATTGAGATGGTGCTGAAGAGGAGGGCTGATCCCTCTGCTAAGTCCTGCCCCTACGTAGTCGAGGGCACTGTCTCCTCATGTGGCCAAACTCACCACACTCATAACATGCACCTGGTGCTGGAGAAGTAGGTGTTGCACTCTGGGCTGGGAGGGCACTAAGTGATGACTGACCCTGCTGAAATCCCTGTCGACCACGACCATAAGAACCTCCGCTCTGCTCTGGGCGGCCTGAATGAGAAGGTCTAGATGAGCGACCTCTGCCCTGCTGGGAATGCCCTCTAGATGGAGCACCACTGAAACTACCAGAACCACGAGGCCTCTTGGCCTCCCGCTCCTCTCTCTCTCGGCGACGATCCGCCTCAATGGAGCGTGCCATATCAGCTACCTGCTCAAACGATGATGACAGAACTCGCTCGCCGGTCATAAGAATACGGATAGAGTAGTTGAGGCCATCAATGAACCTCCTGATCCTCTCCCTATCAGTGGGGATCATCCATGTGGCATGCCTAGCCAACCGAGTGAATCTAAGCTCATACTGGGTCACAGACATGTCGCCCTGAATCAACCACTCGAACTGGCGACGTAGCTCCTCGCGACGAGACTGAGGTACATATTTCTCTAGAAAGAGAGTAGAGAACTGCCGCCATGTGAGAGGTGCTGCTCTTGCAGGCCTACGCCTCTCAAACTCCTCCCACCAATCAAATGCGGGACCAGTGAACTGAAATGTAGTAAATGAAACTCCGCTGGACTCAAGAATACCAGCCGTACGCAGCATCTTCTGACACTTATCCAAGAAACCCCGGGCATCCTCGCCCTCGGCGCCACTAAAATGGGGTGGCTGAAGTCTGCCAAATCTCTCAAGACGACACTGCTCGTCATCGGGCATAACCTGAACCATATGCTCTGGAGCTGGAGCCGGTGCAGCTGGAGGAATAACCGGTGCAACCACCTGAGCGGGGACCGCCTCTGGCGTCTGAAGTCCCTGAACAACCGGGTCAGGTGTGCGAGCTGCAGGGGTCTGCTGACCACCCCCTGTCTGAGATGTCGCTGCAGTAGCAGTAGCTGAAACTACCTGAGCCAAACCGGAACACACCGATAATATCCGAGCAAGAGTCTCCTGAAGACCAGGAATAGCAATAGATACAGTCTGGCCCTGAACTGGGGCTGCTGGAGCATCAACCACTGGGGGCTGCTCCTGAACTGGTACAACAGGCGGGTCAGCTGGCACTGCCTCACCGCCCTACCTCTAACTCTAGCACGACCGCGCCCACGGCCTCTAACAGGTGGCAATGGAGGTCGTCCACCTCGTCCCGATGCTCGCGTTCTCGCCATCTGCGAGAGAATAGAATATAGAAGTTCAGTTCTCGGAACAACAAGATCGCACGACAGAGTTCAAGAAAAGTGAAGTGTTTCCTAAAGGTTCGCAGCCTCCCGAGGATAAGTACAGGCGTCCCCGTACCGATCCACAAGACTCTACTAACCGGCTCAAGAATCATGAGGCCTAGTAAACCTAGGCTTTGATACCAACTTGTCACGACCCCAAATCCGGTCGTGATGGCGCCCAGCACATTGCTAAGCCAGCCTGATCAATCAATATCAACAACGGAGCTAGAAGCTCTCTTTAACCCATTTAAGCATTTCAAAATATGAAACAATAGTAATACTTATACTAACAACGGGGAAACCAAGTCCCAAAATATACTAACTCCCATAGACCGAAGGGTCAAGAGTCATGAGCCTCTACCGAACATGAGTGTATAAAGGTTTACAAGATACCAAGTGCGGAAAGAAAAGTCAATACAAAATCAAGATAAGTAAGAAGGAATATCGGGTCCTGCGGACTCTGGAGCTACCTCGAATATCCACAAACGTCACCTCGCACAGCTACTGGATCACTGCTGAGAGGTACCTGGATCTGCACACAAGGTGCAGGGAGTAAAATGAGTACTGCCAGACTCAGTGGTAATAAACAAGGGTAAGACAGCGCAGATAAGAAATCCGCAATAAAGCACTATGTAAGGCTATAATCAGCTACCATGTCATAGAATCAATCTTCACTGTACCTGTTCCAACAAATACCAATAAATAGCATAACAGCTAGCAGATGTAGCTAAATGCAATGCAATGCATGATATGACCGCTACGACGCGTAGCCCGACTCCAATTTTGGGTACCCGTGCTCACCGTGGGGGTTCAGACTCCGGAGGGGCTCCTACAGCCCAAGCACATCTCATAGAGATATTCCTGCGGCGTGCAGTCCGATCCAACATATATCTCGCTGCGGCGCGCAGCCCGATCCACTACTAGTCAGCTAATATGCAGATACAACCTCGCAGGCTCAAAAGTAGTTTTTGAAAACTCTTTTTATCATTTTTCAGTTGGAAAACAGTAATATCAAGTTCCAGAGATTGGAATTAGTTTAATAACATAAATAGTTGCGGACTAGTAGTAAACTAGCATGTCTATATGATAAGACAATGATAACGATCCTCGCGGGATCCAATAACTGGCTCACGGCCCACAAGTATACTCAACCGCCCAAGAAGGGGGTTCAACGGCTCGAGAATAGCCAATAATACAGTATCAACAGGTCGGACTAATATATAGTCTCCAGTTCATGATCGACCCCGCACTCTCAAGAGTGTGCGTGTCTCGCCGCTATACAGCGTCACAAAGTGGTATACCGGGGTTTCGAACCCGCCGGTCATCACCCACATCTATTACTCACCTCAATACAGCGCGACGACTATTCCGCAATGCCCTTGCCACGAGAATCAAGCTCCGCACGCGTAGAATCTGATCAAATACAGTAGAAATACAACAAATTAGGCCAATGGGACGACACCCAATCAAAACAACTCAATTTACATCAAAATTCCCAAAGTTGTCAAAACCCGACTTTCGGTACGCTTGTCGAAAAATTACGAAAGTCACATATTCGGAACCCTCATCTCGATACGAGTCTAAGCATATCAATTTTTACCAAATTCGGACTCCATTTGGCCATTCAAAACCTTGATTTTCTAAAGTTCAAGCCTAGGGCTAAATCCTCCATAAATTACCCCAAATTCCTCCATTTTCATGATATAATTGCATAATATTACCAATACTAATCATAGTTTAAGTCCATAGTTGATTACCCGATGATTTCCCTTGAATTTCTCTTCAAAATCGCCCAAATCGCCTCTAAAGCCGAGACCCAAATGTGTGAAATGTTCTAAAATTTTTCTAACTTCAGATACACTTAACTTACAGCGATTTTTTGCTTCTGCGGAAGAATTTCCGCCCCTGCGGAACCGCTTCTGCGACCTTTTGGTCGCTTCTGCGAACCCAGGCCCTTTTGGCCATTTCCGCACCAGCGATCAAGGGACCGCTCCTGCGCATCCGCTTCTGCGAAAACTAGTCCGCTTCTGCGGAATGATCCGCTTCTGCGACCAAGAGTCCGCTTCGGCGGACTCGCCTCCGCGATCAATCACCCGCTTCTGCGGACCTCCCCATCGCGCCTCAGGACCGCTTCTGCGATCGCCCACTCGCTTCAGCGAAGCCGCTCCTGCGGACCAGGCTCCGCTTCAGCGGTCTATCCCGCTTCTGCGCCTTCTTGTCCGCTCCTGCGGACTCGCTCCTGCGCCCCTATTTCCGCAGGAGCGAAAACCACAGAACCAGAACACAAGTCTTCACAATTTTCCATATTTTCTCTCGTTTGGCTATCCGAAAACACCCCGAGTCCCCCGGGACCTCATCCAAACACACCAACACATCTTAATACCTTATTCACACTTGATCCAATCCTCAAAACACGTCTAATAACACCAAAACCCATAATTCACATCAAATTCAAGCCTAAATTCCTTAAAACATTCCGAATTACACATTCAATCAAAAACCCGACCAAACGACGTCCGAATGACCTGAAATTTTGCAGGCACATCCAAAATCACCTAACGGAGCTATTGCAACTGTCGGAATTCCATTCCGACCCCCGGATCAAAATCTCACCTACCGTTCGGATTTCGCCAAAATTCAACCTTAGCCAAGTCAAGCCTATTTCTACACCGGGCCTCCAAATTCAATTCCGATCGCTCCCCTAAGTCACAAATCACCTTCCGGAACTAACCGAATCATCAAAATCCGATTCCGAGCCCTCCAACCCAATAGTCAACTCCGGGTTGACTTTCCTTATTCAAGTCTCCTTCAAAAAGGCTATATGCCTCATTTTCAATCCAATTCACTCCTAACTCACTCGATAGACTTTAACACTGATATAAAAGCATAAAACATACAATTTCAACATAACGGGGTGGTAATTCCCGTGACGACGGGCCGGGTCGTCACAATATTAAAATGCTGAAAAGTATTCCCTCGTTATATAGGTGGGCGCCTGAACAGAAATAAATATGCTGAAAAGTATTCCCTCGTTATACAGGTGGTCATCTGAACATAAATTATAATGCTGAAAAGTATTCCCTCGTTATACATGTGGGCGCCTGAACAGAAATTAAAATGCTGAAAAGTATTCCCTCGTTATACATGTGGGCGCGTGAACAGAAATTAAAATGCTGAAAAGTATTCCCTCGTTATACAGGTGGGTGCCTGAACAGAAATTAAAATGCTGAAAAGTATTCCCTCATTATACAGGTCGGCGCCTAAACAGAAATTAAAATGCTAAAAAATATTCCCTCAGTTTGATAACTGGGGTGTGAATTTTGAAAAGACAATACCTCCCTTGTTGTTTGGGTAGGTTCCTGATTATTGAGTGAGTCCTCCTTTGTTGAGTTTCCCCTTTTATTGCTATTTATCTTTTTGATGTTTTCATCCACATTGGTCACATTCACTTTAAAGTGATTAGTGAGAATTTGGATCTTTTGTCCCTGTCTAAATCAATGAACAATATAATTAGTTATAAAATGATGGTTAGCAACTGGCATTCTTGCTGGCCTTGCTTCCATCGTCCGCCTCTTCTTGTTTCATCCTGCTTTGCAATTCATTGCCACGTTTTCTCGATTTTCTCTTGCACTCCTCTTTTGGTTTTCTCCTTTTTTGTTTCTTTTCTTTTCATTTTCCTTCGGCATTGATCGCCATCCTCTTTTTATTATCTCTTTTCCTTTGACCCAGTGTTATTATGCCTTTTAACATGAGAAGCTGGTAGTTAGATTTTGACTGGCCACTAGTTTTGATCAATGAAATGCAAAAATATGAATTTGAGCGGGGTAAGGGTATTTTTTGAAGTAAAAACAGAACTTCTCTGGGTATGACGACTGATTCCTTTGACCATGCCATGTATTTAAATGTCCGACCTAGTCTGTTCAATCGAATCGTTGGTATCTCATTTTCCTTCAACCCAAACCTTTCTTATTTTTTGCTGTTTTTCCTCTTTCATCAAAATGTTCTTCACTTTCGCCTTATGGTTTCCGTTAAGGTTTTTACCAATAAGACTCTCTCATTTATTTTTCTCTCACTTCACATTCACCTTATGGCACCTGTTAGGGTTTTCACCGATAAGACTTTCTGATTTATTCTTCCCTCACCTCATATTCGCCTTATGGTGCCCATTAGGGTTTTCACCGATAAGACTCTCTCATCTTTATATTCCTTTATTTTGTTTCCAAATCTTTGGGTATTGTCCATGCCATGTTTCTCCTCATTCTTATTGTATCATCATTTTCTTGAAATTAATCAGAAGGTCTTTCTTTGGACTGCAATGTGGCTTTTGGATGGGTTTAGAAAGAAAGGTATAAAGGCTCAAAATTTATATGAGGGTTCAAAATATTTATAACTCTCGGAATTATAAACATAAGTTCTGCCCCAATTTCAATATTTGGGAAATCGTGGATTTTGTTTTGTCGTGACTGAACCTCACTGAGGCTGCCTATGTACCCTTTAGAGATCAAGTCAGACGTAGTTCAAATCATAAGATCATTCGTCTTTTGACTTTTTCCCGATTTTATTTTGTATTATTTTTTTTCATCATTTTTCTTTCATTTTCTTCATTCTCATTTTATCATTCTCTTTTCTTTCCTTTTCAATTTCTTGTTCATAATTGATTCCGAGAGTGGGATATGAAAGAATAATACAAACAGGCTCAACAGGGGTATCAATGGATAAAGTGTTTGGATATCGAATAAAATGCCTTCCTCATTTCAACTTCAAAATTATGACAAATACAATTGTACATATGAAAAAAAGAATCATACATAATATATCTTGACTACATCTGAGTTGATAGTAGTCTCTACACATTTTCCTTTAACATCTGTTAAATATAAAGCTCCGTTGGACAATACGCGGGATACCATGAACGGCCCTTGCCAATTAGGTGCAAACTTTCCTTTTGCTTCAACCCAGTGTGGCAAAATACGCCTTAACACCAACTGTCCAACTTCGAATTTTCGTGGACGTACTTTCTTGTTGTATGCTCTGGCCATCCTCTTATGATATAACTGTGTGTGGCATACCGCCGCTAGACTTTTCTCATCAATCAAGCTCAACTGTTCTAGCCGAGCTTTTACCTATTCATCATCATCAATTTCGGCCTCAGCTATGATCCAAAGGGAAGGTAGTTCAATTTCTGCAGATATGACTGGCTCTGTTCCGTACACCAATGAGTATGGTGTTGCACCAATTGAAGTACGTACTGTTGTACGATAACCCATGAGAGAAAATGGTAATTTTTCATGCGACTGTCTTGACTCTTCCACCATTTTCCTGAGGATTTTCTTAATTTCTTATTTGCAGCCTCAACTGCTCCATTTTCTTTAGGCCTATAAGGTATAGAGTTACGGTGCAGGATTTTGAACTTTTAACATGCTTCTGCCATGAGGTGACTGTTCATATTTGCTCCATTATCAATGATAATCACCTTAGGAATTTCAAAACGACAAATGATATTTGTGTGCACAAAATCCACTACCGCCTTCTTTGTCACTGCTTTGAATGTCTTTGCCTCTACCCATTTAGTAAAATAATTAATTGCTACCAAGATAAATCTGTGCCAATTAGATGCTGCGGGTTCTATTGGTCCGATGACATCCATGCCCTAAGCGACGAATGGCCACGATGCTGACATTGTATGCAACTCATAGGGTGGGGAGTGAATGAAATCTCCGTGTATCTGACATTGGTGGCATTTCCGCACATATCTAATACAATCACGCTCAATGGTGAGCCAATAATATCCTGCTCTCAGTATTTTCTTGGCCAAAATATATCCGCTCATATGAGGTCCGTAAGCTTCTGCATGTATTTCAACCATAATTGTGTCAGCTTGTTGTGCATCTATACATCTCAATAGACCCAAATCTGGTGTTCTTTTGTAGATAACTCCTCCACTGAAGAAAAATCCATTTTCTAATCGCCTTATAGCCCTTTTTTGGTCCCATGTGGTTTGCATTGGGTACACTCATGTCCTCAAGTATTCCTTGAAGTCATGATACCACGGCTCACCATTAAGTTCTTCTTCCACGGCAAAACAATAAGTATTTTGATCACGAACTTGTCTCTGTAGTGGATCTATGTAAGCTTTATCTGCATGGTGCAACATGGGTGATGGTGTGGCTAGAGCATCCGCTACTTCGTTGTGCATTCTTGGGATATGCTTGAACTCTATGGATTAAAATCTTCGAGATAGTTCATGTAGACATTGTCGATAAGGTATAAGTTTCAAATCCCTTGTCTCCCATTCTCCTTGAATCTGATGTATCAAGAGATCCAAGTCACCGATGACCATAATCTCGTGAACACCTATGTCTATTGCCATTCTCAATCCCAATATGCATGATTCATACTCGGCCATGTTATTAGTACAGATAAATCGAAGTTCAGCGGTAGCAGGATAATGCTAACCTGTTTCTAAGATGAGTACTGCTCCAATTCCGACTCCCTTACCGTTGAAGGCCCCATCAAAGTACATTCTCCATCCTGGCATATCATCTTGCTCCACTTGTTCAATATTCATTGTCTCCACATCAGGAAAATATTTCTTTAATGGTTCATACTCATCATCAACTAGATTTTCTACCAAATGGTCAGCAACTGCTTGTGCCTTCATTGCCATACGAGTTACATAAATGATGTCAAACTCTGTAAGTAGAATTTGCCATTTAGCGAGCCTTCCTGTGGGCATAGGCTTCTGGAATCTATACTTCAGTGGGTCCAACCGAGATATCAGATAAGTAGTATAAGCTGAGAAGTAATGTTTCAATTTCTGCGTAACCCATGTTAAAGCACAACATGTTCTCTCCAACTGAGTGTATTTTACCTCGTAAGATGTAAACTTCTTACTAAGATAATATATTGCTTGCTCTTTCTTCCCTGTTTCATCGTGCTATCCCAGTACACAGCATACCAAATTATCTAATATAGTTAGATAAAGGATCAAGGGTCTTCCCGATTCTGGAGGAACCAATACAGGAGGATTAGCCAGATATTCCTTAATTTTGTCAAATGCTTCCTGACATTCATCAGTCCAATTCACCGCAACATCTTTCTTCAATAATTTGAAAATGGGCTCACAAGTCAACATTAACTAAGCAATAAATCTGCCAATATATAATTCAACCTGCCCAATAAACTCATCACTTCTTTCTTGTTCTTCGGTTGAGGCAAATTCTGGATTGCTTTTATCTTTGACGGATCTAATTTAATACCACACCGACTTACTATGAACCCCAATAACTTTCCTGATGGCACTCCGAAAGCACACTTTGCTGGATTGAGCTTGAGATTATATCTTCGGAGCCTCTGGAAAAAACTTTCTTAAATCCTTGACATGGTCACATTGCTTTTTTGACTTGATAATGACATCATCCACATATACTTCAATCTCTCGATGTATCATGTCATGAAACATAGTGGTCATTGCCCTTATATATGTAGGCATGTCACTCTTTAACCCAAACGACATCACTCTGTAGCAATATGTTCCCCAAGGCATGATAAAGGCCGTCTTTTCTGCATCTTCTTCGTCCATCAGAATCTAATGATAACCCACATAAAAATCTACAAAAGAACCAATTTCATGCTTGGCGCAATTGTCGATTAATATATGGATATTTGGCAATAGAAAATCATCCTTTGGACTAGCTTTATTAAGGTCTCGATAATCAACGCACACCCTGTTTTTTCGGTTCTTTTTTGGAACAGGCAGAACATTAGCTAACCAGGTGGGATATTTAGTGACCCGTATGACCTTCGCCTCAAATTGCTTGTTAACTTCTTCTTTTATTTTCATACTGATTTCCTTTTTGAATTTCCTTAACTTTTGTTTTACCGGTCGGCATTCTGGATAAATGGGCAATTTATGTACCACCAAATCAGTACTGAGCCCGGGCATGTCATCATAAGACCAAGAAAATATGTCCTTGTACTCATGTAACCACCTAATTAAATCTTCACTAAGAGAAGTCTCTAAATGCACACTAATCTTTTTTTCTCGGACATTCTCCACACTTCCCAAATTAATAGACTCCGTCTCATTTAAGTTCGGTTTGGGGTTTTTTTCATAATGACTCAAATCTTTACTAATTTCCTCCAGTACTTCCTCATCCTCATATTCCACTTCATGTTCATTTTCAATTTCCTGTATAACTATTTGATTATCAAGACTGGACCGGGAATCCTTCATGCATGACATATCACTGGAATCAGCAAATATTGAACTGTACAAAAGAAGAAAAATAAAATAAGGCAATAATGGAGGAAGAAAAGAAATTGCATTACATTGAAATTTTGAAAGGTAACAAAAGTTGGCTACATTTCATTTGACGGGATATGGGATTACAATTTTAAAACAACAATTTTGGGAATGAAATATTAAAAGCTAACTACCACAACTCCCTCCTGATCGGAAGAGGAGTAGCTCCCAGTTATTTAGCATAGTGTGGGGTCCCACAAATTGAACGTCCATTTTGCTTGTTCCTTCACCCTTCTCCAACACATTCACATCTTCAAATATCCTCTCAAATCTTGCTAAAAGCTCTTCATCTGATTTTATCTCCACACGGTTTGGCATGAAAGTTGCCAGACGTCTCTGTGTACCAGGCTTGACAAAGGAGTTGGATAGTATTGGGATAGGTTTGGGGAGGAACCATCCTTTCTTCTTCAATTTCTTAGCTCTCTGGATATCAGCAATGGTTTGTTTGAAACCCAAGCCAAAAGTATCAGTACCGCCTCGAAGGTGGATCGGCTGTGTTATACCTTGCAAGGTTAACCCTAAGCCCTTTCCTGGAGAAAACCCATTCTTTATCATCTCCTTGGCGACCATAAGTGCTGCAGGGGCCACCGTGGGTATTGGTATATTTTCTCCCTTAGATATTTTTTTCACGATCACGGTGTCCATTACTTGGTACACCCACGGACCTTCTTCAACTTCCTAAAATGGTGTAATAGCACTGCAAATATCATCTTCCCCGTGCACTATTATCTCTTGCTGCTCCCACTCAAATTTTACCATTTGATGCGATGAAGAAGGTACTGCTTTCGCAGCATGAATCCACGGATGCCCTAACAAGATGTTGTATGATACAACAACATATAGTACTTGAAACTCCATAGTGAAATCCACTGGTCAAATAGTAAGCTCTAGTATGATATCCCCCACGGTGTTCTTTCCGCCTCCATCAAAACCCCTTACACATACACTGTTTCGATGAATTCTCTCATGATTGACTTTCACTTTCCCTAGGGTTGACAATGGACAGATATTGGCACTTGACTCGTTGTCCACCAAAACACGGGTTACTACAGATTCTTCATATTTTAACGTGAGGTATAGTGCTTTATTATGCTCTCCCTTCTAGTGGCAACTCGCTGTCTGAAAATGCTATTTTATTTGTTTCAAAGATCTTGTTTGTGATTTTCTCCAGATGACATACCGAAATCTTCTCCAGTACATGGGCTTCATTTAAAATCTTCATCAACGCCTTTCTATGTTCATCAGAATGAATTAGCAGGGATAACAACGATATCTGCGCGGGCGTCTTCCTCAATCGCTCAACTATAGAGTAGTCTTGAGCTTTCATCTTCTTCAAAAGTTCCTCAGCTTCCTCATCAGTGATTGCCTTCTTCACGTAAGCTGGGTTTTCTTTCGTCACTTTTGTCTTTCTCAGTTCATCCGGGGCAAAGCATCGCCCGGAGAGAGTTAAACCATGAGATTCACAAATTTCTCCTTTAACTTCTTTCCCTTTATACATCATTGTCACCTTATCATAATTCCACGGAACAGCCTTGGTATTCACAACTGGCATCTACACAACTGGTTTGATAACCACTGGCTCTACATAAGCTCCCTTCACAGTCAACAAAGGCTTCACTCCAGGTACTATTACTTTCACGGGCTCAATCATTGATGTCTGTTTTGCTGGTCACTCAATTGACACTTTCTCTTTTTCAACTTCCCCCTCAACCTTATTATTTGCTTTAATTTTCATCATTGTCTCATGATGTGCTGGCAAAGGATTCTGCGTTATATTGGGAGTTTCTGGAGCTTGCACCTCAATTCTTCTGGAATCAATAAGTTCTTGTATTGCGGACATTAAGTGCCAACACTTGTCCGTATCATGTCCCGGTGCCCCAAAAAAGTATTCACAACGGACAGATTGGTTTAGATTTCTAGGTGGAGGATTGGGAATTTTAGGTTCAATAGGGCTCAACATCCCTAATTCTCTCAAACGATGAAAATGACTGGTATATGATTCTCCAAGAGGAGTGAATGATCTCTTCCTTTGAGCCCTATCACCTTTTAATTCTAGATCCGGGTGGAAGTTAGGTCGGTTTGTATTTTTGTAGGTTTTTGAAGGCGGATAGGCATTTTGTGCATTGTAGACATTTTGCGGAGCAGGGGTACGCCATGAATGTGGAGGCAGTGGGTAAGGTTGAGCATGTTGGAGAAATAACTGTGGACCGGTTAGAGGATAATATGGTGGAGGTGGATTATATGGTGCTGGTGGATATCTTAGGTATGGGCAAGGTTGATGATGATATGGGTTGGGGCCCCGGGACCAAGATCTACCTTCAATAACAGCCACTTCTTCCTTTTTCTTCTTCTCAATCGACCCTCGTGTTCCCGTCTGTATTGCTTGGTTTGTAGCCTTGATCGTTAAGTATCTCATAATCTTATTCATCTTTAAACCTTATTCCACAAAGCTTCCCATCTTTACTACCTCGTTAAATGTTTTTCCAATTGCAGACACCAAATGGCCGTAGTATGTCGGCTCCAAAGCTTGTAAGAAACAATCCACCATTTCTCCTTCTTTCATTGGTGGGTCTACACGTGCAGCCTGTTCCCTCCACCTGAATCCATACTCCCGAAAGCTTTCTCTGGGTTTCTTCTCCATCTTACTCAATGATAATCTACCAGGGACAATTTCCAAATTATATTGGAAATGGTTTGCAAATGATTGAGCTAAATCATCCCAAATGAACAATTGGGTATGATCTTGTCGAGTTTACCATTCTAATGCCGAACCACTGAGGCTTTGACTGAAATAAGCCATGAGTAATTCATCCCTTCCTCCTACTCCGCACATTTTACTGCAGTATCCTCTCAGATGGGCCACTGGATCTCCGTGACAATCATACATGTCAAACTTGGGAAACATAAGTGCGGCAGGTAGCTGTACATCAGGAAAGAAACATAAGTCTTTGTATGCCACACTAACTTGGCCTCCCAGCCCCTGCATATTACAAAACTACTGCTCAAGACTCTTCATTTTACGGGCTATCTCCTCCCGTTCAAGGTTTCTAGTAGGTTTCTCCTCCTCCTCATGTCTATGATTGGGGTGTAAGAATCATGTTGCCTGGAAGTGGGTAATGGCGGGTAGTAATGGGTATCCTGGACATGGAACACATGTTCGTTGGAAGATTTGGGTAAAGTAGCTGGTGGCAGTACCACGTATACTGGAGCGACCTGAGGTGGTGGTTGTGGAGCTTGTTTAGGCAGAGGTGGTGGTGCTTGTGATGTTGTAGCATAGTAATGTGGGTAAGTTGGATATGTGGAGGATGAGTTCATGGTGGGTGGTTCTGGGTTTGGGTTTGGAGGAGGAATGTTTGCAGGGTTTGCTGGGTAGGAAGGTAAGGGTTGACCCCTCGACCAAGCTTGGTACATCTCTGAGATCTGTTGTTTCAATTTGTACATCTCTTCCTTCATACTAGTTACGTCCATAACTTCTTCCTCTTGTACAGGATCCATAATCATAGGCTCTATTTCCTGGGTTACCGCTTTGGTCATGACTTTAGAACATGTGTTGTAGCTGTGATGTGCCAGAATGCCAGTTGCTAACTATTTATCTGATACTCATCAACAACAAAAACTTGTTAACTGTTAGATCATAAGAGATAAACATCACAAGTTCTAAAACCACAACTTTTGCCTAGTAATTATGCATCATCCCGGCATTATTCTTCTTTTTGAACCGCCAGCTTTCTTTCCACTTTAGTTTTACATTATTTCATTGCTTTTGTTTAATTATTTTTCTTCTTTCTTTTTCTTTTTTTTTCTTTTTTTTATTTTTGTTTTTTGTTCCTATACGTTTGCCTATCGCCCAAGCAATTTGCATATATAAGAGAAAATTAATGGTAGTTTCTTTTGAATTTTCATTGACATTCAAACATCGGTTACAAATGATGTTGTACTATAAATGCAGAAAGAAAATACAAATAAAAATGCATGCACTATGAATACATTAAAGCTCCTAGTGCTCGTGAGACATCATTCGATCTTGCCGCGGGCCTATATGCTAATTAACTTTGGATTTTGTCCAGGTCGGTCATTACTTGCTTTACAAAGATCATTACTGCTGATGTGAATGTTGACTGAGACATATCTTCTCATAGTTGGCATTTCCTTGTGATGTATTGAGCCATGTTGACAATTCTTTCCCTGATGACCCCTTTTTCTTGAATCAACCTACCAATCTGTTCGGCACGAGCATCTGAGGTTTGCTGGTTCTTCTTTTAAAGCTGTTGTAGCTCCAATCTTTCATCAATATTTCAATATTTTCTATTCTAAAATTTTCTCTCTTTTTGTTTTCAGGAATTTAGCTGGTCCGCATAATAATCCAGGACAAATAAATGCAATATATAATATGCTCGGTCATTGATTCCCGGATCACCTTGAGTCCCCTAAGTCAGATATTATGCAAATAATCATCCTAAATCTAGGCTCAATCTCCTGATGTTTTCTTAGTACTAGACTGTGTACCCGAGTGGACAACTCGGATCGAGGAGGGGGCTACGTACCGGGGACCCGCCGGGTCGTCTGGCTTTGTAACTTATTCGGCCTCTATTTCTTATTAAGGTATTGACATTAACAGAAAAGGGGAGTCTCAACCAGTAAGCACATCCCCGAGAGAAGGGTTTTCGGCACAATTTTTATATATAGTTCACGTAATATCAAAGCGGTAAACATGTAGCACATTGAGCAAGGCATATAATGAAATCAAATAATATCAAAAACAACAACTTAATCGAGCTGGAATTCTTAAACCCTAAACCGAAGTTCTGTGTTTTTTATCCTCAGCAGAGTCGCCAGAGTTGTCACACCTTTATTTTTACTACTTTTTTAAAGATAAAATATACCCCCTTATTTACTAGTACACCCCAAGAAGGGATATAATAATTATAACAAGGAAGGAGTTTTTCCACTTTAAGGATAATCGGAATGGGATTTATTTAGATTTCAGAGTCGCCACTTGGAAAGATAATTGTATCCCAAGTCACCGGTTTAATCCCAAATCCGAGGAAATATGACTCTGTTTTAACACTCCGCGAAACTAGAAATTCGGATAAGGAATTATGTGTCCCCGGGAGAAGGTGTTAGGCACTCCCGAATTCCGTGGTTTTAGCACGGTCGCTAAACTGTTGTATTTTTCCTATTTGATTTCTTTATATGCTTTTACAAATGCGAATGTCCCATCTTATTATTATAACGACTTGCGACATCGTGAAAATGCATTTCTAGTCACACCGCAACCAGTACGCCTGTGACTTTAGTCCATTTCAGCTTCGCCGGGATTTGAGATTTGAGTCACATAAATGTGCACTCGTATTAAGGATGTATATTTTCGTCGTTCCTATATCGTCTACGCCTTATTATCTTTAGGAAAGACCGTGAAATTCGCTAAATGGTCCTTCCGAGTCTAACATTTATATTAAAATTCATATGGGGGCCCCGCGTGTCTTTCCATTTTTAATACGAGGCTCATCCCTTATTTTTAGAAGTCCAAACTTATCATGTACAATGTTTTGCTATTTCTGTTTTTTCCTCCTAATTAGAATATGGTTTTGTATTTTTTGAACTCATTATTACTATGTCCGGGCCAATTATTTACTACTAGGCCTGGACTTCTGGACTACTTTAACAGCCCATTGTGTGCGAATGGGCCTCTGAAGCCCAGTGTATGTGAGTATATCTACTTGATGACCCAAAGGTGACTTTAATTAAATTTGGGCCTGTATTCATGTCCAGGCCCAGAATAAAACGGATGAAATGTAGAAAAAGATTGTAATTTCAACATAAAATTTAAACAAACGTTCTTCAAATAACAGAATAAACCAATAAGATTTATATTATTTCATAAGGCACCAAATTACATACCAATCGCTACTAATTTCGAATTCTAATAACCAATTAAACACTCTGAGATCAGGAATTTGGTACTGAAACTATTATTTCAAATTCTTTGGCAGTAATTATAATACTAGTTGTAAACTTATTTTTTGCTTGATTTTAACTAAAGGAAAACAATATCGAAATATCAACTGGTCAGGCTTGAATTATTATCAACTACAAAACTCTAAATTATAATATAAGTAAATATTGTTAAATGAGACTAGATAACAAAGTAGTTTAAACTTTATCCACTTATTTCATTTTTCTGAACTAATCGATCCTAGTTCAAAACTTAATTAACAGAGGTAGTTAATTACCAGCTTGTATATATACTGGTTTCATAGGTGAATTAATTTTAGTATTAGCCTGTTTTGAACTTTGATTAAGTGATAGCTATTTCTTATTACGTATTACTACTATACTAGCTATTCTATTTCATCTCAACTTCATATAGGTGTTAGTTATTACAATCCATCCTAATGAATTACAATGATTCTAGAAAATAACAATTACAAACTAAAAAGGAAAAACATAAGGGAATTCATCCAAACAACTCATGTGATTTCATTTCTTCAGCACAATTGCGATTACATATTCAGGAAATAAAAGTGTACCTGATTCAAAAGCAATCTATGAGTCTAGGCTTTGATGATGAAGAATAGTCAGCAAAATAACAACAACAGAGCAACAAACAGAAGCCCAAATATAGAGATCCAGCAAATCAACAAAGTGGAATCAAGGAGCTCAAGCAAAATCCAAATGAATTGAAGGACAGTAGACCCAGCAGGAACTCCCAAATTAATACCCAAATTAATCAGCTAAGTATTGCAGTATATAAAACGTAATTTCAGAACTATCTCTCGATTTCAGAACTATGTGTGGAACCCTTTTCTTAATTTCAAAGTCTGGACCCTTTTTCAGGCTCTCTAATGACCTATTTATAGATTAGTTTTGGGTGGAATTGGGGTGAAATTCAAATAAGTTATTTTCAACCCCCGCCCCTTGTTCTTTCATATTATTTATAGATTAGTTCCTTCAATGTGTATCGAAATGCCTTAGAGCCCTTGCTAGAAGGTTCTAGGTAATTCTATAGTGTTCTATTAGGTGTCTTTTTCTTGGTTACCCTCACTTGCTAAGGTTTATTACAAGACTGCCTTTTTAATTATGTCGAGTTTGTCCTTTATTTTGTAGGTATTTACAGAAATACTAGGCACTAAAGTCATTTTTAGCCCTATAGGCTCTATTAAATCTTTAGGAATGCCATTTATTGTTTCCTGTTATACCCTTATTATTTATCTCATTTTACCCGACCTACTAAGGTCTAGCAGACTAGGGTTAAGATTTATTTAACTAGTAACAACTTTTTATAACTGTTTTAAGACATAGCTAATTTCAGAACCCAAAATCCTTTTCAAATTTAGCCAACATTTAGCATACCCAAAATCCCTTATTTAACACATAGCCCCCTTATTAATACAAGGCAACTAATTAACCAACAGAGATAAGTTTTCATAAACAACCACTTAATGCAACTATGAAATTAGTATAACCGCTTCATAACAGAGATAGCCACTTTAACGACCAAACTTTATTCTTTTAGAAATAGCTACAAACTTTAGCTTTCAGAACTAACCACAAAAGCTTTACAACCATGACCCAAATCACAAAAGCATCCAAAGATTCAGAATGGACTCACAAATGAATCAGATTATAAATATAGCCAGTTCATGTTATTTTGCACATATAGCCTTAATCGCAAATCAAATTTCAATAAATTAGAACTCAGAGGGAAAGTTTGATAATGGTTGAATCACAATTAATCAAAGCTTAATTTTAGACAGAGGATGATGAACAAACACATAAACAGGCCTATTTACTCATGATTCATACATAATAAACATTAAGAACCCTAAGAACGCTATAACAGATTTAGGCATGTGTAACAAAACAGAGGTAGATCTTAAGCATGCAGAAGAGATAGGCTCACAAGAGTATCAAGAAACATATCAATTAAACATTTTTAGAATCAAACAGACAAATAGATTTTGAGGTCGCCGGCTAGGGTTTTGGCGACCGGAATTTCAAGAAGAAAGGGGATTCTTGGTTTAATGGGGTTTTTATGGTGGTTGTAGGGTTTGGTGAGTAGATTTTTAGGCGTTTGGTGGCTACCTGAGCCGGAGACGATGGTGGTAACAGGCCTGTTCAGCCAGTCTCCATGGGAGACCAAAAAGGAAAAAGGGGATAGAAGGGAGGCGGCTAGGGTTAGTAATGTGTATATGTGTGTGAATGTAATGAATTGAACGGAGAAGAGGATATTTATACTCCCCTTGTCTCGTGTAATCCTAGCCCTTGGATCAACCAAGATCAACTGCCAGGATGTTTTTCTTTTAAAACGGCACCGTTTAGTTAGATGAAGGACAACTTCATGTCCGTTAGATGCTTAATTTTGAACAGCCAAGATTATTTTGACATACTGCGTCGTTTAGCTTTTAATGAGACTCAATGCCACCTGTCTGATCATTCCTTTGGACGGCCAAGATTGGTTCCTTTTACGATGTCGTTCGGTTTTTAATGACGCCGCCTCATCTAGTTCATTGGATTGATTTCATCAACGGCTGAGGTTTATATGGCCTGTACGTCGTCGTTTGGCTAAGAGCCTGGGCAGACCTGGCTGGTCTTTTGGGCCCAATATGCTTGGGCTTATCAATTGTATATATATATAATTACATAGCGCAAGTTTTATTGTATTTTTGTATTTTTGTTTTTTATCTTAATTATTTCTTTGTATTTTCTTTTGTATTTCAATCTTCTCTTTCTGTATTTATTTTCAATCATTATATTTCTTTTATTTCCTATTTTTCCTTGATTATTCTAGTATTTTGTGATATTTTGTTTGCCATTTTCTTTTGTTTTTCCGGTATTTTGTATTTTTTTGTTGATTGTTTCTAAATTTTCATATATTTGTGATATTTTCTAATTGATTCCTTTTGTAGTTTTAATTTCAAATTTATTTTTAAAGAAACACACACAAGTATTTCAATTAAATCACACAATTGCATACCAAAAATTATTTTTGTATTTATTTTTATATTTATATTGGAATTTATTTGCTCGGGGCAAATATTACGTGCTCACAGACCCTTGTCCCCAACCCTTCCTTTCTAATGTGTCGATCATGGTGGCCAAAGAAATGATCCGACGAGGTTTCAAACTAGGAAAAGGACTTGGGAAATCATTACAAGGGATAACGGAACCTATCACTTTGACCTCCATTAAGAAGCTCTTCGGGATAGGATTTCACCCTACCCTAGAAGATGAAACATGGGCTAAGGAAAGGAAGAAAGAAGGGTGGGTTCTGTCACAGCTAGTGCCCCATTTACACAAGACCTTTCCCAAGCATAAATATGTTGAAGAAGATGATGAGGTGTTCACGGCAGAGGAAATAGAAGATATATGTGGGGCCATGAGGAAAATGCTTTATGAGACACACATGGTTCAGCTAGGAGAAGGCACAAGCACCACTGAGGTGCTATACATGGGGGCAAATGCTAAGCTTCAGAATTGGGAGGCTACACCATTCCTAGTCAGGCGGGAGTCCGTGTAGACTTGTCCTGCCACCTTTCCTACATCACGAGTTATCCCAAGGTGTAACTCAAATGTTTTTCTTTAGTTTCATGTTTTACATTTCTTGAAATGTAAACCCTTTTATCTTCCCGATTCCAAGGAATAAAACCAGTGTTCATCATTATATTTTCTTTTATTCTTTCTAATTTTTGTTACTTTTCTTTTACTTTTCTTTTAAGTTATAATAATACGGCTTTAATAACATGAAATCCTTCGGACTTCACGCCCAGATCCAAACACGTCGTCTAATTGTGAAATAATGAACCACGAACTGGAATATGAAGAAGAAGGGCTTTTAGGGAAATAAATTGAGAACTGGAACAATTTGAGAATAAACCTAAGCCAAATTTAAATGACACTAAGCCAGTTAACTTGGGAACCTTTGAAGAGATCCAAGGAAAAAAAATAAGCATTCAAAAGATGAGAAAACTCGAGATGCAATAATTCAACTCTTGTTTGAGTTTAAAGACGTGGTTTCATGGTCATACGATGACATGCCAGGACTAGGCGCTGATCTAGTGTTGCATAAATTGCCAATCTACCCTCATTGTCCCCCAGTTCAATAGAAGCAGAGGAAATTCAAGACTGGCGTCACTGATAAGATCAAAGAATAGATCACAAAGCAGCTAACAATATGGGTAATTAGGGTGGTCCAGTATACCACGTGGTTAGCTAATGTTATTCTAGTGCCGAAGAAGGATGGGAAAATTCGAGTGTGCATGGATTACCGAGATTTCATTAGGGCAAGTCCCAAAGATAACTTCTCTTTGCCCAATATCCACATCGTTGCTGACAATTGTGCCAAACATGAGATACAGCCTTTTGTTGATCATTATGCATAATATCACCAGATGTTGATGGATAAGGAAGACGTTGAGAAAACCACTTTCACCACACCTTGGGGCACTTACTGTTATCGAGTTATACCATTTGGTTTGAAGAATGCCGGAGCGACGTACATGAGGGCCAAGACTTCTATCTTCCATGATATGATGCATTAAGAAATAGAGGTGTATGTAAACAACGTGATCGTCAAGTCCAGTACTTAAGACGATCATGTTCTAGACTTGAGAAAGTTTTTTGAGAGGCCATGAAAGTACGATTTAAAGTTGAATCCGGCCAAATGCACATTCAGAGTCCCATCAGGCAAACTTCTGGGTTTCATAGTCAGTAGTAGAGGTATCGATTTGGATCCAACAAAGATGAAGGCTATCCGGGACTTACCTCCTCCAAGGACAAGGAAAGAGGTAATGAGTCTCTTGGGCAAATTAAACTACATCAGCCGTTTCATCAATAAATCAAATTCCACATGTGAGCCCATATTCATATTGTTGAGGAAAGATGCCGCAATTAAGTGGACAGTTGAGTGTCAAGCGGCTTTCGACAAGATCAAAGAATATCTATCAAATCCTCCAGTTTTGGTCCTGCCAGAACAAAGGAGACCTTTGTTTTTGTATCTGACAGTCTTAGAAAAGTCTTTTGGCTGTGTCCTCAGGCAACATGATGCAACGGGGAAGAAAGAGAAGGTGATCTACTACTTGAGCAAGAAGTTCATTAGTTATGATGTCAGTTACACTTTGTTGGAAAAAATGTGATGTGCATTGACATGGGTCGCTCAGAAGTTGAGACACTATCTCGAGGCTCACACCACTCACCTCATTACCAGGTTGGATCCTTTGAAGTACATATTCCAGAAACCGATGCCCACCAGAATATTGGCAAAATGGCAAATTCTACTTACTGAATTCGACATAGTCTATGTCACTCGCACGGCAATGAATTCTCAAGCATTGGAGGATTACTTGGTCGAAAACCCGATTGATAAGAAATACCAACCATTGAATACCTACTTTCCAGATGTGGGCCTCAAATGAACAGGTATGTTTTGGCTAAGAAAATCTTACGTACTGGTTATTATTGGATAATTATGGAAAAGGATTTCTTCAGTTTCGTCCGAAAATTCCATCAGTGCCAGGTGCATGGAGATCTGATTCATACACCTCCAACAGAGCTACATCCTATGTCGGCACCTTGGCCTTTTGTCGCTTGGGGCATGGACGTAATTAGTCTGATTGAGCTAAAGGCGTCTAATGGGAACAAATCACTATTGGTTGCCATCGATTATTTCATAAAATAGGTTGAGGCTATCACTCTCAAGCCGGTCACCAAAAGAGCCGTGGTGGACTTTGTCCACTCAATTCTATCTATCATTTTGGTAACCCTCCAACTATTATGAAAGATAATATGGCAAACCTGAATAGTCATTTGATGGGGGATGTATGCGAACAATTCAAAATAACATATAAGAACTCCACTCCTTACCGGCCCAGAGCCAACGGCTCCGTTGAAGCAGCGAACAAAAACATCAAGAAGATTTTGAGGAAGACAATTCTGAGTTCCAGACAGTGGCATGAACAGTTGCCTTTCGCCTTACTGGGCTTTCGCACCACAGTGCGCACATCGGTAGGAGCCACCCCATACTTGTTGGATTATAGAACCAAAGCTGTGATACCGGCAGAGGTAGGAATTCCTTTGCTCTGAACCATTATTGAAGTAGAGATTGAACACAGTGAGTGGGTTAAGACTAATTTGGAACAACTGACCTTAAGTGATGAAAAGCGGATGGCTGCGGTCTATCATGGGCAGTTGTACTAACAAAGAATGGCCCGTGCTTACAACAAGAAAGTGCGACCCAGGAATTTTGAAGTCGGACAATTGATGTTGAGGCGCATTCTTCCCCATCACCAGGAAGTGAAAGGAAAATTTGCTTCTATGGAAAGGTCCATACATCATCAGGAAAATACTACCGAAATGAGCATTATATCTGGATGATGTTGAAGGGAGTGATCATGAAACGGCACTGAACGCAGACGCAGTTAAAAGGTAATATGTGTAAGTTTACTTCGATGATGTTTTGCCGCATTTACGATGAGGAAGGCTTTTGTTCCTTCTACCCAAACACTATCCACCCTTTTTGCAAACCATTTTGAGCCGGTTACCTATCTTTAACTACCCTTTTTGGAATCCGAAAGCACCGATATATATATATATATATATATATACACACACACATTTTGACTTGATTCTGAAAGGATACGTAGGAAACCTCTATCTGGGGTTCAGTCACACCAAACCAAAAATCCAATCTTTCCCCAATATTGAAACTAGGGCAGATGTAATAATGGTTCGACCATCGAGCTTACCAAATGATTCCAAAGTTGTAATCCCGTCCACAATTCTTTTACCCAAAACCAAATGCAAGTCCTTCAGATCAATTGCCAAAGCCGTGAACGATAAAAGACATCATGGGTGGAAAGCAAACACTCAAAATAGAGAGAAATAAATGAGAGAGTCTTATCGGTGAAAACCTATGGGCACCATGAGGCGACTAGAGCATAGAAACAAAAATGAGAGAGTCCATTTAGTAAAAACTCGCAAGGAGCACTATCGGGCGATGTTGAGAAGAGAAACGAAAGAGGTCAATTAGCGAAAACTCGCAAGGGGCGCTATCGGCCGAAAAGAGGTATCTCATCACTAGAAGTACTATCAAGGTTCCCTGGTTCAGAAATATGGATCAATGGATTTATAAGAAGCCGGAAGTTGGTACAGGTCGGGCGTCCAGTCCAAGAAGCATGTCATGTCCATTTGAAGACAGCATGCACCCCACATAAGTTTTTCTTTTCCCTTGAAAGGTCGTTTCTTCTTTTAATTCATTTCTTCCACTCCATATTTTTTTTTCCTTGTATCCCTTTTGGTTTACCCCCAAACTCTAAGACTTGTTACAAAGGAAAAGGTGGCATAATTGGTTTCACAAGGCTCCGCCTGACAAAATCCAAAGAAAATGCCCAGCCTTAGCTAGTGCGTTAGTCCAATCTTGACTGACCATTGTTTGTTTATATTCGCTAAGGAAAAGCCTCTTAGAAAGAAAGAAGGCCAAAGGCAAAAGTTCTAAGAATGGAATGAAGCAAAAGGCCAGCGCCCACACGGGCAAATCATCATGAAGACCTAAAAGTTTGAGTTTTGTCAAGTTCAAGGGAATTCCCCTTTTTAAGATCTGCGAACAGCAAGTTTCTCTAGGGAAAGGGACTGCGATCAAGCAATCAAGATGATCAAGGCCACAAAACCAACCACTATTTTAAAACTAACAGACTTTTCTTTGTTGAACGTTAAAACATGTGTAATTTTGGCAACCATACAAGAAATGGACGCAACATAGAAGAGAAAAACAATACACAAGCAATGGAACAGCTTCGTAGCAAAAAATCAACCAAAAGGGAAGTTTCTCCTCTGATTCTCTCATACATTGTGCTAAATGAAGAAGATAAGAATAAAGTTAGAAAAGATCGAAAGAAAGAAGAAAATAGGTAAAAAAAAAAATCCCAAAAGAAAATTTATGGTAGCATCGGGTCCCATTTCCTAGAAATCCCGGCATAACCCGTGGATCTGCCTCGCTTAAACTAAGGAGACTTCTTCTTTCCAAGTCTCGGCATAACCCGATGACCATCTAGGCATAACCCGTGAATCTCCTTTAGCATAAACCAAGAAGCCTTTTTCTTTCCAAGTCTCAGCATAACCCGATGATCATCCCGACATAACCCTTGGATCTCCCTGGCATAACCCAAGGAGCCTTTTCTTTCCAAGTCTCAGCATTACCCAATGAACATCCCCTCATAAACCTGTGGATCCCCCTGGCAAAAACCAAGGAGCCTTTTTTCTTTCCATGTCTCGACATAACCTGATGACCATCTCGGCATAACCCGTGGATCTCCCTGGCATAACCCAAGGAGCCTTTTCTTTCCAAGTCTTGGCATAACCCAATAACCATCCTGGCATAACCCGTGGATCTCCCTGGCATAACCTAAGGAGCCTTTTCTTTCCAAGTATCGGCATAACCCGATGACCATTCCGGCATAACCCATCGATCTCCGTGATATAACACAAGGAGCCTTTTCTTTCCAAGTCTCGGCATAACCCGATGACCATCCCAACATATCCCGTGGATCTCCCTGGCATAACCCAAGGAGTCTCTTCTTTCCAAGTCTGGGCATAACCCGATGACCATCCCAGCATAACCCGTAGATCTCCCTACAATAACCCAAGGAGCCTTTTAATTCCAAGTCTTAGAATAGCCCGATGACCATCCCGGTATAACCAGTGGATCTCCCTAGCATAACCCAAGGAGCCTTTTCTTTCCTAGTCTCGTCATAACCCGATGACCATCCCGGCATAACCCATGGATCTCCCAAGCATAACCCAAGGAGCCTCTTCTTTCCAACTCTCGGCATAACCCGATAACCATATAGGCATAACTCGTGGATCTCCCTAGAATAACCCAAGGAGCCTTTTCTTTCCAAGTCTCGGCATAACCAGATGACCATCCCAGCATAACCCGTGGATCTCCCTGGCATAGCGTAAGGAGCCTTTTCTTTCCATATCTTGGAATAACCCGATGACCATCTCGGCATAACCCGTGGATCTCCCTAGCATAACCCGTAGAGGCTTTCTTTCCAAGTCTCGGCATAACCCGATGACCATCCCGGCATAACCCGTGGATCTCCCTGGCATAACCCAAGGAGCCTTTTCTTTCCAAGTCTCGGCATAACTCAATGACCATCCCAGCATAACCCGTGGATCTCCCTGACATAACCCAAGGAGCCTTTTCTTTCCAAGTCTCGGCATAACCCGATGACCATACCGACATAACCCGTGGATCTTCTTGGCATAACCGAAGGAGCCTTTTGTTTACAAGTCTAGGAATAACCCGATGACTATCCCGGCATAACACGTGGATCTCCCTGGCATAACCCAATGAGCCTTTTCTTTCCAAGTCTCGGCATAACCCGATGACCATACCGACATAACTCGTGGACCTTTAATGGCATAACCCAGCAATGTCCCAACACCACCTCGCTCCGTTCAAAAGGATACACAATCTTGACGTGACTGCTTGAATATATGTCATAGCTAACTCACGAAATTTTCCTATAGTGGTAGGATCATCTAGAAATCATCTTGTAAACCTTGAAAATCTTTTGAGAGGTTGATGGAAAGGTGGAAAAGATATAGCCTAATTTGGGTGGTGAATATGCTTGTAATGACATGGGGAAGACGGCAGGTTTTGAAGGGAAAGCTGGGGTTCTTTGTGGTTCATAGTGATCATTTCTCAGAAGCTGAATTTGTTCTTTGATGGAAATCGTCTCCTGTTGTTGTTGGAAAAATTGGAAAAGTGAAGTTCCTGGTGGACAAATTTCATATTGTAAATTTTCCAAGCATAGTTCCACGGCTTTGATCAGTCATGCATGCTGAGACGATGACTGCTCCACCTTTTTCTCAATTGTTTCCACTTTGCTCATCAACTTGTTTTGTGTATGGGACACATTTTTTATGGTGATGCCAATATTATTGAGCACTTTGTTCTGGCATATGGAATTTTCTGATTGCCAGTTCATTGTTGCTTCAATGTCACTTGTTGGGGTTTTTTCTCCAGATAGTAGTACTATGTTCTTTTTGGGGATTTTTGGAGCATGGCTGATACCCTCTTTTTCAAAAGGTTGAAGTGGAAGAATATCTTGGGAGTGACTGGAACTTGAAGGGCTCATCATGAATATTTGTGGGTGTGTGGACCTTTGGGTTGGTGGAGTTTTAGGTTCAGGTGGCTTTTTGGATTCTGGGGTATGAGATGATGTTGGTTCGGATTTGGGCATGGTTTCACTATCCTCCCAGCTATGGGTGAATTATCGTGGTATTTTTGGCCATTCATGGGGTTTCTTATTGACAAGGAATTCATATTTACTTGGACGGCTTAATGAGCCAATTGAAGGATCTTTATTTTCATTCGTGGATTTAGATTTATGCTGGTGATGTTCATCATATTCTCCAACTGGATCTTCTATACAATCTTGGCAGGTGCAACCGAGATCCCATGGGCAATGTCCAGTGAAAGGGCATTTGAACCCCCACATTCTTTTCCCTTCTTTGTCAAAATATTGGCACCAGTCATGTTCTCCCATGAAGCTTTGTATATTCCAGAAGAATTCTCCATCGGGTTCTGGGTTAGTATCTGTTGTATCTTTGGGTTGAATCATTTTGCAAGAAAAGATGGTTTTATTGGGTTTTTTGAGATGGGGATGGTCAAAAATTATGCGAACGGTTTTGTCACTTCTTTTGGTAAAAGTTGGTTCACCAGACTGCAGAGATTCTTCTGATTCTCTTAGCTTCTCATAATTTGTGATCCATGAGTCAGGAAGGATTTTGACAAGTTCATCTCTGGAAATCTGTCTGGGTATTTGGGTACACATGGTGTTTCCTTTGGTAGCATCTATATTTAAAAGCAAAGCATTTTCTCCTCTGTGTAGACAAAGATCCATGGCATGATTTTTGACTCGCCATGCCATTTGGTGCTGAAGGGTTGCTTGGATAGAATCTTTGGCTTATGGGGCTCCTTGGATTTGGACTTTGATTTTTAGGGCTTCGGTTAGGTATGAGTAATAAAGGGACATGTTGAAATTTCGAAAGATTGTTATGAAGACAGTTCCAACATTCAGGGTAACTTCGGCAGTACCCAAGTATGCATGTTGGTACTCCAAATATCGTGCATCTAGAAGAGAAAGTCGAGCTACAACAGGTTGACCTTTTTTCTCGTGATATGTTAAAGCGATTCGGATGGCCCCAAAATAGATATGGGTAAAACCATGAGCTCTCTATTGCCTAGGAAAATCATCTGGTATTTGAAGGGTGAGAAATTGTTCCACTTGAGTGGCAAGAATAGGATGCTGGTCAAGTTTTGAAGCAGCAACATATTCTTTGACTCCTTTTGGTCTATGTTGGACTAAGGAATGAATTTGGGTCCAGGGCGCAAAGGATTTTTTGGCAAAGGCTGAGTAAGGGTTTATGAGGGGTCATTTTGTGGAAGATAATTTATGTTCATCGGGTAAGATATCTACCTCATATAGGTAATCATTTTTTTTGGACAAGGTTTTATGCAGACTAGGAGAAATATTCATTTTTGCAAAAGAAGAAGAAGAGGATGATGGAAATGACTCAGACATATTTAGTAAACTGTTCCTCCCTCCGAAAGGATGGGCTGGCTCTGATACCACGGTACAAAAAGGAAAAGAGCAAGAGACTCCAAGAAAGCAAACTACACCACAGCTACGAAAGTTTCCCTACAAAAAGGGGCTGGCTTCAACAACCCAAAAGGGATGGCTTGCCAAGCTACACAAACAGTTAATTTGCTTATAGTCTAAAACGTTTTGCTACAAACGGGGCTGGCTTCAACAACCCATAAGGGACGGCTTGCCAAGCTACACAACTCAGAAAACTTTTGTACTATCACCAACGCTAGCTGTTTATAACTCAGAAAATTTTCGTACTATAATAATCAAACTTTCTTAGAGTAAATTTAATCTATTTTTCATACATGGACCGGCCTTTCCATCCATTCGAAAGAAAGAACAAGAGAGAAATTTAGAAAGCATTCGTAAGTAGTATTTCACAAAAGATTTTTCAAGGTTTACAAGATGATTGCTAGATGATCCTACCACTACTACAAGGCCTCCTTTATATAGGGCTAGGAGGTTATTACAAGACAAACTTTAAAGATAAAATAAATCTATCTTACATGGCAAACTTATCTTACAAGTGGGTCCTTCTAAACATGTGAAGGACTTTAGGCAAACAACTAAAAAACAATTGAAAATATGTGAAACGGGTGAAATATACTTTGTGTAGCATGTGAAAGTATGAGGGAGCATTTGACGGCATGTAAAAGTATGATGATGCATGTGACAAATCATGTGGAGGCTTGTGGAAGCATGTGAAAACAAGTTGAAGTGGGGCCCGTATTGTAAGGCCCCGTGAAATTTTTGTGCATAAAACCTAGTAGATGTGGTGTCATGGTCCGAATGATGTGTTAGGAATGCGTAGAATAAAATTGGTAGTGATTTAAGTTTCAAAATGTAGAATAAAATTTTTTCCAGAAAAATGTCAATCTGCGGTGCACTTTTGCGACCGCAGAATCAATATGCGGTCCGCATAGTGACCGCAAATCGTTCCGGAGAGTTGCCCAAAATTGTGTCCAATGTGCGGTCGATATGCGATCGCATGTCAATCTGCGGTGCACTTTTGCGACCGCAGAATCGACATGCGGTCCGCATAGTGACCGCAAATCGTTCCGGAGCCTGCGTAATTTTTGAGCCATTCTGCGGCCACTATGCGGACCGCATGTTGATTCTGCGGTCGCATAGTGACCGCATATTTGACCCCGGCCCAGTTTTTGTAACATTTTGACCCGATCTCTTCTTTAATATAACACACCTCTTCTTCATTTTTATCATATCATCTCACCAAAAATTAGAGAGAGAAGAGAGGGTTTTTAGAGAGAGAAGTTCTTCATCTTCAAGGATTGTTTCAACTACTTAATTCCAAGGATTCTAGGGCAAAGATTCAACATCCCCAATCTTTTCAAGGTAAAAACCCTAACTATTTTCTTTGATTTTCAGTTTTAAATTGGGTAAAGAGAAGTTTGCATATAATAGCTTTTGAAAATAGAATTTTTATACTCATGCATGATTATTGAACTTGATTTCTAGTAAAAGAAGTGGGTAGAAGTAAGAGTCTTCAAGAACAAGGTTGGCAAGAATAGGATATCTTGGGTAAGCATAAAGTAGAAAGTTAACGGAAGAAAAATCATCACCAGGTATGTATGGCTAATTTTGATTCTTGTGAAATCGCCCTTATGTGTAAAATTGTTTGGCATGTGTTGATTTGAGAAATTGTATGTGATTAATTGAGGTTGTTGTTGGATATTCAAAGTTGTTGTTGAACTATGAGTGTTGTGGTAAGAAATATGAACCGAAAGGTAAATGAGAGTTGAATTGGGTAAAGAATTTGTGAATAATGATTATGATGGCCTATATGGCACCTTGTGGAAAAGAAATCGAAACACTTGAGAATTGGTTTATTGTGGAAAGAGATGAAACACTTGAATTATGGAAAATTGTCGAATATACATGTGTGAATATTATTGAATGTGGAAACATTGTAACTTGGTTGTGATATTGGCTTGAGAAGTAATTGAGAACATGAAACAATGTGCAAGTTGCTTATTTGAACTTGTTGAAATTGTGTGTAGTACCTTATCTGCTGTTTGAAATTGTTGTGTTTTCAACTGTAAGGCGGGGTCGTGTCGCGCGCCGCGACGTGGTGAAATAAGGTTTGGGTTGGGGTGATAAGGGTGGCCGAGGTAATAAGGGTGGTCAGGGGTAATAAGGATGGAAAGCGATCGAAATCGCTATTGAAAATTGATACATAAATCAATAATGTGAAATTGTGAAAGGAGACAGCAGGAGAGTTTGCAACCTGTGGGGCACTGATTGCCCCTTTGTTTGACTACTTGTGCTTTATGTGATTGATTGGTAATTGTTAAATTGGTTGATCGTAGGAAGTGCTTTGAGTTGAGAATTATTTGAAATGAGGAAAATGTGGAAACATGGTTGGTTGGCTTAATTAATCGTTGATGTAATTTAATGGCTTGAGTTTACTTGGGACAAAGTTTGTCCATACATACCAGTACAATTTAAGTGTACTGACGTCCCTTTTGCCGGGGGCGCTACATTCGTGTCATGATTGTAGGTGGATCAGTAGCAGGCACTTCAGCTCGTCGGCGGTAGTATTCTTCTCCTTCCACTGCCCGTCTTGGTGAGCCCCTTTCTTCCTCGGGGCCTTGTGTGGTTCTTGCCACTTCGGTTTGGATTTCATTTTGGTTTTGAAAGGTATAGCCGGAGCCTTGTTACCGGCAAGTATTGTATTTCCCTTTTGTATCCTAGAGGCTCTGTAGACATGTAAACTGTGGGACTCCAGTCTTATATATATAAGGCGTTATGTCGGGCGTTGTAAAAGTTGAAATCTTGTTAATGAATCACTCGTATCAATTTATTTGTTTAATGTGAAATCAATTATGATTAGTAATATATTTGGTTAATGAGAAACAGTCAACACAGGGGTAACGCGTGGGAGTGAAAGGCACCCAGGTCCGCTTGACTGGGGCAACTCGGTCAGGCGCCGGTCATGTCCCTCGATTTGGGGCGTGACAAACTTGGTATCCGAGCTTAAGGTTTTAAAGTGTCCTAGGATGTCTCGGAGCCGTGTCTAGTAGTGCCCTTCTTATAGGTGTGTTGTCGACCACATCATATAAGTAGGGGGCTACACGGGCATTTAGGAATTTACCTACTTCTTTGTTAATCTATATCGTGCGGTAAAATGCAATGTGGAGATACCTGTGTCTAATTCGTGCCTTGTTCCCAAATTTTCAGAATATGGCACCTAAGAAGAAGGCTAGACTCGGCCTTAGGGCCAATGCCGGCCCAAGTGCAGCTGTTAATCATGTACCCGATGCCGTGGGAGAGAATGACCCACCAGCCCCGAATTTGCTTGGCCCATCTGTTCAAAACCCAAGTGTCCCTATTTCAGCCGCGGCAGAGGATGCCACCATTCCTCCTGCCGGTGTTCCTGACTCAGATACAGTTCCCGCTTCGGGCTCTGGTATCTCTAATGAAGAACTTAGGGGAGCCATCCATATGTTAACACGGTTAGTGGCCGCCCAGGCCCAGAGATCCCATGATGCCCCTGCATCCTCCAGCGGACAGGGAGATTCCTTTGGCTCCAGAGTCCATCAATTCTTGCGATTGGCCCCTCCAGAATTTTCAGGTACCGATCCAGAGGCTGACCCACAGGAATTCCTTGATGACATATACAAGACCCTCAGAGTGATGAAGGCTACAGATATAGAGGGGGTAGAGTTGCCCTCTTACAGGCTGAAGGGAGCGGCACGTTCATGGTTTGAAATGTGGGAGGATTCCCGTGAGGAAGGGGGCCCTCCGGCCGGATGGGATGAGTTCGTGGATGCATTTATGGACCACTTCTTACCTGCTGAGGCAATGGCAGCCCGTGCCACTGAGTTCGAGGTTCTCAAGCAGGGCAGTATGAGTGTTTGGGAGTATCACATGGAGTTCGTAAGGTTGTCCAAGTACGCTCCTCATTTAGTGTCGACCATGGATGCCCGGGTTCGACGGTTTGTTCAGGGCCTTAGCCCTTTGGTGGTGAATGAGGCCGCCACAGCAGCTTTGCACTCAGACATGAACTATGGGAGGATTGTGGGGTTTTCTCAGGCCACAGAGGCCGGGAAATTGAAGATTCGTGCAGAAAGAGAAAGTAGCAGCAGGGCCCGGTCAATGGGTCGTTCAGGGAGATCACTTCCAGGGAGGGGGTCCTCAGGGCCATCCCAGTCATATGCTCAGTCCTCCGCGAGTGCACCGCCATCCGTGCACAATCATCAGCAGGGCAGTTACTCGAGACCTGGTTCAGACAGCAGGAGGTCTCGTCAGTCTGGTCATCCTGGGGTGAGATCCCAGCAGCAGGGGAGACCTACATGCCCCAAGTGTGGGAGATTTCATACAGAAACTTGCTACCTTGACCTTCCAGTGTGCTTCGGGTGCGGGGTGAGAGGTCATATTCAGCGGGATTGCCGTGCACCCCGTCAGGGTATAGGTAGGGGATCTGCTCAGTCATCCGGTTCTTCAGCTGCTACATCATCAGCGCGTACTCCAGCAGCAGCAGGGCGTGGTGCAGCTAGGGGTGGAGCTCATGGTTGGGGTGGGCCTAGCCGATTCTATGCATTGAGTGGCCGCCAGAATGCCGAGGCTTCTCCAGATGTTGTTACAGGTATCATGTCTGTTCAGACTATTGATTGCTATGCCCTTATTGATCCAGGGTCCTCCTTGTCTTATGTTACTCCATTTATTGCTTCAAGTTTTGGGATAGAACCCGAACAGCTTCATGAGCCGTTCTCTGTGTCGACACCTATTGGTGATTCTATTACAACCTCACGAGTCTATAGGAATTGTGTTGTTACGGTGGGTGGTCGTGATACCACAGCCGATCTTATTGAGCTTGGGATGGTAGATTTTGATGTAATTATGGGGATGGATTGGCTCTATTCGTGCTTTGCCAAACTTGACTGTCGAACGAGAGTTATGAGGCTCGAGTTCCCAAATGAGCCAGTTATTGAATGGAGAGGAAATGGTATAGTGCCAAGGGGTAGGTTTATTTCCTACCTTAAGGCTTCGAAGATGATTAAGAAGGGGTGTATCTATCACCTGGTTCGGGTAACGGACACCACCTCGGAGGTGCCTACCCTCGAGTCCGTGCCAATTGTGAATGAATTTCCTGAAGTGTTTCCAGATGAGCTTCCAGGCATCCCGCCGGATAGGGAGATTGATTTCGGGATCGATGTAATGCCGGATACTCAGCCAATATCCATTCCACCATACAGAATGGCGCCAGCAGAGTTAAGGGAGTTAAAGGAGCAGCTGAGGGATTTATTAGAGAAAGGATTCATACGACCGAGTGTGTCGCCGTGGGGTGCTCCGGTCCTCTTTGTCGAAAGAAGGATGGGTCACTTCGAATGTGTATTGATTATCGGCAGCTCAACAAAGTCACCATCAAGAATAAATATCCTTTGCCTCGAGTGGATGATCCGTTTGACCAATTGCAGGGAGCGAGGTTCTTCTCAAAGATTGATTTACGGTCTGGGTACCACCAGTTGAAAATCAGGGAGCAGGATATTCCTAAGACCGCCTTCAGAACTCGTTATGGTCACTTCGAGTTTTTGGTCATGTCTTTTGGGCTAACCAACGCCCCAGCAGCTTTCATGGACCTTATGAATCGGATTTTCAAGCCATTCCTAGATTCCTTTGTGATTGTATTCATTGACGATATTCTCATCTACTCTCGGAGCAGGGAAGATCATGCCGTTCACCTCAGGGCAGCATTGCAGACCCTTCTTCAGCATCAATTGTATGCCAAGTTCTCAAAATGTGAGTTTTGGTTGGAGTCCGTAGCTTTTCTAGGGCATGTTATTTCCAGCGAGGGAATTATGGTGGATCCTCAGAAGATTGCGGCAGTGAAAGATTGGCCTAGACCCACGACCCCGACAGAGATTCGCAGCTTTTTGGGTCTGGCAGGGTACTATCGGAGGTTTGTAGAGGGATTCTCAACCCTTGCCTCCCCATTGACTAAATTGACGCAGAAAGCAGTTAAGTTCCAGTGGTCCGAAGCATGTGAGAAAAGTTTCCAAGAACCGAAGTCAAGATTGACCTCGGCACCAGTATTGGCCTTGCCAGAAGGCACAGAGGGATTTGTAGTCTATTGTGATGCCTCCAGAGTCGGTTTGGGATGTGTATTGATGCAGCACGGAAAGGTTATAGCTTATGCTTCCAGGACAACTCAAGAACCATGAGAAGAATTATCCGACGCATGATTTGGAACTTGCAGCTGTTGTGTTTGCCTTGAAAATATGGCGACACTATCTTTATGGGGTTCATGTAGATGTGTTTTCAGACCACAAGAGCCTCCAGTATTTGTTCAAGCAGAAGGAGCTAAATCCGAGACAGCGGCGGTGGTTAGAATTACTCAAGGACTATGATATGGACATATTGTACCATCCAGGGAAGGCAAATGTGGTAGCCGACGCTCTTAGTCGGAAATCCATGGGTAGTTTGGCTCATTTGGGTGTGGATCAGAGACCCCTGGCTCGAGAGGTTTACCAATTATCCAGTTTGGGGGTTCGTATCTCGGCGTCAGACGAGGGGGATATTTTGGTGCATAATGGAGCAGAATCATCATTGGTCGCGGAAATCAAGGAAAAACAATTCATGGATCCAGCATTGGTTCGGGTGAAGGAAACAGTCATGAATGACAAGACCTCAGCATTTGTACTCAGCAGCGAAGATGGTGTATTGCGGTGTCAAGATAGGCTATGTGTTCCGGATGTGGACGAGCTTCGGGAAAGAGTGATGGCAGAGGCTCATACTTCCAGGGTATTCTGTGCACCCTGGTTCAACGAAAATGTATCACGATCTCAAGGAGAATTATTGGTGGAACGGTATGAAAAGGGATGTAGCAGGCTTTGTAGCTAAATGTCCGAACTGTCAACAAGTGAAGGCCGAGCATCAACGGCCCGGTGGATTAACTCAGCTTATAGAAATACCAAGGTGGAAATGGGAGATGATCAATATGGATTTCGTGGTGGGGTTACCTCGCACTCGGCGTAAGTTTGACTCAATATGGGTGGTAGTAGATCGACTCACCAAATCAGCTCACTTCCTGCCTGTCAAGTCCACTGATACTGCGGAGCAATATGCAAGATTGTACATCAAAGAGATAGTAAGGCTTCATGGCACTCCACTTTCTATCATCTCAGGATCGCGGGGCTCAGTTCACCGCTAACTTTTGGAAGAAGTTTCAGCAAGGTTTGGGAACTCAGGTGAATCTCAGCACAGCTTTCCATCCACGGACCGATGGACAGGCCGAGCGGACCATTCAGACGCTTGAAGATATGTTGCGGGCTTGTGTCTTAGATTTTAAAGGTAATTGGGATGAACACTTGCCACTGATAGAATTTGCTTATAATAACAGCTATCATGCTAGCATTCAAATGGCCCCGTTTGAGGCATTGTACGGGAGAAGGTGTAGATCGCCAATCGGGTGGTTTGAGGTAGGTGAAGCGGAATTGCTAGGGCCAGATATGGTGTACGAAGCTATGGAAAAGGTCAAAGTTATTCAGGAGAGAATGAAAACAGCACATAGTCGTCAAAAGTCCTATGCAGACGTTCGTCGAAGGGATTTGGAGTTTCAAGTCGATGATTGGGTGTTCTTGAGGGTATCTCCTATGAAGGGAGTCATGCGATTCGGAAAGAAAGGGAAATTGAGTCCTAGGTATGTCGGGCCATATCGGATCGTTCAAAGGATTGGTCAAGTTGCTTATAGGCTAGAGTTGCCTCCCGAGATGTCATCAGTGCACCCGGTATTCCACGTGTCCATGTTGAAGAAAGTGATTGGAGATCCATCCACCATCATGCCAGTCGAAGCTATAGAGGTTAATGAAGATTTGTCATATGAAGAAGTTCCAGCTGCCATTCTTGATAGGCAAGTCCGTAAGTTGAGAAATAAGGAAGTTGCCTCTGTTAAAGTATTGTGGCGAAGTCAACAAGTAGAGGAGGCCACATGGGAAGCAGAAAAAGAGATGAAAGAAAAGTACCCCCATTTGTTTGATCAAGCCTAGAAGAAATTAGGTGACCCTCCTACTCCTAGTAGTTGTCATCTTGCCTAAGTTGTTTCCCTCTTAGTATTAGTAAGTCTCCTTTATTTGTAATGAGTTAGATGTGTTGTTACCTTGGGTCACTTGAACCGTTCTTGATAAATGAAAGCCTTATAAAGATTTACGTGTTTAATAAACAACTAATAGTAAGTGTAGATTGGTAATGATTTGTTAAGCGTACATGGTGTGTTAAAATGGTTAAATAAGGTAAGAATTCATTGAAGTGACTAGTTTATGTGCATTCGTTGAGGTAAGAAGGTGTATACCAGTTGTGAATAGTGTTATTGTTGTATATTGTTGTTTGGTGATGTGTTTCGGGGGCCCTCTGACAGGTGGATATGTCCATAATACAAAGGAAACTCTGGCGAAATTTTTCTAAAATATAAGAGTTAGTCAAAATTTTGAGGGTTGCATATCATGTCTTTCAAAACCAACTCATTTATTTCAAAATCCTCATTCGAGGACGAATGATCTTAAGGGGGGAGGATGTAAGGCCCCGTGAAATTTTTGTGCATAAAACCTAGTAGATGTGGTGTCATGGTCCGAATGATGTGTTAGGAATGCGTAGAATTCTTCGCGGCGAGCTTGCGAGCCGCGGTTCGGACCCTTGGTAGTGATTTAAGTTTCAAAATGTAGAATAAAATTTTTTCCAGAAAAATGTCAATCTGCGGTGCACTTTTGCGACCGCAGAATCAATATGCGGTCCGCATAGTGACCGCAAATCGTTCCGCGAGAGTTGCCCAAAATTGTGTCCAATGTGCGGTCGATATGCGATCGCATGTCAATCTGCGGTGCACTTTTGCGACCGCAGAATCGACATGCGGTCCGCATAGTGACCGCAAATCGTTCCAGAGCCTGCGTAATTTTTGAGCCATTCTGCGGCCACTATGCGGACCGCATGTTGATTCTGCGGTCGCATAGTGACCGCATATTTGACCCCGGCCCAGTTTTTGTAACATTTTGACCCGATCTCTTCTTTAATATAACACACCTCTTCTTCATTTTTATCATATCATCTCACCAAAAATTAGAGAGAGAAGAGAGGGTTTTTAGAGAGAGAAGTTCTTCATCTTCAAGGATTGTTTCAACTACTTAATTCCAAGGATTCTAGGGCAAAGATTCAACATCCCCAATCTTTTCAAGGTAAAAACCCTAACTATTTTCTTTGATTTTCAGTTTTAAATTGGGTAAAGAGAAGTTTGCATATAATAGCTTTTGAAAATAGAATTTTTATACTCATGCATGATTATTGAACTTGATTTCTAGTAAAAAGAAGTGGGTAGAAGTAAGAGTCTTCAAGAACAAGGTTGGCAAGAATAGGATATCTTGGGTAAGCATAAAGTAGAAAGTTAACGGAAGAAAAATCATCACCAGGTATGTATGGCTAATTTTGATTCTTGTGAAATCGCCCTTATGTGTAAAATTGTTTGGCATGTGTTGATTTGAGAAATTGTATGTGATTAATTGAGGTTGTTGTTGGATATTCAAAGTTGTTGTTGAACTATGAGTGTTGTGGTAAGAAATATGAACCGAAAGGTAAATGAGAGTTGAATTGGGTAAAGAATTTGTGAATAATGATTATGATGGCCTATATGGCACCTTGTGGAAAAGAAATCGAAACACTTGAGAATTGGTTTATTGTGGAAAGAGATGAAACACTTGAATTATGGAAAATTGTCGAATATACATGTGTGAATATTATTGAATGTGGAAACATTGTAACTTGGTTGTGATATTGGCTTGAGAAGTAATTGAGAACATGAAACAATGTGCAAGTTGCTTATTTGAACTTGTTGAAATTGTGTGTAGTACCTTATCTGCTGTTTGAAATTGTTGTGTTTTCAACTGTAAGGCGGGGTCGTGTCGCGCGCCGCGACGTGGTGAAATAAGGTTTGGGTTGGGGTGATAAGGGTGGCCGAGGTAATAAGGGTGGTCAGGGGTAATAAGGATGGAAAGCGATCGAAATCGCTATTGAAAATTGATACATAAATCAATAATGTGAAATTGTGAAAGGAGACAGCAGGAGAGTTTGCAACCTGTGGGGCACTGATTGCCCCTTTGTTTGACTACTTGTGCTTTATGTGATTGATTGGTAATTGTTAAATTGGTTGATCGTAGGAAGTGCTTTGAGTTGAGAATTATTTGAAATGAGGAAAATGTGGAAACATGGTTGGTTGGCTTAATTAATTGTTGATGTAATTTAATGGCTTGAGTTTACTTGGGACAAAGTTTGTCCATACATACCAATACAATTCAAGTGTACTGACGTCCCTTTTGCCGGGGGCGCTACATTCGTGTCATGATTGTAGGTGGATCAGTAGCAGGCACTTCAGCTCGTCGGCGGTAGTATTCTTCTCCTTCCACTGCCCGTCTTGGTGAGCCCCTTTCTTCCTCGGGGCCTTGTGTGGTTCTTGCCACTTCGGTTTGGATTTCATTTTGGTTTTGAAAGGTATAGCCGGAGCCTTGTTACCGGCAAGTATTGTATTTCCCTTTTGTATCCTAGAGGCTCTGTAGACATGTAAACTGTGGGACTCCAGTCTTATATATATAAGGCGTTATGTCGGGCGTTGTAAAAGTTGAAATCTTGTTAATGAATCACTCGTATCAATTTATTTGTTTAATGTGAAATCAATTATGATTAGTAATATATTTGGTTAATGAGAAACAGTCAACACAGGGGTAACGCGTGGGAGTGAAAGGCACCCAGGTCCGCTTGACTGGGGCAACTCGGTCAGGCGCCGGTCATGTCCCTCGTTTTGGGGCGTGACACGTATAGTATGGAAAGATGTGGAAATTTGTCTTAACATGGGTAGGATAATTTTGAGGGTTTTTTGGTGGCTAATTTAGGATTTTGGTGGGATTAGAAGGGAATTAGGTAATTATCCTTCAATGATTCTAGGGTGTCTTCTAGGCATCTTTTTAATGACCTTGTGTAGTAACGCCTGGAATTTGATGGCCCTTCTGCACTGTGCTCTTTCTCTTTTGGATTGAAAAATGTAATCCTCAACCTTAATCTTGAAATGTCTTGAGTGATCTTTTCTCGGATGACTTCGTATGGAGTTTGATATTCTTTTGCTGCTGCCCGGATTCTTTCTCGGTGAGGATGACTGCTTGTGTAATTCCAGCTTGCCCAATCTTTTGGCCATATTTCTTTCGGAATGCATCTATTTTGCTGAAAAAGGATTCGTTGTGCCTCGATGTATTCTTCTTCCATTGATAAAACGGACACGGGGAATTTCCACCAAAATGATGCTTCTGCTTGTGCCTGGACTTTTCCATTAATAATCTTTACTAGCCTATGGAGCATGAACACCTTTGCTGTGTAGGAATCATTGAAACATTTAATACAGTATCTTCTAGGTTTGAAACATTACAAAAATATTTTAAGAGCTGGTGCAATGTTATCAAAATCCTTGAAGACGTTGCTTTTGAATTCCACGAAAATATAATACTGATGGCATAGGTACCGGAAAAACCATAATAGTTCTTGTGGAAAATCCTTTGCTTGAGCTATGAATATATGGCATAACGGATATTCTAGATTGACCCCATATGGCTTGAGAATGGATCCTCCATGTTGTCGGAAAACCTGGAGCTCATAATGAGTTCTTCTTTCAATAAGAATTGATGGATCAAAAGGATCCATGACATTGAACAATTCCGGCGGATGATCTGTTCGCTTTAATGAATTTGTTCTTGGTAAACCAGAAAACATGTAGATGTGACTGATTAGCTTTTCCTTTGATTTCAGTTTCGCTGGGGAAAATATCTTTGAGAATTCTTCCGGTCGGGCCAAAAAATCTGCGAGAATATTATCCTTTCCTTTTAGATGCCTGACTTGAAACTTATATGGAGAGAACCATTGAGCCCATCTGAGAATTTCATGATTGGGAATAATTTTTCATTTAGATGAATCATCTTCGGGAAGGCCTTCATATCCATTTCAATCGGCAATTCTGTACGAATAAGGAAGAAATTGAATTTCTTGATTCCATTCTTTACTGCAAGAATTTCCTTGAAAGTGGAGTGATAATGTTGCCCAACATCTTTGAACTTTCCACTGGTGTATCCACATATTTTCCTCTGGCCATCTTTTTCTTCAAATAGAATAGCACTCCAATATTTCTTGCTGGCATCAGTCTGCAATATCTTCTTACCGTCCGAAGGGATATAGAGGGACTTGACATTTTTAGAAATTTCCTTTATTTCCTTGACTGCTTCATCTTGTTTCTTTCCCCATGGAGGAGCATTTTTCTTGAGCATCTCTGTAAGTGGAGAAATGTATGTAGAGATATTTGGGATAAAATCTCTTACATAATTTATTATGCCCAGAAATTATTGGATCTGCTTTGTTGTGAAGTTGGTATCCCGAAATTTGAGTAGTTCCTGACATATATGTGGTCCTGGACTAAATTCACCTTGGACAAAATGCATTCCAAGAAAATCAATTTCCTTTTGAGCAAAAACCATCTTTTTTGCTGAGAGCATGATCCCGTATTGTGTTACCAGTGCCTCAAACTGACGAAGCAAGTTGATATGTTCTTCGAATGTATCACTAAATAATAGGTAGTCATCAATGTAAACTAAAGAGGTATGGAGGATGGGTTGGAATATTTTTATCATGGCCTTTTGGTACAAAGAAGGTGCAGTTTTCAAACTGATGGGCATAACATTCCATTACAAGTGATGATCGGGGATGCAAAATGATGTTTTAGGTATTTCTTCAGGGTGGATTCCCAATTGCAAAAATCCTGACTTTAAATTAAACTTCGAAAAATATTTGGCCTTGGCTAAGTGGGAGAAAAGGGTGAGTTTATTTGGGATAGGGAATTTATCAACTTGGAGGAAATGCTTAAGTTGCTGGTAGTTGATGGCTAACCCGAGTTTTCCTCTTGTCTGTTCAGCTCTTTTGTTGACATAAAATGCTTCGCATACCCATTGTGAATCTGATTGCTCTATCAGCTCAAATTCCAAAAGCTCTTCACACTCTTTCTTTGCGAGTGGAAGATGATCTGGATTCATCCCTAAAAGATTGGCTTTTGTTGGATTGATGTTTTCATTCTTCTTGAAAGGAGGCTTGATAAAAAATTCTTCATTTTTCCATAGCGGGCGTTTCGCTTTCTTCATGAAATCCTTGTGGGAATCGGCACATAATTGTTCAATAAGACTTTTCTCAATCTCTTTGATTTGTTCGTCTTTGGTGACTTGGAATAGCCTCGGGAACTCAGAATAAGGCCTGAACTACTTTTTAAAAGCGATCCTGTTAGCCTTGATCTGGAGTCTCTAAGATGTCTATAAATGTCAAATCCTATAATAAGATCTTTTCCAGGTATATCATATCCTAGCAACTTCGTTCTATACTTCAATCCTGGGATGAACTCAATGGTGATCGGGTGCTTTGTAATGACAGTTGTGGTCAGGATCGCATTTAATGCAGTGTTGAAATCCTTAATATACGGTACCCATTGATCATCAGGAAAAACAGCTGGATTTATAAGTGAGGAAGTAGCTCCGGTGTCAATGAAAGTAATAACTCGAGTTGGTTTGTCCCACTTAGATGAATAGATCTTGAGTTCTACTTGAGGAACAACAGTAAGAGCATTAATCTCCTCTCGAACCTCGATCATTAGTTCTGAGATTTATTAATTGCCTTGATCTTCATATATATCAAGAGAGAATAAAGTTTCTTCGTTAGGTTCATCATCCACAGAGAATATGGATTCAAGGTCCTCCTCCATTCCGAGATGTATGCCAGTGTAATCTTCAATCTCTTGAATAAGTTTGACGGACCTTCTTGGTTGTGGAAAATTTTTAGAGAAATGTCCAATCTTATGGAAAATAAAACATCTGTTTTTCTTATGAAAATATCCTGGCCTTCTCCGTCTGAAATATTTGGTGCGTCTTTTGGACCTTGATTTTCCATTTGGAATTCTTGGTCATTTGAACCTCCTGAATTCTCTACTTCACCTAGATGTGCGGCAAGAACATCCTGATCCAGTGATTAGATCTGATTTATGGCATGCTTTGTCAAGCGCTGGATTGTGTTGGATAATTTGTTTTAGGGCAGAGCACTTCGTATAGATATCATCCAATGCGATGAAAATAGCTTGCCTGATGTAACCAATTTGTGGGATGGTTATGGACTGGAACTTTTCTTCAATGATATTCATGGTTTGACTTGCCAGCAACTTTGTAAGAGAAGATACAAAGGCTTGCTTTAGATTGATGTCACCTCCAATCTCGAAATATATCTTCGCCATTTTTTTAAAATGTCTATCGGTGTCGTTTTTGTCGAATGACACACACTTCATCTCGAAGAGTTACCTTCGCATTTTCTCCTGTTTTTGGCCAGCATCTCCACAAAAAACTTCATGTAGGATTCTGATGTTGAAGGCAAAATCCTGGGAAATAAGAAAAGTATTTTTCTCTTGAATTCCAAGTGCATTCCACCAGTCTCTAAGGATTCCTAAGAATCGTGAAGTGAGTTCAGAAAGGATGATATACTTTTCTCGCTCCACCAAATTTCTGGTCACCATCCAAGTGTAGAAGTCTTGGATCCGTTGAGGCCACTTTGAAACCTTGACATCATCTAAGGTGTAAGTGTGGAAACCAGTTCCACCCGGCTTTGACGCCATGGGCTCATATCTTTTTTGCTAGGATTGTTTCATACATCATGCCTTCTTGTTCATCATCTACTTTAGATATTTCTGGATCTCTTGGATGTTTTGCAAATATTGGGGGATCATCTTCTTCGGAAGAGTTCGTTGTGGATTCATTGCTTACTTGAGAGCTATCTTTCATGGATTTATCTTCTGATGAGTTTAGCGATTCGGACCATGGGGTATCTTCTTCTGATATGTATCTGGGCTGAGAGACACAGAGGTCTGGAGCCTTCTGGTCAGAAATTATTAGATTTTCAAAACTCGATCATTTGGAACTTTCTCCTTGGTCTCGCCTTTTCTTGGTTTGTTTCTTTGCTGCAAGGGCGTCTTTACTTTACAAAACCATTTTTGCGATATCAAAATTATTTTCTTCTTTTGTTAGGGGGGTGAAAGACATTGGATTTTGTGAGTTTGATGGAAAGGTGGAAAAGGTGTAGTCTAATTTGGGTGGCGAATATGCTTGTGATGACATGGGGAAGAAGGCAGGTTTTGAAGGGGAAGCTGGAGTTCTTTATGGCTCATAGTGATCATTTCTCAGAAGCTGAATTTGTTCTTTGATGGAATTCGTCTCATGTTGTTGTTGTTGGAAAAATTGGAAAAGTGAAGTTCCTAGTGGACAAATCTCATATTGTAAATTTGCCAACCATAGTTCCAAGGCTTTGATCAGCTCTGCATGCTGAGACGATGACTGCTCTACCTTTTTCTCAATTGTTTCCACTTTGCTCGTCAACTTGTTTTGTGTATGGGCCACATTTTTTATGGTGTTACCAATATTATTGAGCATTTTGTTCTGGCAGATGGAATTTTCTGATTGCAAGTTCATTATTGCTTCAATGTCACTTGTTGGGGTTCTTTCTCCAAACGGTAGTACTATGTTCTTTTTGGGGATTTTTGGAGCATGGTTGATACCCTCTTTTTCAAAAGGTTGAAGTGGAGGAAAATCTTGGGAGTGACTGGAACTTGAAGGGCACATCATGAATATTTGTGGGTGTGTGGACCTTTCGATTGGTGGAGCTTTTGGTTTAGGTGGATTTTTTGATTCTGGAATATGAGATGATGTTGGTTCGGATCTGGGCATAGTTTCACTATCCCCCCAGCTAGGGCTGAATTTTTGTGGTAGTTTTGGCCATTCTTGGGGTTTGTAACTGACAAGGAATTCATATTTACATGCACGGCTTAATGAGCCAATTGAAGGATCTTTATTTTCATATTTGGCTCGAAAATCTCTTTCAGTAGTTTTCCCTTTTTTCTTGGATTTAGATGTGCGCTTGTGATGTTCATTATATTCTCCAACTGTAACTTCTATACAATCTTGGCAGGTGCAACCGAGATCCCATGGGCAGTGTCCAACAAAAGAGCATTTGAACCACCACATTCTTTTCCCTTCTTTGTCAAAATATTGGCACCAGTCATGTTATTCCATGATGTTTTATATATCCCTGAAGAATTCTCCACCAAGTTATGGGTAAGTATCTGTTGTATCTTTGGGTTGGATCATTTGGCAAGAAAAGATGGTTTTATTTGGTTTTTTGAGATTGGAATGGTCAAAGCTTATGCAAACAATTTTGTCACTTCTTTTGGTAAAAGTTGGTTCACCAGACTGCAGAGATTCTTCTGATTCTCTTAGCTTCTCATAATTTGTGATCCATGAGTCAGGAAGGATTTTTACAAGTTCATCTCTGGAGATCTATCTAGGTATTTGGGTGCACATGGTGTTTCCCTTGGTAGCATCAATATTTAAAAGGAAAGCATTTTCTCCTCAGGGTAGACAAAGATCGATAGCATGATTTTGTACTCGCCATGCAATTTGGTGGTGAAGGGTTGCTTGGATAGAATCTTTGGCTTGTTGGGCTCCTTGGATTTTGACTTGGATTTTTAGGGCTTCGGTTAGGTACGAGTCATAAAGGGACATGTTGAAATTTGGAAAGATAGTTATGAAGACAGTTCCAGCATTCAGGGTAACTTCGATAGTACCCAAGTTTGCATGTTGGTACTCCAAATATCGTGTATCTAGAAGAGAAAGTCGAGCTACAACAGGTTGACCTTTTCTTCCGTGATATGTTAAAGCGATTCGGATGGCACCAAAATGGATATGGGTAAAACGATGAGCTCTCCATTGCCTAGGAAAATCGTCTGGTATTTGAAGGGTGATAAATTGTTCCTCTCGAGTAGCAAGAATAGGATGATGGTCAAGTTTTGAGGCAGCAACATATTCTTTGACTCCTTTTAATCTATGTTGGACTAAGGAACGATTTTGGGTCCAGAGTGCAAAGGATGTTTTGGTAAAGGCTGAGTAAGGGTTTATGAGGGGTAGTTCAGTGGAAGATACATTTTGTTCATCGGGTAGGATATCTACCTCATAGAGGTAATCATATTTTTTGGACAAGGTTTTAAGTGGAGTAGGAGACATATTCATTTTTGCAAGAGAATAAGAAGAGGATGATGGTAAAGACTCAGACATATTTAGTAAACTGTAAGAAAGTTCGCTTATTGTAGTGCAAAAGTTTTCCAAGTTATAAATGGCTAACGTTGGTTATAGTACAAAAGTTTTCTGAGTTGTGTAGCTTGGCAAGCCGTCCCTTATGGGTTGTTGAAGCCAGCCCCGTTTGTAGGAAAACTTTTGAGACTATAAACAAATTAACTGTTTGTGTAGCTTGGCAAGCCGTCCCTTTTGGGTTGTTGAAGCCAGCCCCTTTTTGGAGGGAAACATTCGTAGCTATGGTGTAGTTTGCTTTCTTGGAGTCTCTTCCTCTGTTCCTTTTTGTACTGTTTGTTTATAAAAAAGCAAACTACACCATAACTACGAAGGTTTCCCTATAAAAGGGGTTGGCTTCAACAACCCAAAAGGGACGGCTTGCCAAGCTACACAAACAGTTAATTTGTTTATAGTTTCAAAAGTTTTCCTACACATGGGGCTGGCTTCAACAACCCATAAGGGACGGCTTGCCAAGCTACACAACTTAGAAAAATTTTGTACTATAACCAACGTTTGCTGTTTATAACTTAGAAAACTTTCGTACTACAATAAGCTAACTTTATTAGAGTATACTTACTCTATTTTTCATACATGGATCGGTCTTTTCATCCATTCGAAAGAAAGAACAAGAGAGAAATTTTGAAAGCACTCATAAGTAGTATTTCACAAAAGATTTTTCAAGGTTTACAAAATGATTGCTAGATGATCCTAACACTACTACAATGCCTCCTTTATATAGGGCTAGGAGGTTATTACAAGACAAACTTTAAAGATAAAATAAATCTATCTTACATGGCAAACTATTCTTACAAGTGGGTCCTTCTAAACATGTGTTGCTGGCAAGTCGACCCATGACCATCGTTGAAGAAATTGGTTACATCAGGCAAGCTATTTTCGTCGCATTGGATGATATCTATATGAAGCGCTCTACCCTAAAATAAATTATCCAACACAATCTAGCGCTTGATAAAGCGTGCCGCAAATCTGATCTAATCACCGGATCGGGATGTTCTTGCCACACATCTAGGCAAAGTAGAGAATTCAAGAGGTTCAAATGGCCAAGAATTCTAGATGGGAAATCAAGGTCCAAAAGACGCACACAATATTTCAGACAGAGAAGGCCAGGAAATTTTCATAAGAAAAATAGATGTTTTATTTGCCATAAGATTGGACATTTCGCTAAAAATTGTCCACAATCAAGAAGGTCCATCAAACTTATTCAAGAGATTGAAGATTACACTGGCACAAATTTCGGAAAAGAGGAAGACCTTGAATCCATATTCTCTGTGGATGATGAACCTAATGAATAAACTTTATTCTCTCTTGATATCTATGAAGATCAAGGCAATTACCAAATCTCAGGACCAATGATTGAGGCTCGAGAGGAGATCAATGCTCTTACTGTTGTTCCTCAAGTAGAACTCAAGATCTATTCATCTAAGTGGGACAAACCAACTCGAGTTATTGCTTTCATCGACACCGGAGCTACTTCCTCACTTATAAATCCAGTTGTTTTTCTTGAAGATCAATGGGTACCGCATTTTAAGAATTTCAACACTGCATCAAATGCGATCCTGACCACAACTGTCATTACAAAGCACCCGATCACCATTGAGTTCTTCCCGGGATTGAAGTACAGAACGAAGCTGCTAGGATCTGATGTACCAGGAAAATATCTTATTATTGGATTTGACATTTACAGACATCTTAGAGATCAGATCTAGATCAAGTCTAACAGGATAGCTTTTAAAAAGCAGTTCAAGCCTTATTCTGAGATCGCGAGACTATACCAAATCACCAAAGACGAACAATCAAAGAGATTGAGTAAAATCTCATTGAACAATCATGTGCCGATTTCCACAAGGACTTCATGAAGAAAAGGAAATGCCCGCTGTGGAAAAATGAAGAATTTTTTATCAAGCTCCCTTTCAAGAAGAATGAAAACATAAATCCAACAAAAGCCAGTCATTCAGCGATGAATCCAGATCATCTTCAACTCGCAAAGAAAGAATGTGAAGAGCTTTTGGAATTTGATATGATAGAGCCATCAGAATCACAATGGGCATGTGAAGCATTTTATGTCAACAAAAGAGCTGAACAGACAAGAGGAAAACTCAGGTTAGTCATCAACTACCAGTCACTTAACCATTTCCTCCAAGATGATAAATTCCCTATCCCAAACAAACTCACCTTTTTCTCCCACTTAGCCAATGCCAAATATTTTTCTAAGTTTGATTTAAAGTCAGGATTTTGGCAATTAGAAATCCACCCTGAAGAAAGACCCAAAACAGGATTTTGCATCCCCGATCATCACTTCCAATGGAAAGTTATGCCCTTCGGTTTGAAAACTGCACCTTCTTTGTTCCAAAAGGCCATGATAAAAATTCTAACCCGACCACCATACCTCTTTAGTTTACATTGATGACATCCTGTTATTTAGTGATACATTCGAAGAACATATCAACTTGCTTCGTCAGTTTGAGGCATTGGTAACATCGGGATCATGCTCTCAGCAAAAAAGATGGTTCTTGCTCAAAAGGAAATTTATTTTCTTGGAATGCACTTTGTCCAAGGGGAATATAGTCCAGGACCACATATATGTCAGGAACTACTCAAATTTCCAGATACCAACTTCACAACAAAGCAGATCCAACAATTTCCGGGCATAATAAATTATGTAAGAGATTTTATCCCAAATATCTCTGCATACATTTCTCCACTTACTGAGATGCTCAAGAAAAAAGCTCCTCCATGGGGAAAGAAACAAGATGAAGCAATCAAGGAAATAAAGGAAATTTCTAAAAATGTCAAGTCCCTCTATATCCCTTCGGACGTTAAGAAGATATTGCAGACTGATGCCAACAATGAATATTGGAGTGCTGTTCTATTTGAAGAAAAAGATTGCCAGAGAAAAATATGTGGATACGCTAGTGGAAAGTTCAGAGATGCCGAGCAATATTATCACTCCACTTTCAAGGAAATTCTTGCAGTAAAGAATGGAATAAAGAAATTCAATTTCTTCCTTATTCATACAGAATTCCTGATTGAAATGGATATGAAGGCCTTCCCGAAGATGATTCATCTAAATGCAAAAATTATTTCCCATCCTGAGATTCTCAGGTGGGCTCAATGGTTCTCTCCATATAAGTTTCAAGTCAGGCATCTAAAAGGAAAGGATAATATTATCGCAGATTTCTGTCCAAACCGAAAGAATTCTCAAGGACATTTTCCCCAGCAAAACTAAAGTCAAAGGAAAAGCTAATCAGTCACACCTTCATGTTTTCCAGTTTACCAGGAACAAGTTCATTAAAGCCAACAGATCATCCGCCGGAATTGTTCAACCCTATGGATCCCTTTGATCCGTCAATTCTTATTGAAAGAATAACTCATTATGAGCTCTAGGTTTTCTGACAATATGGAGGATCCATTCTCAAGCCATATGGGGTCAATCCAGAATATCCGTTCTGCAATATATTCATAGCTCAAGCCAAGGATTTTCCACAAGAACTATTATGGTTTTTCTGGTACCTATGACATCAGTATTATATTTTCATGGAATTAAAATGCAACTTCTTCAAGGATTTTGATAACATTGCACCAGCTCTTAAAATATTTTTGCAATGGTTCAAACCTACAAGATACTAAATTAAATGTTTCAATGATTTCTACACAGCAAAGGTGTTCATGTTCCATAGGCCAATAAAGATTATTAATGGAAAAGTACAGGCACAAGCAGAACCATCATTTTGGTGGAAATTCCCGTGTCCATTTTATCAATGGAAGAAGAATACATCAAGGCACAAAGAATACTTTCAGCAAAATAGACGCATTCAGAAAGAAATATGGCCAAAAGATTGGGCAAGCTGGAATTATACAAGAAGTCATCCTCTCTAGGAAAGAATCCGGGCAGCAGCAAAATAATATCAAACTACATATGAAGTCATCCGAGAATAGATCACTCAAGACATTTCAATATTAACGTTGAGGATTACATCTTTCAATCCAAAAGAGAAAGAGCACAGTGGTGAAGGGCCATCAAATTCCAAACGTTACTACACAAGGTCATTGAAAAGATGCCTAGAAGACAACCCTAGAATCATTGAAGGATAATTATTTGATTCCCTTCTAATCCCACCAAAATCCTAAATTAGCCACCAAAAAACCTTCAAAATTATCCTACACGTGTTAAGACAAATTTCCACATATTTCCATACTATCCGGGCCCCACTTCAATTTGTTTTCACATGCTTCCACGTGCCTCCACATGCTTCGTCACATGCATCATCATACTTTCACATGCCGTCACATGCTCCCTCATACTTTCACATGCTACACCAAGTATATTTTACCCGTTTCACATGATTTCAGTTGTTTTTTATTTGTTTTCCTAAAGTCCTTCACATGTTTAGAAGGACCCACTTGTAAGATAAGTTTGCCATGTAAGATAGATTTATTTTATCTTTAAAATTTTTCTTGTAATAACCTCCTAGCCCTATATAAAGGAAGCCTTGTAGTAGTGGTAGGATCATCTAGCAATCATCTTGTAAACCTTGAAAAATCTTTTGTGAAATACTACTTATGAGTCCTTTCTAAATTTCTCTCTTGTTCCTTTTTCGAATGGATGGAAAGGCCGGTCCATGTATGAAAAATAGAGTAAGTATACTCTAAGAAAGTTAGCTTATTGTAGTACGAAAATTTTCTGAGTTATAAATAGCTAACATTGGTTATAGTACAACAAGTTTTCTGAGTTGTGTAGCTTGGCAAGTCGTCTCTTATGGGTTGTTGAAGCCTGCCCTGTTTATAGGACAAATTTTTGAGACTATAAACAAATTAACTGTTTGTGTAGCTTGGCAAGCCGTCCCTTTTCGGTTGTTGAAGCCAGCCCCTTTTTGTAGGGAAACGTTCGTAGCTGTGGTGTAGTTTACTTTCTTGGAGTCCTTTGCTCTGTTCTTTTTTGTACTGTGGTATCAGAGCCAGCCCATCCTTTCGCAGGGAGGAATAGTTTACTAAATATGTCTCGGTCCTTTCCATCATCCTCTTCTTCTTCTCTTGCAAAAATAAATATTTCTCCTACTCTGCATAAAACCTTGTCCAAAAAATATGATTACCTGTATGAGGTAGATATCCTACCCGATGAACTAAAAGTATCTTCCACTGAACTACCCCTCATAAACCCTTACTCAACCATTGCCAAATAATCCTTTTCACCCTGGACCCAAATTTGTTTCTTTGTCCAACATAGACCAAAAGGAGTCAAAGAATATGTTGCTCCCACAAAACTTGACCAACATCATATTCTTGCCACTCGAGAGGAACAATTTATCACCCTTCAAATACCAGATGATTTTCCTAAGCAATGGAGAGCTCGTGGTTTTACCCATATCCATTTTGGTGCCATACGAATTGCTTTAACATATCACCGAAGAAACGTTCAACCTATTGTAGCTCGATTTTCTCTTCAAGATAAACGATATTTGGAGTACCAACATGCAAACTTGGGTACTGCCGAAGTTACCCTGAATGCTGGAACTGTCTTCATAACTATCTTTCCAAATTTCAACATGTCCCTTTATGACCCGTACCTAACCGAAGCCCTAAAAATCCAAGTCCAAATCCAAGGAGCCCCACTGGCCAAAATTCTATCCAAGCAACCCTTCACCACCAAATGGCATAGCGAGTCCAAAATCATGCCATAGATATTTTTGTCTACCCGGAAGAGAAAATGCTTTGCTTTTAAATATTGATGCTACCAAATTAAACACCATGTGCACCCAAATACCCAGACAAATTTCAAGAGATGATCTTGCTCAAAATCCTTCCTGACTCATGGATCACAAATTATGAGAAGCTAAGAGAATCAGTAGAATCTCTCCAGTCTGGTGAACCAACTTTTACCAAAAAAAGTGACAAAAATGTTTGCATAAGCTTTGACCATTCCCATCTTCAAAAACCCAATAAAACCCTCTTTTCTTGCCAAATCATCCAACCCAAAGATACAACAGATACTTACCTAGAACCCGATGGAGAATTCTTCTGGAATATACAAAGCATCATGGAAGAACATGACTGGTGCCAATATTTTGACAAAGAAGGGAAAAGAATGTGGTGGTTCAAATGCCCTTTCAGTGGACACTACCCATGGGATCTCGATTGCACCTGCCAAGATTGAATAGAAGATCCAGTTGGAGAATATGATGAATATCACCAGCGCAAATCTAAATCCAAGAAAAAAGGGAAACTACTAAAAGAGATTTTTGAGCCAAGTATGAAAATAAAGATCCTTCAATTGGCTCATTAAGCCGTCCAGGTAAATATGAATTCCTTGTCGGTTACAAACCCCAAGAATGGCCAAAACTACCACAAAAATTCACCCCTAGCTGGGAGGATAGTGAAACCATGCCCAAATCCAAACCAACATCATCTCATACTCCAAAATCCAAAATGCCACCTGAACCTAAAACTCCACCAACCCAAAGGTCCACACACCCACAAATATTCATGATGAGCCCTTCAATTTCCAGTCACTCCCAAGATTTTCCTCCACTTCAACCTTTTGAAATATAGGGTATCAGCCATGCTCCAAAAATCCCCAAAAAGAACATAGTACAACCGTCTGGAGAAAAAAACCCCAACAAGTGACATTGGAGCAACAACGAACTGGAAATCAGAAAATTCCATCTGCCAGAACAAAGTGCTCAATAATATTGGCAACACCATAAAAAATGTGTCCCATACACAAAACAAGTTGATGAGCAAAGTGGAAACAATTGAGAAAAAGGTGGAACAGTCATCGTCTCAGCATGCAGGACTGATCAAAGCCTTGGAACTAAGGTTGGCAAATTTACAATATGAGATTTGTCCACCAGGAACTTCACTTTTCCAATTTTTCCAGCAACAACAACAGGAGACGATTTCCATCAAAGAATAAATTCAGCTTCTGAGAGATGATCACAATGAGCCACAAAGAACCCCAATTTTCCCTTCAAAACCTGCCTTCTTCCCTATGTCATCACAAGCATATTCACCACCCAAATTAGACTATACCTTTTCCACATTTCCATTTACATCACAAAATCCAATCTCTTTCACCCGACCAACAAAAGAAGAAAATGATTTTGATATCACAAAATTGGTTTGGGAAAGAAAAGACGACCTTGCAGCAAAGAAACAACCCAAGAAAAGGCGAGACCAAGGAGAAAGTTCAAAAGGATCGAATCCTGAAAATCTAATGATTTCTGACCAGAAGGCTCCAGACCTTTATGTCTCTCAGCCAAGATACATATCAGAAAAAGATACCCCATGGTCAGAATCGCTAAACTCATCAGAAGACGAATCCATGGAAGATAGCTCTCAAGCAAGCAATGAATCCACAACGAACTCTTTCGAAGAAGATGATCCCCCAATATTTGTAAACCATCCAAGAGATCAAGAACTATCTGAAGTACATGATGAACAAGAAGGTATGACGGACGAACCAATCCCACAAAGAAGATATGAGCCCATGGCGTCAAAGCCTGTTGGAACTGGTTTCCACACTTTCACCTTAGATGATGTCAAGGTTTCAAAGTGGCCTTAACAGATCCAAGACTTCTACACTTCGATGGTGACCAGAAATTTGGTGGAGCGAGAAAAGTATATCATCCTTTCACATGGAGTACTCGAACGGGCAAAAATCGCTCGTATCCGCTCATTTATCTTTGCACGAAAACTCTTCGTATTTTCGGGCAAAGAGGGGCAGCTGTGAGCACATGATTTTTGCCCTAGTGAAAAATTACTCCCAATAGTCACAATAAATTATTTTTATTTGTGTTGTCTGTAATTTCGTGGATTTTGTGTTGATTTTCATATTCGTTTGAATTTCTATGTGTGTGATTATTTGTTGAATTAAAATAAAATACAAAAAAAATATATTGCGTTTACATTTAGATTTTATTAGTAGAAATTATGTTTTATTTCACAAAAATAATACGCTTTACATTTTAGCATTTAAAGGTCTAGCCGTGTGATTTATTTTAATATTTAATTGTGTGTAGAAGTTAATTAATATTTATAAGTTAATTTGATTTTGTATAGTAATTAAGAATTTTGGGGTTTTAATAGGAAATCAAAGGAAAACCGGACAAGTCCCACCCCAAACCATCCCAATCTGTATCCTTTACCCGGTCCAATTGGCCTAAGCCTCACGGATACCCCAAACGACATCGTCCCGTCATGCCCCATCTTGACCATTGATCTTTTTTATCGACGCTCTAGATCCTCCAAACCCTCACCCACATCCTGAACCCAACCTCTCATTAAACCCAAACAACCCTGTTTCAACACCAAACTCCCTCGTTTCATCCCTCAACAATTAATCTGAGCCATTAAGATCATTTGATCTAACGGTTCTAATTAATAAAGTTAATTCAATATACCAAATTCCCCACCCCCGAACCCCCGTTACCCATTTCACCTTTATCGTTTTTTACCTCAAAGACCAAACGAACCCACTGCCGCAAACTACCGTCCCCTGCCCACCAAAAGTTGCCTCACGATGGTTCCGTTGGGCCAAACCCCACCATTTTAACACCACAGAACCCCATCACACACTGAACTCAAATTCACAAGCATCTTGGCTCAAACCTAGCCACATCTTCTGGAATCTTCAATCGGACATTCGAGCCAAGACTCAACCCATGCAAACCACCCCACATTGATACCTAAAACTCCCCTGACCTCTCTTGTAACCAAACCAACACTGGTTTGATTCGAATCTAACCAAAAAACCCCAAATCCCAAATCACCCGTATGAACCCTTGAAATCCAAAGTTGGGGTTCTGTCTAATTCGATAGGAGATTGAAGTATAATAAACCTTAATCTAGATGTTCTCAACTGAGAACACCCCGATGAAGGTCTGTTCGACCCAAATGGATGAGCCTAGTAGAGTCCAAGGGTTCGTTTGTTTCCGAATCCTGTTAAAAAGATAAGTCGTCCCTTCTTCCTTCTTTTCTTATAGTTATTGTATGTGTTTGCATGTTAGTTAAGTTATTTGATTATTTATAATTTTTTTTCCTCTATTTTTCTGTTCATCTCCATGTGACCTTTATTTGGTCGTTTCTTTTCTGTTTTTTTTGTTAGTTTACTTGTTATTGTGAGTTTTGTTTTCCATCTGTTTAGGAATTACAGTAGTTTAGCTCATTTTTAGTTTCTTTGTTAAAACCACTGAAATCCAGAACTTGCCTGTTATACTTTGTTTAAGTGATTGTATGCTATCTAGTATAGTCTGTATAGTGTGTTAAATAAACGTCGTCAACAGAATTCACTTGAAATTTGAAAGAACTTAGAAAAAAAATAGGTTTGCTCAAGTGCTAAATTTCCATTATTCTTCCTTTTGAACTCATATGCCTTTGATTCAGTAGTTTAACTTAGCTTGTCATAACAATACTTGTTTGAATTGGTTTGGATTTGGTCAGGTTTGGTTTACCAAACTGACCAACTCACTCCTCTTGAACTTGAACCCTTCTGCCTTCTGATTCATTTATGAATTGGTTATAGGTGTAGTTTTAATATAGGTTGCAGATTTAGTTTGGGATTAAGGAAAAGACCTAAAAAGGGTTTTCATTTTAGTTTAAGTGGCCTGCCAATTGAACACTCAATGCACCCTTAAACTAATCAATAAATTAAGTGAAAAAGGGATCTATTAGTGCAGATACATCCTGGCTAGTGACTTTTGAAGAGGGAAGTCAGAAACCAAAATTTGTTTAATACCAAAAGCTGAAAGGCACATGGCAAGGGTAGTAAAAATTGTTGTATAGCAGGATGTTCCCTAGCTTTTGAACTCCAGAAGTTTTAAAATTAGAGGTCACATGTCTAGACAAAGGAAAGTGGGGGAATAAGATGGACTGATCAGGTTTTAAGTCATAGGACAGGCTGTAAGGGTTAGCTTTTGGTGATATAGGAAAAGTTTCTGAATAGTTTGTGGGGGGCTCTTTCCAGTCTTTGAAATTAGAGATAGTTTGAAAGGAAAAACTGTTCCATTATTCTTTTCTTGAGTCTGCCTTCCATTTGAGAATTGAACTTCAGTTTTCTATAAGCCTTTTAAAGATCAGAGCAATAGTTTGAACTAGTGATCATGTTCAGTTAATACTTTTACATTAGTCCTGTGAGTAGAATCAATCGGAATCATCCTGTTTCTGGCCCTATAGTTAAGACTCAAAACACTGGTTTGTTTGTTTTGATCTGTATGGAGTGTAGCTTATTTGGCCGTACAGTTTTCAAACTGGTTTCGAGTTTCTGGCCCTATAGTTAAGACTCAAAAAACTGGTTTGTTTTGTTGTCTGTTTGGGCTGCTACTGATCTTTTCCTACTTCATTTCTGCTGTCAAAATCCAGGTACATGAACTTGAGCTCCTTTGGTATAGCTCTCAAAACTGGAAATAAAAAATAAAGTTGAACCTGTTTTCTCATGACTGATCTACGCTTATTTGGATTATTATGGTCCAATTAGATTTGTTAATTAGCGAAATCTTCACTGTATTGAACTTGGATGGTTGAACTATATTTTTATTCATGTTAGCTCTATGTAATATAAATTAGTTTCGCATGCCATGATTAGTTAAAATGTAGAAATAAGATAGAATTTGTCAGATTTTATTATTGTTGTTGGGTATGAATTTTCAAGTGTTTCAAAGTCTTATATTCATGTTTCAAATATCAATTTGAGTTCTATGGGAGCTCCTGAGTCTGTTTGGGACTAGCCTTTTGTTTGTTGCGGTTTAATGGGTGTATACATGATAGTAAAGAATTCCTGCATGTTTAAATGTTAAGGTTCGTTTCAATTTGATAATAAAATAGTGATGCAGGGTTGTTTGGAATTGCCAGTTAGTTAACTCTTAAGTCATGCTAAAAATTCAGTAGTTGAATGTGAGAGGACTGGGACTCGAATTCAAGCCCAACAGTACAATGGCCATTGCTTTAACCTTCTGAATGTTGTGTTCATCGTTGGGCCCAAATGAAATGACTCCCTTTCAACGGATTGGATTCCATTGTCCTCATAGGTCTGTTGATTTCTTTGTCCTTATACAATAATTAATCCTTCTCCATGTGAGCCACTAATTAATTAATTAGGATTTCCATTGTCGTTCAATATTAATTAATTAGCATAAGTAAAAAGGATTTCACAGTAGATATTATAATTATGGCCCTCCTAAATTAGTATATAAACCTTTAAGTGGAGTATTTTTGAGGTGTCGTGCCAAACAAAAATAACTATTGCATGGCCTTCATTTATTTAATTTTGAATTGTTCCTTAGATTCTGCGGCGTGCCATTTAGCGAATTTCATGGCCCTCGCAAAGTGCTAACGCAAAGTTGCTTTAGGTGCATGTTTAATAATATTACCTTCCTAAACTCGGGTGCACATTTATGTGACCCAAATCCAAATCTCAACGGAGTCGGAATGCATTGACAACCACGGGTGCACTGGTGTGACGTGGTTCAAAATGCATTTTCATGACGTTGCAATTCTTATTTGAATAAAAAATAATAAAAGTGATTTACTAACAAAAGGCACATAGGCTAGAACATATTTGGAAATCATATAAAATCAAATACAACAATACAGTAACTATGCAAGAATCACGGGATCCAGGGGTTCCTAACACCTTCCCTCGGGTCAATAGAATTCCTTACTTAGAATTTCTGGTTCGTAGACTTCATTCAGAAAGTCGAAACTTTCCTCGAATTGGGATTTAAATAAATCGGTAACTTGGGACACCATAATTTATTCCAAGTGGCGACTCTGAAATAAAAAAATAGTCCCATTTCGAATATTGTCACTTTAAATGGAAAAACTCCTTCATATTTATCTTCCGGGGTAGGGTGCATAAAAAGGAGGTGTGATAGTAGCCTGAGTCCTAGTTCGACTAAGGTCGAGCCTGCTATATTTTGATGGCGAAGGCACAAAGCTTGAGTCATGGTTCGACTAAGGTCGAACCTGCTATATTTTGATGGCAAAGGCATAGAGCCTGAGTCCCGATTTGACTAAGGTTGAATCTGCAATATTTTGATGGTGAAGGCACATAGCCTGAGTCCCGGTTCGACTAAGGTCGAACCTGCTATATTTTGACGGCGAAGGCATATAGCTTGAGTCCCGGTTCGACTAATGTCGAGCCTGCTATATTTTGATGGCGAAGGCACAAAGCCCGATTCCCTTTCGACTAAGGTCAAACCTTCTATATTTTGATGGCGAAGGAACGTAAACCGAGTCTGAGTTCTGGTTCTAGCTTGAGACAGCCTTATGCCAGTTTCCAGCAAGACATGTTAGGGGTGGAGGAAATGCCTCATATCTTTGCTCTGAGGGAGAGAGAGGACACTTCTTCTTCTTGTCCGGTCATCTTTGGATATCAGTTTCCCTTGAAGCATTCGAGTATCAAGCGGTCGATATGCTTCATTTGGTTTGTTTGAGTTGGATTGTTCCTTTGGCTTTGACTCCAAGGAGAAACTATGCAATTTCTCTAGGAAATTTCCACAGACGACGCCAAAATTGTTTTGGTGAAAAATTAACGAATACTTTACAAGAAATCAATTGAAATAATTCAAGGAGTAAATCATAGCCAATCATAATTAATCACTGAATTTAAAGATAAACTTAAGACATAGAAATAATCAATTTTGGGACGATGTAAGTGGGATTTGATTCATCAATATAACTTGACCTGCCTCTACTTGAAGAGGTTCGGGATCTTACATTTATCTTGTTTCTTGCTCCCCTTGAGGAGTATAAATTTCTATCTCTAGGATATTCAGAATTCTTCATCGGAGTAGTTTGACTTGCCTCTCCTTAAAGAGGTTCAGTATCTTACATTGATCTTGTCTCTCCTTGAAGAGGTTCAGGATTTTACATTGATCTTGTTTATTGTTCTACTTGTGGAGTATAGCTTTTTTTGTCTCTGGTGCAATTAGAGTTGTGTCGAAGAAGAAGACCCCCCCCCCCCGAGAGTTTCTCTTTATAGTCTCAAGCTCTTCTTGCCCATCACAAGTGGGCCTAGGGTTTGGTTATGGAGATGTCCCTTCATTTGTTCTAGGGACAGCTGTCATAAATCAGAAGTCAGCTGTGTTGACTATTTACCACAGATTAGTCGTGATGGGGTTGATCCCCTGTTTGCCCACGAATGATCTAATATTTACCAATACAAGGAGGATCCAAAAGACTTAGGTTTATGTCCCTAAATCCCAAAATTGCGATATAAAATCCCTACATTTTTACAGAAAATTCCTAAATCGTGCTTTATAAGACATAAAAGACTTAGGTTTAACAATATTAATTTTTTCAAACCTAGGGTTTGAAATACCAGAAAATCCCTAATTTTTGAAAATTCATAATCGAAAAGGAGAGGGTGAGAAGGGGGGGAGCAAGAGAGAGAGAGTTAACTGGGAAGGAATAGGAGTGAGCTACAGGTGAAAACTGTTCTCGGCGACGAGAGAGGCGGAGAGACGACATAGTGATAGAAAACTATATTTCCTTATGATAGTTCAAATATGATAGACGACAAACCAAATATTTAGGGGTGTGCATTCGAATTATCGATTCGATTTTGACTCTAATCGATAATTACTTAATGATTATCGATTTGTACATATGCTTATCGTTATCATTTCAATAAGGTTTCGATTTTTTCGATTTCGATTTATTAAATTTTTGGGGCTTATCGATTCGGTTATCGATTACACTTATAAGAAAATTTGTGGGATCCCACGGAAAGTATATCGCTATAAACACGCCTAACTAATATGGACAAAAAGAATCTAAAATATGACGAACATTATTTATAACATAAAAATTGTGTCAACAGACACATGAAACGAAACTAAAGTAAGGGATCAAATATATGCCACCAACACTCCTACGGTATTAAAAAAATAAAAATACATCATCACTGCTAATTCTATTTTCCATTAATTTGAACTTCATTCTCTTGAGCTTTAAATATGATGTTACACCCCAAATTTTCATACGTGAGAGTATGTCGTAAGTCATTTGATGTAAGCTCATAAGTGAGATTATATTTGAAAGCAAATAAAGTAAGTTAATCATGTTACTTTGGAGGTTACAAATACTTAAGATCATGAATGACAAGTACCAAAAGGGTTGGAAACCTTAGTCGCTAAACAAATTGAAGAAAATAAGTTCCGTCGAAAATCGACAAGTTTTGAATGTTATAACATATTCTTTTGGTGTAAGACTAGGGTTATTAACATGATGAGGAGGTTACGTTATGAGTTATTATTGTCGTATGATAGTCGTGTGTTATTTTTTTTAAGTCAAACCAGTTATAGAACAAAAGTTAGCAAAGGCCATCACAAGTTGCATTCATAATATGCTGAAATTTAGGCCAAATGTAGATGCACTTTTCTCCAAATATACTTTGAATAAATGGATGATCTACATATCAAATTGAAGATCTACGAGTCTAGTTTTCAACGCATTAAACCGTTCGTCAATACGACATCGGAGTAGAAAGATATTCATGTTTTTGCGAGACCGCGCAAGCAGCTCCCAATGGGACCCACTTAGGCGGTGGTTGACTTACTTCAATTATTAAACGATTTGGACGCCTATTTTTCACTTATATTCAACTCAACTTCGTCTCCAACCTTCTCCTAACCCTTATAAACAGATTCCACAAGGTTTTGAAGTGATTCCAAAGTGATTACACCATATTTCAACATCAAAACTTAGTTCTAGTGAAGAACAACACCTCTTTGAGGTTATGTTGTCATTGAGGATTGTTATGGGCTGTATTTGGATTAAATTCCAAGTTGTTGCTGCTGTATAAGGTGAGTATATCAGCCTACTAATTGTGCTTAAGCTTTCTTGTATGTTGGTTAAGTTTTTAGGATGTTAAATTACAAGATAATACTTGGATTAGCTTAAGTCACTTCTATGGTGTTGTATTGCCATTGAGGGTTGTTGTAAGCTGTTTATAACTTGGATTTCGACTTGAAGTTACTTTAGCAAGTATGTGTATTGTGTTCTTTCATGTGCTTAAGGTTATCTTGATGTTGATTAAGTTAAATGGATAGAGTAGACATGAACTAGTGAATAAAGCTACTAATTGAAGATAGTTGGAGTTGAGGATTGTTTCCTTTATTATAAATATTTGGTATAAGGATGGAATCATTGATGAATGACTTCATAATCACGTTAATAATAGTTTTAAATTAATGTAAGAAGTTTATCAGGGATGATATGGGTTATACGGATTCCAACCGGAGCTTGCCGCTCGTCGTGAAGTAGTTGTGACTTGTTGTTGTTATATGGTGTCTTGTTATTGCTATTTATAGGTTGCTGGACTTCCATGGCTGTTGTTGTTGTTGGTATATGGTATTATAGGAGGCCCTTGTTACAAGGGATATGCTGCCCGAATTTACGTAGACGAGCTACTAGCTTAAGTTTCAGACTTAGCATTTGCTCAACACTGATTTTGAATCTCTTTATGCCATGGTAGATTGAGTTGAGTTGTTTGAAGAGTTGCTTGAGAGGTATTAAGGACTCACCATGGTTAAGGTATGTTAAGGCATTTCCTTCTTTCTTTGGCACGATCTAATGTGAAATAAATACGTTACTTCATAATGAATCTACTCCTAGCAACTAAGATTGTCCATATTGTTCTTTCCGTACAAAGTTATTCTAAGAAAATATATATGATCCGTAAGTCCTAGTGAACTTCATATTGAGGTATGTATGTCCATAAGGTTCTTAAGTCACTCTGACATGTTTAGAATGTAATTCCATCAGTCGTGCATGCATTATATATATATATATATATATATGTATCTATTTTACTCTACCGAGCCGCGCTATAGTCGGCCGGGTACGGCACCTATTGTGCAACCACTGATCAGTTGGGTTTTCCGAGCTCCACGTGGCCGGGTACGTTTTTACCGAGTCCTCTTTGAGGCCGGGTACGATATGATGATGATGATGCCCTCAGAGGCAAATATTTTTAAAGGTATATGTATATATATGTATTATGTATTTAATGTCAGTAGCCCCCAGAGACACTCAGATGTTCCAGGTTGTATTTCATCCATCTCTCTTTACATTACTATTCTTGTTTATGTTTTCTTGCCATACATACTCGGTACATTATTTGTACTGACGTCCCTTTTGCCTGGGGACGTTGTGTTTCATGCCCGCAGGTCCCGATTGACAGGTTGATTGTCCTCCTATTAGGCTATCAGCTCAGCGAAGGTGTTGGCGCACTCCACTTGCTTCGGAGTTGCCTATTTGGTTAGTATGCTTAAGATATGTATTGGTTGGTATAGTGGGGCCCTGCCCCGACCTTTATGATTTTATGTACTCTTAGAGGCTTGTAGACAGATGTCAAGTGTATGGATACTTGTATGGACTTGTCGGCCTATATTTTGAGTTTACAAATGGTCATGTCGGCCTTATAGGCCCGTGTGTCATATGTATAAGTTTGTATATCATGTTGGGTCATCATATGTTGAGTATTCCCTTATGTTTTATTCTTGTTATCTCATGGCGGGATTTCTGGCTTATTTACTCATAATAGTATAATAAGAAAGATATGTTATGTTGGTACTCGGTTAAGTAAGGTACCGGGTGCCCGTCGCGGCCCATCGGTTTGGGTCGTGACAAAAGTGGTATCAGAGCAGTTCTGTCCTAGGGGGTCTACAAGCCGTGTCTAGTAGAGTCTTGTTTATGGGTGTGTCGTGCACCACACTTATATGCAGGAGGCTATAGGGCATTTAGGATTGTCACTCTTTCTTTTTTAATCTAGATCGTGTGGTAGAGCCCACTTATAAGAATTCAAATCCGAATTTTTTTTGTTATTCTTAATAAGACGATACGTACATCCTGAAAGAAGGATTGGAAAGAAATATAGTTGTGGAAGAGCTGAATCAAAGGAACTGGATTTTGTATAATGCCTACGATAAGTAAATTTGAGGTCTTCAGCAGATCATGGGTGCAGTGAAAGGTGTAAGCCTCTTGATAAGGAGCCTTAAGCCAAGAATGCCTACCCACCTTTATGGTGAAAGACAATGAGAGATTAAAAACTACAAGTTTCAACAAGTAAAAGAAGAAAGATAAAGAAGGGTACGAGGCGCCCAATTAATGAAGGTTAATAGTGTTTATAATTGAGGCAGAGGAACATAAGCTTTTTGAGTTATATTCAATAGTAGCAGAGGTATATACAATTGCCCGCACCCATTCAAGATATGCCCTATGGGGGTTAATATAAGTAGTATAAGAAGATAGGATGGTGGAATTGTTTGTGTCAATTGACATTTCTGAAGGATATTGCAAATGTGCTAATATATATCCTTGTGAGACACCCAGATGGTACACTTTAAAATAGTGTAGCCAGATTTGAGTACGACAAAGACATGCACCATAATTCTTGAATTAATACATATTACCTTAGTGTGGCTCGTGTTCCTATTAAAGCGAGAGCATTAAGCAACCTGAAGAGCCACTGGATGGAGCAAATGAAAGCTAAAGGCAAAAGAATGTTTTGTTCGAGTGTTCAAAATAAAGTGATTGACAGAAATGTTAGCAAGAAAATAAGAAGAGAGTTAATGAAGCATTATGAGTAAGAGCTAATACACGATTGACAACAGTAGAAAAAAAATGACAATATTATAGAGTTTATAGTCAAGTGAAAGGAAATACAAGAGGTGACAAGCCTTGAGACAACAAAAGAGTATAGGCCATAAGGTTATATCCTCATTTTGAGAAACAATTTCGTGACGCCAACGCGACTACCAAAGGGGAGAGTTAATCCCTAGAGTAACAAAAATCAGTATGGACTATTAAATACGATAATCTAAATATGAATTAGGGACTGAATGATTGGAAAGTACTCGGCATCATGGGAATTTCAGATTTCATTCCAGCGGTAATAAAATGGACCACAGAAGAAGATTCACGATGAATGCAGAGAATAGTCATTATGGAGACGCTTCCCTAGAATAAGCAATGTGAGCAAAGTTAACCTTAAGAGACTGTATGTTCCAGTTACGCTAAGTGTCACCCTCGCGAGTAGGGAATTTTTCATCCTTGGTACAGCAGAATTGCCGCAAGGCAAGTAAGGATCATTGATGAGAAACAACGCCAAAGATGAAGAGGTAAAACATCTATAGGTAGATCCTCGTGGCTTCAACTTTTAGTACACCCATAAAGGGGAGAATATGGAGTGATATGGCATTAAGTCAGAATTAAATGGTTCTAGTAACTATGAAATGGTAAAGGAAGAATGTGATAAATAAAAGTGGAATGAGATGGCACTTATCCAAATCATATAGATACGCTACCATTCAAGAATATTCTGCAAGCACGACATCAAGGAGAGGAAGTAAAGGTTCCTTGCTCGAGCTGTTATTAATAAATAAGGAGTCAGTGCGAGACATAAGTTAAAACAAAATAATTAACCTAAGAAAGATTATGAGGAATATTGATATGAGAATGGGCTAAAGAGTAGTTAGTAATTGGTCAGGAAGATCTCAGTTACGGCAAAATAGGAGGTTATAGATGAATCATCAGATCGTGTAAGATAAACATAGTAGAACCCAATATGGAGAATTCAGTTTCGGAGAATATCATTTTGAGATATATATTCAAACAAAAGTCGAGGTAGTTAAAGGTACCGTATGAGTGTTTTGGGGATAACAGAAAGAGCCACTGGAAAGGCAGTCAAAATATCAGTTCAAAAGCAACCATACAAGCACAGGGGCATGAACGCAAGCAACTACATATGATTATAGGCAAGTAAGGACATCAAAAAGGTCCGTAATAAGGTCACAACTTTACGAGAGTCAAAGGTTATCCCTAAGTACTATAATGAAAGACTAGCCGAGGAGATAAGAAAGAAGGCTCCAACCTAAGCACAACAACCTAAAGAGGAAATAGTCGTGTAACAACAATCTCGCAAAAACATTGTAAGAATTCCAAAGGAAAGTGGCACCTACCATGGCTAATGATCCGGAAATAAGAGTTAAAAGTAATATTCAAAATCATGAGTAGTATAAAAACTTTAGCAAGTGTGGGCACTAATATAAGCTAAGTATGGACGCAACAAGGAGTCAGAAAAACATGGAAATGAAATAGCTTACATTGAAAGAAATCTAATATGGAAAGAAAGAATTATTACACTCAAGATTTTGGAACATTATCCAGGCAGCATATCTATTAACAATCATACAGCCATAGAAGACTCCGGTATAAGTTGAAATAAAGAATTGAACCCAGGGCATAAACAAAGGATTAAATTGTTAGAAGATTGTATCATGGATATTTCATAATGCCCATGAAAGGCTAAGGTGATAACTGGTACCATGAGCCTTCGATTGAGTAATGATCTGACAAATAAAAGAAAGGGGTCTCATGAATTGGACAGAATTAAAATATCCACGCAAGGTAAATCACATTGGGATACCGTGATATACGGTTGTGAAAGCAGGGTATTGCCCCAGATGGATCAATCTGATCATTAAGATATCCCCTAATAAAACATGTATCCTAGAACCAATATTACATAAAACGTTAAGTTATCAGGGGTGGATTATGGATCAAAATTGATATGAATCAACAATGGATGGACAAAATTCACAAAGTATGAGATGAGATTAGTCTATCATTATTAAGATTTACAGTAATGAGGATGCATTAAAGGACTTAGATTTATACATATAGGACAAGCAGCGAATGAATAACCCGGAGCCGAGTGGCAGACCTCGTTAATAATAAACCGAAGTAAGAGTTAGGATATAGTATGACCTACCTAGATATAGTAAAAACATAAGCATAAAAACCTGAGGATATGAAGCAAGGTATAGCAATAGTCGTAAGTTCGACAAAGTACCAAGCGAAGAACTTTAGTACAACTATAGATGCCTAGAGTGACAACTTGTCATAGTTCTGTATATGACCACAAAGTGAGGTCTAGAGATTGGATAAAAACCAAGAGAAAAAAGGAGAGAAGAGTTGCATAGACACACATACAAATACACGGTTGTACATGATGCATGACAGAAGCATTTACGAGATTAAAAGAATTCTGACCACAGGTTGTGGTGTGAGAAAGAGGCCTAAAGGGGGGAATACCCTAGCCTTTGGAATTACTTACAAAATAGTTTCCTATCTGTCAAGGAAAATATTCAAGTATTCATCAGAGCTAAAGGTTATGATATTGATAAATGCATTAGTCAACATTCGAGGACGAATGTTCCAAAGGGGGGAATAACGTTACACCCCAAGTTTTCATACGTGAGAGTATGTCGTAAGTCAATTGATGTAAGCTCATAAATGAGATTATATTTGAAAGCATATAAAGTAAGTTAATCATGTTACTTTGGAGGTTACAAATACTTAAGATCATGAATGACAAGTACCAAAAGGGTTGGAAAGCTTAGTCGCTAAACAAATTGAAGAAAATAAGTTCCGTCGAAAATCGACAAGTTTTGAATGTTATAACATATTCTTTTGGTGTGATACTAGGGTGATTAACATGATGAGGAGGTTATGTTATGAGTTATTGTAGTCGTATGATAGTCGTGTGTTATTTTTTTTAAGTCAAACCAGTTATAGAACAAAAGTTAGCAAAGGCCATCACAAGTTGCATTCATAATATGCTGAAATTTAGACCAAATGTAGATGCTCTTTTCTTCAAATATACTTTGAATAAATGGATGATCTACATATCAAATTGAAGATCTACGAGTCTAGTTTTCAACGCATTAAACCGTTCGTCAATACGACATCGGAGTAGAAAGATATTCATGTTTTTGCGAGACCGCGCAAGCAGCTCCCAATGGGACCCACTTAGGCGGTGGTTGACTTACTTCAATTATTAAACGATTTGGACGCCTATTTTTCACTTATATTCAACTCAACTTCGTCTCCAACCTTCTCCTAACCCTTATAAACAGATTCCACAAGGTTTTGAAGTGATTCCAAAGTGATTACACCATATTTCAACATCAAAACTTAGTTCTAGTGAAGAACAACACCTCTTTGAGGTTATGTTGTCATTGAGGATTGTTATGGGCTGTATTTGGATTAAATTCCAAGTTGTTGCTGCTGTATAAGGTGAGTATATCAGCCTACTAATTGTGCTTAAGCTTTCTTGTATGTTGGTTAAGTTTTTAGGATGTTAAATTACAAGATAATACTTGGATTAGCTTAAGTCACTTCTATGGTGTTGTATTGCCATTGAGGGTTGTTGTAAGCTGTTTATAACTTGGATTTCGACTTGAAGTTGCTTTAGCAAGTATGTGTATTGTGTTCTTTCATGTTCTTAAGGTTATCTTGATGTTGATTAAGTTAAATGGATAGAGTAGACATGAACTAGTGAACAAAGCTACTAATTGAAGATAGTTGGAGTTGAGGATTGTTTCCTTTGTCATAAATATTTGGTATAAGGATGGAATCATTGATGAATGACTTCATAATCACGTTAATGATAGTTTTAAATTAATGTAAGAAGTCTATAAGGGGTGATATGGGTTATACGGATTCCAACCGGAGCTTGTCGCTCGTCGTGAAGTAGTTGTGACTTGTTGTTGTTATATGGTGCCTTGTTATTGATATTTATAGGTTGCTGGACTTCCATGGCTGTTGTTGTTGTTGGTATATGGTATTATAGGAGGCCCTTGTTACAAGGGATATGCTGCCCGAATTTACGTAGACGAGCTACTAGCTTAAGTTTCAGACTTAGCCTTTGCTCAACACTGATTTTGAATCTCTTTATGCCATGGTAGATTGAGTTGAGTTGTTTGAAGAGTTGCTTGAGAGGTATTAAGGACTCACCATGGTTAAGGTATGTTAAGGCATTTCCTTCTTTCTTTGGCATGATCTAATGTGAAATAAATACGTTACTTCATAATGAATCTACTCCTAGCAACTAAGATTGTCCATATTGTTCTTTCCGTACAAAGTTATTCTAAGAAAATATATATGATCCGTAAGTCCTAGTGAACTTCATATTGAGGTATGTATGTCCATAAGGTTCTTAAGTCACTCTGACAGGTTTAGAATGTAATTCCATCAGTCGTGCATGCATTATATATATATATATATATATATATATATATATGTATCTATTTTACTCTACCGAGCCGCGCTATAGTCGGCCGGATATGGTACCTATTGTGCAACCACTGATCAGTTGGGTTTACCGAGCTCCACGTGGCCGGGTACGTTTTCACCGAGTCCTCTTTGAGGCCGGGTACGATATGATGATGATGATGCCCCCAAAGGAAAATATTTTTAAAGGTATATGTATATATATGTATTATGTATTTAATGTCAGTAGCCCCCAGAGACACTCAGATGTTCCAGGTTGTATTTCCTCCATCTCTCTTTACATTACTATTCTTGTTTATGCTTTCTTGCCTTACATACTCGGTACATTATTCGTACTGACGTCCCTTTTGCTCGGGGACGCTGTGTTTCATGCCCGCAGGTCCCGATTGATAGGTTGATTGTCCTCCTATTAGGCTATCAGCTAAGCGAAGGTGTTGGCGCACTCCACTTGCTTCGGAGTTGCCTATTTGGTCAGTATGCTTAAGATATGTATTGGTTGGTATAGTGGGGCCCTGCCCCGACCTTTATGATTTTATGTACTCTTAGAGGCTTGTAGACAGATGTTAGGTGTATGGATACTTGTATGGACTTGTCGTCCTATATTTTGAGTTTACAAATGGTCATGTCGGCCTTATATGCCCGTGTGTCATATGTATAAGTTTGTATATCATGTTGGGTCATCATATGTTGAGTATTCCCTTATGTTTTATTCTTGTTATCTCATGGCGGGTTTTCTGGCTTATTTACTCATAATAGTACAATAAGAAAGATATGTACGTTGGTACTCGGTTAAGTAAGGTACCGGGTGCCCGTCGCGGCCAATCGGTTTGGGTCGTGACATATGATCATTCTTTAAATGTGGTAGATGAAATAATTAGGGGTGTGCATTCGATTTATCGATTCGATTTTGACCCTTATCGATAATTACTTATCGATTATAGATTTGTACATATGCTTATCGTTATCGTTTCAATAAGGTTTCGATTTTTTTGATTTCGTTTATCGGTGAACCGATAACAAATAATCGATTCGATTTATCAATAAAATGATTTGAATGCACACCCCTACAAATATTTAACTTTTAATCGAAAAGTATTTGAATTGAAACCTAGACTTAGTCCCTTTGAGTTTTGCTAATTCATTTAAAGGGGACTTATTAATTCTTAAGAAATGTCGGATAAGGAGTAGTGAATAACAAAATAATTTTCCCACTTCTACATGTGTGGGAACTCCGTGGGAAAATCTTTTCAAAATCATAAAAATTCAAAGTTCAAAATGTTTTGTTTGCGCGAAATATTTTAACATTTAAAAACAGTTATTTTTATATTTTTACCATTGTTTTCCCTCGAATTTTTTTTAGTTTTATATAATTATTTTATTAATAACTTTTCCCACAGAATCAGAGGGAAGTAAATTGCGTGCATGTTTGCGCCAAAATATTCCCACGGATAGATAATGGGAAACATTACTGGTTCGATGGGAATTGCCACTACTAATTTATCCGTGTGAAATATCCGTGAGAAAATGCTATATTTCAAGTAGTGATTGGAATTCAGACAGATTTCTAATTTTTCATGTACTATAGTCCACGCCATCTGCATGAATTCGGGCTATTGGATTCGAATCCCCTAAAATTTTGTGGGACCAAGAAAAATGACGAAATGAACAATGTTCCTCAATGTTTTTTATTTTAGGGCCAAAGAATAGGATTCGGGTCAATTTTCAAATTTTTGTGTGATGTAGTCCATGCCATTCGCATGAATACAACTACCGGATTCGAATAACCTAAAATTTTGCGGGGCCATAAAAATTACCTAATGAACAATAGTCATGACTTATGCATGAGCGTTCCTCATTTTTTGGCATATTAGGGCCAACATATTGGAATTCGGCCGATTTTTAAATATCGTGTGCTATATAATCGCACCATCTGCATGGATCCGGGAGACTGGACCTGAATCGCCTATAAACAATCGGCCTATCAAAAATGACCTAAGGAACATTAGTCTTCGCCTCGCCATAACCGTTCCTAATTTTTCGGTGTTTTAGGGCCATAAATTTTAAATTACGCGCGATTCCTAGATTTTTGTATGTTATAGATCATGCCATCTACATGAGTTCAGGCGACCAATCCCGAATAACCTAAAGTTTTGTCGGCCAATCAAAAATGACGTAAGAAATATTAGTCATCGTTTAGTCATTTTTTGGCATTTTAGGCCAACAAAATTTGAATTCTACCTGATTTTCAGTTGTTCGTGTGCTATAGCACATGCTATCTGCATGGGTTCGGGCAACCAGACCCGAATCGCCTAGAATTTTATCGTCCCATAAAAAATTATCTAAGGAATACTAGTCTTTGTCTTGCTATGACCGTTCCTTATTTTTTGTATTTTAGTGCAACTGAAATTCTGTCCCATTTACAAAAAATTTAGTTTATGATGCTATAAAAAATGACCTAATAAACAATAATAGTGCTTTCAAAATGACTGTTCCTTTTCTTTTGGTATTTTAGGGATAAAAAACTTAAATTCGGATCGATTTGCAATTTTTGTGTGCTGTAGTGCGTACAATCTATATGAATCGAGTGACCTGAGCGAATTGCCTAAAAGAAATCAAAACAAATAAAAGCATTCACAATTCTAGTAAAGATGTTTTCCTTTCCGTTTGTCTTCTTTCTTTTCTCATTCTTTGTGTTGGAGTCAACTCTTGTAGCCTGTAGCACAATGTACGACGCTGATGGTGCTCGCAACTTTAATCCTCACTTGCGGTCAAAATAGCACGGTATAACCAGTTTTTGCATTGATCAATTAAAAATAGTCAATGTTTATCATGTCAATGAAAAAAAAAGTTATTATTTTGTTGCAACAGAGACCTGTCCCGTATAATATATAGGAGTTTGGTGCATTTGTGTACAAACTCCAGCATATTATGCTGGACATGTATAATTTGCAGACTCCTGTATAATATACGTGAAACTGGAGCACCGGTGCTCAAAACTCCAGTATATTATACTGAACATTTATACTTACTGGAACTCCAGTATATTATGCGGGAGTTCCAACATAATTATACTTGAACTCCCGAATATTATACGGGAGTTCCAGCATAGTTATCCTGGAACTCCGGTATAATATGGGGAGTTCAAGCATACTTATGCTGGAACTCCCGTATAATAGCGAGCGTATTTTTTTGATTTTGACCAATGGTTTCGTTCAGATTTATCTTTACATGAAAAGTGGCTAAATTTCGATTACTTTTCAAACTATGCTATTTTTGAATGACCAGTTATAAATTCGCATATTTTTAAATTTGTCCACCCCCTTTTGTCCCATGTACAATTTGCTTGTACGGCCATTAATAATGAACGCCATGCAAAATTTGCTAATGTTTGGCGCCATGTCATTGATTTGTCTATATATTTTGCGAGAATCTCATAAGAGATGCTACGTAGACACTGGTGATGCTCATGATATGCTACGTAGAGAAGCTTCAATACATCAGAAGAGATAGCATAACTCAAATAAGTCCATACAAATTTGCTGAAACATAAAGTTATTCTACTTTCTTTGAACCAAAATCTGATAAATCTTGACAATCAGATTTGCTACTATGATTTCTCACTGTATCATTTTTTGGTTCTATAAAGTTACTTGTATGAGGTCGAATCGGACATGATTGATGTAAGTCGAGCACGCCTCCCTATACGGCCACTAAAGTCAAATATATTTTCCTCCACGCCCATACGACCAGAAGGAGTACGCCCCGTAAAGGCACATTGGTAAACTCGCACGTACGAGCGTTCCGTCCCCTCCCCCCATTTATGTTTTTGTAACAGCAATAGTTCTGGAATAAAGTGATATTCTTGCGAGGGGCCCTTCCTTCTATATAAGGAAAGGCCTCCCTCATTTGTAGGACAAGTTTTATTTTCATTAATAATACAACTTCTGACTATCGTTCTCTCTCTATCTCGTCTCTCTATTTATTAATCAGTTTTGATATTCCAATAAGTTTTATTACAATCTCACTAGAGCAAACTACATACAAATTATAGATCTATCCTTGGGTCTATTACCGTTGATTCTGATTTGCCCTCTTATAATCTTTGATTGTCCCTAACTCATAAAGAAACCGACAGCTTTTGGGTCAAACAATTTGGCTCCGTCTGTGGGGATTTCGAGAATCAACCCCGTAGTTTACATCCAAAGGATCAGATCACCAGATAAAACCTAAAAAAATGGCCGAAAAAAACACCCGGTCCAAAGCTATAACGAAAGTCACCACCAACCTCCTGAGTTCCTTGAACGACGTCGGTGGTAGCGCTGCCATCAACACCACCCCTAATATCACACCAGAGACAGAAGGCTCACCTTCCCCCTCCGGGAATCTTGCAACCTTGTAGGAAAAAGACACCTCCACATCCGCTGCAAAAGAAGCACCCCCGGCGGTCAAGAAGTTACTGGAAGAATGGTTGACGCGCCCTGAGTGGACTAGTGGAAAAACCACCACAGAGTCATGAAAAAGCAGCACCAACAACAAGTACCACCGCCATAGTAGACGAGCAAGAGGAAACACGAACCAACAACCAACCCGTCGAAATGCAAATGTGTGACGATACGTTAACGTCCATTCTGAGAAAATGGAAGAAATGGGGAACGCAAATCAGGCCCTCCGCGACCAAATGAAGGAACACTAGGATAGGGTCGACAAGATCCCCGGAGCACCCAAACGGCTGCCCAAACATGACGTAGGAAGGTTCGTAGAGCAACCCTACTCCGAGGAAGCCGCCCCCTAAATCATCCCAAAAACTTTCAAGATGCCTCATTTCCTGAGGGTATACGATGGAACCACCGACCCTAAAGATCATCTCATCTATTCTGTCACTGTCATGAAAGGTAATGACCTGTCTAAGGAACATATACCATTTGTGCTGCTGAAGAATTTCGGCGAGATGTTGATCGGAGGAACCCTGAAATGGTACTCTCAACTGCCCGCCAAAGCAATCTCAACCTTCGAAGAAATGGCGGACAAGTTTGTCACCGCACACGCCGGCGCAAAGAAGGCATAGGTAAGGGTGAACAACATCTTCGTCGTCAGGCAAACCACGGGCGAGGGCCTCATGGACTTCCTCGCTAGATTCAACAGAGTGAGGATGAGCCAGCCAAACGTATCGGAGGACATGGCGGTAGCAGCTTTCCAAAATGGACTCAGCAGGGATGGATCCAGAGCAACCAAGAAACTGCTAAGTCGGCTCATGAAATATCCCCCCACAACTTGGGATGAGATCTATAACGCCTACTGCGCCGAGGTACAAGCAGATGAAGAGGACCTCAATGGACCAACACGACGACTGACAGCCATACATCCAGACGCAAGGAGAGATCGATGACATGAGGGACGCCGAGAACTCCCCCTTCGCCCTAATATAGAAAGACATCAGCCTTACATGAGGTATCCTCTTCCGCCCCCTCGTCATGCAGACGCACTACAACGCCATCTCGCCCCACTCAGAAACGAATGAGGTAGGCCCCATTTACTTTTATCACATAACTTTTGTGTTTCTCTTTTAGAGATTGTGTACACACTGGAAAAGCTCGGCACCAAGGTGCAATGGCATCAGAAAATGAAATCGGACCCTTCCACAAGAAAATCAAAAGTTCTTTGTGAATTCCACCAAGAACGAGGGCACATGACCGAAGACTGCATAGGCTTGCGATAGAAAGTCGTCAAGATGCTAAACGAAGGATACCTGAAGGAGCTGCTCATCGACAACGGGAAGGCCAATTTCACGCGCGGGTGAGACCATTCTCGTGGACCACCGAAGCCACCCTCCTCGACACGCATGGTAAACATGATCATCAGAGATAGGAATGACGTTGCTATCAACCATGTCAAATTCGCCAACACACAGAGACTGAAGAGGACCATCTCCCACAAACGGTACGATGACCTCGAAGGAAGTATCACCTTCGATAAGTCTGACGCCGACGGTTTGTGTTTTCCCCATTATGATGCTTTAGCTATCACTTTATGTATTATTGATACGGACGTCAGGAGAGTCATGATCGATGACGGATGCGGCGCCTGTATCATCCATTCGAGAGTCCTCTCGCAGATGGGACTCGTGGATAGGATAACCCCCACTGTATAACTCTAACTGGTTTTAACAATGTAGTGGAAGGCATGTCAGGAGAAGTGACTCTACCCGTCCTCGCGGGCGGAGTCACCTTGGAAACCACCTTCCACGTAATGAACCAAGAGACGGCATACAATGTCATCATCGGGCGCCTGTGGAATACATGCCATGCGAGCGGTCCCCTCAAGCTTATACCAAGTGGTTAAGTTCCCTACTCCATGGGGAATATTCAACATCAACGGAGAACCGCACACAACGAAAGAATGGTATAAGATAACACAAGACTGCGCCCACACCCGATAATTGAGTAGGGCAAGTGCAGAGGCATAGCAATCAGCCATGTTGGGGACTAAAGCAGACCTGACAACCGACGCCATTAAAGACCCAAACATTGTGGAAGCCTGTAAGGCCACAGTCGAAGACCTCGACCCAGTTCAACAAGATCGTCACAACCCCGAAAGGAAGGCGTATATCGACCATGGGCTCACCGACCTGGGTAAGTACTGTGAATTTCTGACTAACCATGCAGACACATTTGCTTTTTCCCATGCAGACATGCCAGGAATCTCGCCAGACATCGCCACTCACAAGCTCAACATTGATCCGCTACACCGGCCGGTAAGACAAATCAGGAGAAATTTCAATGCGGCAGTCTGTAAGGAAGTAGATAAACTGCTCGCCAACAGCTCTATCAAGGTGTCAAAATATCCACAATGGGTCGCCAATGTGGTAATGGTAAAAAAAAAAGAACAAAAAATGGAGAAGGTGCGTGGACTTCAACGACCTGAACAAGGCCTACCCTAAGGATTCCTTCCCCCTCCCTCACTAAGAGGTTCAAGGAGCAACACGGGAAAACCATGGAGGTTTACATCAATGACATGCTAGTGAAGTCTCCCAAAAAGGAAGACCACACCGACCACCTGCGAGAGGCCTTCGAAATACTGAAAAAGTATGGGATGAAACTGAATCCCGAGAAATGCACCTTTGGTGTGGCGTCAGGAAAATTTCTAGGGTTTTTTGTATCCCAAAGGGGGATCGAAGTCAATCCTGATCAAATCAAGGCAATCGCCTCAATACCCGAAACACTCAACATCAAGAAATAGGTCCAGAAAATGACAGGTCGGATAGCCGCCCTATCCCGCTTCATCTCCTGATCCTTGGACAAATGCCACAAATTATTCAGCGTGCTAAGAAAAGACAACGGATTCCACTAGAATGACGAATGCATCAAAGCCCTGCAAGGGCTAAAAGCATACCTATCGTCGCCACCGCTACTGTCAAAAGCAAAACCAGGTGAGCCTCTACTGACATACCTAGCCGTATCAGAAGTCGCGGTAAGCGCGGTACTAGTTCGTGAAGAAAAAGGTACGCAATCGCCTATCTACTACATTAGCAAAACCCTAGTGGATGTCGAAACGCGATACCCACACCTCGATAAATTGACTTTGGCACTGGTCACGGCTTCCAGAAAGCTAAGACCCTACTTCTAATGCCATCCTATTAAAGTAGTGACCACTTTTCCTCTGAGGAGCATCTTGCACAAGCCCGAACTATCGGTTCGGCTCACCAGATGGGCCATAGAGCTCAGCGAGCATGATATCACCTATATCCCCAGGACCGCCATCAAGTCACAAGTCCTTGCCGACTTCGTGGCCGATTTCAGTGTCAAAATATCGCCAACAGCAGAAAAGGAAGCCCTACATGCCGCTTCGAACACCGACCACTAAACCCTTCACATCGATGGGGCCGCAAACTCCTCAGGATCTGGACTAGGACTCGTCCTTGAAGTCCCTACGGGCGAAATCATTCGCCAGTTCATATGATGTCCGGAGATGACTAACAACGAGGCAGAATATAAAGCCGTCATTGCAGGTATAAAATTAGCCATTGGGTATGGAGCTCGCCGACTTGTCCTACACTGCGATTCACAACTCATGGTAAATCAAGTCACAGTGACTTACCAGGTCAAGGAACAAAGGCTACAGAAACACCGAGCAGAAATCCACAAACTAATTGCACAGCTCAGTGAATGCCGCTTCAAACAGGTTCCTAGTGTGCATAACACCGAAGCAGATGGACTGGCTAAACTGGCGGCTGCCGCCACCAACCTGAATAAAGAAAGCACCGTCACCCTCCTTCACTCAGCGATCGACCATACCGAAGTACTCTCCCAGCATCTAACTTGGGACTGGTGCAACCAATTTGTATCATATCTGCAGGATGGAAATCTACCACTCGACAAAAAGGAAGCAAAAAAGCTTCGCATGGAGGAAGCAAGATACTGTATGATAAACAACGACCTCTATAAGAGGACTTTTAGAGGACCCCTGGCTAAGTGCCTAGGCCCCAACCAAACGACGCTGGTGTAAGAGGAGGTTCACGAAGGTCTTTGCGGCGCTCATACAGGCAATCGAGCATTCGTGCGATGTCTAGTACGGGCTGGGTACTACTGGCCCATCATGTAAAAAGACGCGGTAGAATACGTTCGCCAGTGCGAGAAATGCCAAAAGTTTGCCCCTTTGATACATCAACCAGGGGAACCCCTCCATTCGGTCACTTCACCATGGCCCTTCATCAAATGGGGAATGAACATAATCAGACCGCTACCCGCCGGACGAGGAAATGTACGCTTTTTATTGGTTTTAACTGACTATTTCTCAAAGTGGGTAGAAGCAGGTGCCTACGCCCAGATTCGCGAGCAAGAGGTCACCACCTTCATCTGGAAGAATATTATATGTCGCATCGGCATTCCCAAAGAAATAACATGTGACAACGGATGACAATTCATAGGGACAAAAACAACCGACTTCTTTGACAAATGGCATATCAAAAGAATACTTTCAACGCCATATCATCCTGCCGCCAATGGCCAAATGGAGTAATCCAACAAAATCATACTGATTATTTTTAAAAAGAAACTCGAAGACGCTAAAGGACTATGGCCCGAGTTATTGCCAGAAGTACTATGGGCATATAGGACTACCCCTCAAATTCTTCACTAGCCTACGGAACTGATGTCGTCATACCAGTCGAAGTCGGTGAACCAAGTCTAAGGTACTCGGTCACGAGCGGAGAGGAGAATGACACAAATGGACTACAAGACCTTGATGAAGCCGAAGAAAGAAGGGAAATGGCGCACATTAGGCTAGTGGCCCAAAAATAGCAAATCGAAAGATACTACAACAAGAGAGCAAAAATCCGACCACTCAAAGGAGGTGACTATGTGCTAAAAGCCAAGACACTGGCATCCAAAGACCCTAAAAAAGGAAAGTTGGGCACCAATTGGGATAGACCCTACAAAATCACCGCAGTAGCAGACAAAGGTTCCTTTCGGCTAAAGACCATGAACGGGAGGACGCTCCAAAATAACTGGAACATCTCCCACCTCAAGCATTTCCATTTTTAGAAAGAGTATCCCCCAAGTCGTACTCTTTTTACCTCATCCGATTTTTGTCCCAATTGGGTTTTCTCGGAGAGGTTTTTAATTAGGCGACGAAGGGGACTCTCAGGAGTGCTTAGAAGTTTAAATCTGATACACCAAGCGTACCGACGATTGGCTCAAATGCCATATCACAGGGACTAGGCCTACGGCCACCTCCAATGTATGAAAGGCTATGGCCATCTCCAATGAGCAAAAGGCTTCGGCTATCTCCAATGTATGAAAGGCAACGGCCATCTCCAATGAGCAAAAGGCTACGGACATCTCCAATGAGAAATAGGCTACGGCCATTTCCAATGTATGAAAGGCTACGACTATCTCCAATGTATGAAAGGCTACGGCCACCTCCAATGTAAGAAAGGCTACAACCACCCCCAATGTATGAAAGGCTAAGGCCCTAACAACGTACGAGAAGACTACGGTCATCTCCAATAAACAAAAGGCCACGGCCATCCATAAACGCATAAGGTTAAGGCCCTAATAGCGTATGAGAAGACTACGGTCGTCTTCGATAAACAAAAGGCCACGGCCACCCAAAAACGCAAAACGCTAAGGCCCTAACAGCGTATGAGAATACTACGGTCGTCTCCGATAAAAAAAAGGCCACGACAACCCTTAAACGCAAAAGGATATGGCCCTAACAGCGTATGAGAAGTCTACGGTTGTCTCCGACAAACAAAAGGCCACAGCCACCCATAAACGCAAAAGGTTAAGGCCCTAACGGCATAAGGAAAGACTACGGTTGACCCCGATAAACAAGAGGCCAAAGCCAACTATAAATGCAAAAGGCTAAGGCCCTGACGGCATAAGGAAAGACTACGGTCGACCCCGATAAACAAAAGGCCACGGCCACCCATAAATGCAAAAGGCTAACGCCCTAACAGTTTAAGAGAAGACTATGATCATCTCCGATAAACAAAAGTCCATGGCCACCCATAAACGCAAAAGGTTAAGGCCATAATGGTGTAAGGAAAGACTACGGTCGACCCCGATAAACAAGAGGCCAAGGCCACCCATAAACGCAAAAGGCTAAGGCCCTGATGGCGTAAGGAAACATTATGGTCGACCCCGATAAAAAAAAGGCCACGGCTACCCATAAACACAAAAAGCTAAGGCCCTAACGGCATATAAAAAGACTACGGTCCTCTCCAACAAGCAAAAGGCTACGACCGCCTACAAACACGAAAGGCCACGGCCACTTCTGAATGCATAAATAGCCAAAGGGAAAATAATAGCCGCATGAAAACACACAAGCAGCCGTGATCGGAGTTAATCAAACCTAACTACGACAAATTAACTCAATAAAAGACGACGCCATACATAAAATAGAAATTATGAAAGAAGACATGAAACACAACAATCCCCATGTGATCATTATAAATCATTCATAGATTACACATTTACAACGTCTCTTCAATTACAAAAACAGAGAAGAAGTTTTATCTAACTACCCTGGCCCCCGCCTTCTTTTTCCGCATTGGCCGTACCGTCAATACGGTCGCCACCGCCCTTGGCCCAGAACGCCAAAGAAATCCAAGAACCCGTGCCCAACTGGTTCACATCCGCAAAGGTACATCCCGCTGGGTCCGAACAGTTAGGGTTATACCCAAAAGCTTCACGCGCAACCCTAACAAGGCGACGCTAATTTTCAACCTCTGCCTTAGTGGATCTACCAACGGCCAGCAGCTCATCGAATACAGTCCGCCTCGCCTCAGCATACACCCACATATCATGAGTTTCACGGGACACGTCATGTACAGGAACAACAGCTTCCGTCTACTGAGGAGCGACCACCTCAGCCGTCGTAGTCCCGAGCTTGGCGGTAAGGGCATCAACCCTGGCACATAACTCTGCTGCCTCCGCTATCGCCACACGACCTAGTTCCAACTCCCCCTCCTGCTATTGAAGGAGACTCTCCAGTTCGATATTTCGAGCCACAGCTTCATCAGTTCTGCGTCCGCCTTTTCTAGCTGGGCCATACACTTCCGCAGTTGATCCTCTGCCAGCTCCAATCCTTTACATAAAACTTGAAACTGAGGGTCCTTGGTATAACGGTCCGCTAGTGTTTTGCGCTTACCGCGGACCTCATTGTATTTCTTTGTCGCCTTCCTAAGGGCGGCGCTCTTCTTCCGTTCCCGCCGGCATCGCTCCACCTCTAAGATGTGGGTCTGAGAAAAAGACAAAGAAGAGACATAATTCAAAATGACACAACGCCTCAAGGCTCATGATAGAACAACAAAAAACAATAACAAAGTCTTACCTTCAAGGCAGCGCCAGTGACTCAACGAGATAAATCTCTGTCGCTTACGACCTTCAAAGACTCTATCTCGACAGCACTGTATAACAAAGACATGTCCGCCGCAGCCTGCTCCATGTCCAGCAGCAGGTTGTATCCCTTAGGAATCACAAGCCGACGGGTAGGTCCTATCGTCGCCATATCCACCCGGGCATAGTCTTCTTGCGGCACATCCGCGGAAGCAGGAGCACGTTTAGGAGCAGTCCTTTCCTCGTCAGCAGCCAGCCCAGCGATAGCCGGCGTGCTAGCATCCTCAACATGAGAAGAAGCGGTATCGCCCGCAAATTCCCTCAAGAGGGCCGCCCTCTCATGTTGAATGGTGTCGCCCATAAAGACTGGCCTCGACTCAGGACGGCGAGTGATCGCCTTCCTCTGTTCAACGACCACGCCTTTACCAAGGAATAGTCGGCACCTCTTTCGCTACAGCGGCTCATCGTCCTCAGAAGCATCCTCTTAAACAAGAGGAGATTGAGGCGAGGGTCCCTCTCCGGACGTCGGTTCATTTACTGACTCAATAACGGGATGAGAAGTCCCAGGGACGTCCTCGAAAGCCGGCTCCCGATCACAGCCTCACCTTTGGAACGAACAGCGTTGGAAACATCAGCACTAGATTGTCACGACCCGGATTTTCCCCCAACATCGGGATCGTGATGGCGCCTACTCGTGGTAGCTAGGCAAGCCACTGTATACATGTTATCCTGTTTTTAACACAATTTTAATTAAATAAATGCGGAATACTTTATCGAAATGGAAATAACAAATCACAAGGTGAAAATCATACTGAAATCCTCTACCCAAGACGTGGAGTCACCAACTCACAAACTACTATGGAATACTACACATAAAAGTCTGAAGGAAATATAACATAATTCTGTTTGTCTCGGAACAATGAGACTACAGCTATTAACATAAATAAAGAAAGAGACGCCGAGCCTGCGGACGTCTGCAAGCTACCTCGGTCTCAAATGTGATCAACTCCCACGCAATCTATTTACTCGTTGCTGCTGCTCCCGATCGTAACTTGGACTCGTGCAAAAACGCACGTAAGTGTAGCATCGGCACAACCGACCCCATGTCTTCGGTAAGTGCCCGGCCTATCCCGGCGAAGTAGTGACAAGCCTAGGACCGGACACCCACATAAACCTGTGCAATTCAATATATATATATGTACCACCAAATAACAAGAAATAATCAAGTATTAACACCATAAGGAATATCTTAAAGAATTCAACAATTAACCACAGTTAAAATCTCACAAGGAAAAACAAAGTATAATGTAAACACAAGTAATATCAATTCAAGGAATAGCAAACAGTTGCACGGCATCACCCTTCGTGCTTTTACTCTCATCCTCACATTCATAGTACGGCATGATCCTTCGTACATGGTTCAATAATAGGGCACGGCATGATCCTTCGTGCATAATCAATAAATAAACATGGCACGGCATTAACGTTCGTGCATAAATAAATAAACATGGCACGGCATCACCCTTCGTGCATTATCACTCTTCCTCACCCAAATAAACAATCAAATAAGTTGACAAGGAAAACAAGGTATAATGGAAACACAAGTAATATCAAGTCAAGGAATGGCAAATAGTTGCACGGCATCACCCAAATGAAATATAATGGAAAAACAAGTAATGTCAAGTCAAGGAATAGCAAACAATTGCACGGCATCACCCTTCGTGCTTTTACTCTCATCCTCACCAAATAAACAAATAAAGTACACGGCATCACCCTTCGTGCTTTTACTCTCATCCTCACATCCATAGTACGGCATGATCCTTCGTACATGGTTCAATAACAGGGCACGGCATGATCCTTCGTGCATAATCAATAAATAAACATGGCACGGCATTAACCTTCGTGCATAAATAAATAAAACATGGCACGGCATCACCCTTCGTGCATTATCACTCTTCCTCACCCAAATAACAATCACAGTTAAGGGTAAAGAAAGAAACAGTAATTCATAATCCGTCCCATCAAGGGTAATCAATAATAATCTTCACAACAAGTCCCAACAAGGGAGAACAATAACAATTCATCTGTAATATATCTCAAAATAATTATTTTCCCACGACTCACGGTCATACTAGACGCCAGTGTATGGATGCTCGCCACCACAGAGCCCATACACCGCACTCGATCACATAACACATAACACATAATCCTATTCCCTCAAGCTAGGATAGAACAAACACTTACCTCGAATGCTTATGAACAATCCAATCCGTGGAAATGTCTTTTCTTTCAATTTGGCTCCAAACCAACCGTATCTATACACAATTGAATTAATATCATCAATTCTACTCCACAAACTAATTCTTAATACCAAATACAACTTTTACAACATTCTGCCATGAATAGTGAATTTCAACCCCGGGCCCACATGGTCGGAATTCGGGGTTAGGACCAAAATCCGGTTATCCATTCCCCCACGAGTTCATATATATAATTTGTTTCAAAATCGGACCTCAATTCGAGGTCCAATTCCCCAATTTATGAAAAACCCTATTTTCTAACAAAAACAAGAATTTTACCATGAAAATCATTGATTTCTTATGAAAAACATGTTTAATGATGTTAGGAATTGAAAGAATTAAGTAAAAAGTGACTTACAATCATTTTGATGAAGAAGAAATCCTTGAAGAGTCGCAAATGGGTGTTTTGGTTTTGTGAAAAATGAAGAAATGACTGAAAATCGTGATTTACAAGTCTCCGTGTTCGCATTTGCGAACATGGGTTCGCAATTGCGAACCCCGACCAATTTCAAGAGTTTGAAAAATAAGCTAAGGCTGGGAAGTTCGCATTTGCGAACATTTGTTCGCATTTGCGAACAGTTCGCATTTGCGAACTAATGTTCGCATTTGCGAACAGTTCGCATTTGCGAACTAATGTTCGCATTTGCGAACACATGTTGTATAAGGCAGTGTTCGCATTTGCGAACAATGGTTCGCATTTGCGAACCAAGGCAGTGTAAGGCAGTGTTCGCATTTGCGAACAATGGTTCGCATTTGCGAACCAAGGCAACATGGGGAATGTTTGCATTTGCGAACTTTTGTTCGCATTTGCGAACATAAGCAGGCACTGGGGACCTTCGCAAATGCGAACAATTGTTCGCCGTCCCCTTCGCAATTGCGAGAAATTCTTCGCAATTGCGAAGCCAACAGCTGGGTGAAAAAACCAGCAGTTCAAAATTCAGAATTTCATCCAACGGCCTATCAAATCTTTACCCGAGCCCCCGGGCTCCAAACCAAACATGTACACAACCTCAAAAACACATTATGGACTTGTTCGTGCGATCATATCGCCAATATCACTTCGTTTTAATCAAATCGAGCCTCAAACTCATGATTTTCATACTTTTGATTTTCAAAACTTCTTAACTTGGAACTCAAGGTCCAAAACCTCTCAAACGACATCCAAATGTCACCAAACTTTACAGAAATCACATATATAATATTTAAGACTTGTACCGGGCGTCGGAACCAAAATACGAGCCCGATACCAAGGTCTATTAATTTATTTCCTTTAATAATTGCATCAAAAACAATTTCACATAAAAATTCATAACTTGGGCTCTAGGCCTCGAATTCGACTCCGGACGCATGTCCAAGTCTCATATTTTCCTACGGACCTCTCGGGACCATCCAATCTCGGGTCCGGATCCGTTTACCAAAAATGTTGACCGAAGTCAACCATATCAATATTAATATCATTTTTATCCAATTTCTCATAAAATTCATATTTTCTATCACAAAAATCTTTCCGGCTACATGCTCGGATCGTGCACGTAAATCGAGGCAACATAGAATGAGGTTTTCAAGGCCTCAGAAGCTCGAAATTATTAATAAAATAAGTGATGACCCTTTGGGTCGTCACAATCTCCACCTCTAAAACAACCGTTCGTCCTCGAACGGACAAAAGAAAGAAGTACCGAGTCAGGAAACAAGTGTGGGTAACGGCTCCGCATATCAGACTCGGACTCCCAGGTCGATGCCTCGGGAGGCTGACCTCTCCACTGAACACGCACAGAAGGGTAACTCTTCGACCTCAACTGTCGAACCTGCCGGTCTAGAATAGCCACCGGCTCCTCCTTGTAGGATAGATCATTGTCCAATTGGACAATACTGAAGTCTAACACATGTGTGGGATCGCCATGGTATCTCCGAAGCATAGATACATGAAAAACTGGATGCACGGCTGATAAGCTAGGCGGCAGAGCTAGTCTGTAAGCCACCCCTCCCACTCGGTCTAGAATCTCAAATGGGCCAATATACCTAGGGCCGAGCTTGCCCTTCTTCCCAAACCTCATCACGCCCTTCATAGGCGACACTCGGAGCAATACTCGTTCACCAACCATGAAATCTACATCTCGAACCTTACGATCCGCATAAGTCTTTTGCCTAGACTGAGCTGAACGCAATCTCTCCTGAATAGTCTTGACCTTATCTAAGGCCTCCTGAACTAAGTCTGTACCCAACAACCGAGCCTCTCCCGGTTCAAACCATCCAACCGGTGATCGACATCGCCTACCATACAACGCCTCATACGGAGCCATCTGGATGCTAGATTGGTAACTGTTATTGTAGGCGAACTCTGCTAATGGCAGAAACTGGTCCCACGAGCCTCCGAAATCAATAACACAGGCTCGAAGCATGTCCTCAAGAATCTGAATAGTCCTCTCTGACTGGCCATCCGTCCGAGGATGAAATGCTGTACTCAACTGAACCTGGGTGCCTAACTCCTGCTGAACCGCTCTCCAGAACCGCGAGGTAAACTGCGTACCCCGATCAGAGATAATAGATACTGCACCCCATGGAGACGAACAATCTCCCTAATGTAAACCTCCGCTAACCTCTCCGGCGAGTAGGAGACGGATACTGGAATAAAGTGTGCTGATTTGGTCAGTCTATCAACAATGACCCAAATAGCATCAAATTTTCTCCGAGTCAAAGGAAGTCCAGTAACGAAGTCCATAGTGATCCGCTCCCATTTCCACTCGGGAATTTCAATCCTCCGGAACACACCACCAGGTCTCTGGTGCTCATATTTCACCTGCTGACAATTTAGACACCGAGCGACATACGCAACGATATCTTTCTTCATTCTGCGCCACCAATAGTGTTGCCGTAAGTCCTGGTACATCTTCGCGGCGCCTGGGTGAATAGAATACCGCGAACTGTGGGCCTCCGCTAAGATCAACTCTCGAATCCCTTCGACATTGGGCACACAAACTCGACCCCGCAATTTCAATACCCCATCATCATCTAGGTTTACCTGTGTGGCACCTCCCCGCTGTACCGTATCTCTCAACTCACGTAAATGAGGATCATCAAATTGCCTCTCACGGATACGCTCTAATAAGGAAGAACGAGCGACCGTGCAGGCTAACACTCTGCTAGGCTCAGAAATGTCTAATCTCACGAACCGGTTGGCTAAGGCCTGGACATCTAAAGCTAATGGTCTCTGATTGACCGGAATATATGCAAGACTACCCATGCTGGCATACTTTCTACTCAATGCATCGGCCACCACATTGGCCTTACCTGGGTGATATAGAATAGTAACATCATAGTCCTTCAGCAACTCTAACCATCTCCGCTGTCGTAGATTCCACTCCGTTTGCTTGAACAAGTACTGTAGGCTTTTGTGATCAATGTACACCTCACATGTCACACCATATAGATAATGCCTCCGGATCTTTAAGGCATGAACCATTGCTGCCAACTGAAGATCATGAACTGGATAATTATTCTCATGTATTTTTAGCTGTCTCGAAGCATAAGAAATAACATTACCATGCTGCATCAATACCTCTCCAAGTCCTGTACGGGACGCATCACAGTAAACTGTATAAGGCCCTGCACCCGTCGGTAGTATCAGCACTGGTGCTGTAGTCAAGGCTGTCTTGAGCTTATGAAAGCTCGCCTCACACTCATCTGACCACTGGAACTGGGCACCCTTCTGGGTCAACCTGTTCATCGGGGCTGCAATAGAAGAAAACCCCTCTACAAATTGACGGTAGTAACCTGCTAACCCCAAGAAACTCCGGATCTCAGTCACTGAAGCTGGTCGAGGCCAATTCTGGACTGCCTCAATCTTCTTTGGGTCCACCTGAATACCTTCCACTGATACAATGTGACCCAGAAATGCTACCGAACTCAGCCAGAACTCACATTTAGAAAATTTGGCATATAGCTGGTTATCTTTCAGAGTCCGAAGAACCACTCTGAGGTGCTGCTCGTGCTCTTCCTGGCTGCGGGAGTACACCAGGATGTCATCTATGAAGACTATCACGAACAGATCTAAGTAAGGCCTGAATACCCGATTCATCAACTCCATGAATGCTGCTGGGGCATTGGACAACCCGAAGGACATGACCAAGAACTCATAATGCCCATATCTAGAGCGAAAGGTCGTCTTAGGAATGTCAGCCGCCCTGATCTTCAGCTGATGGTAGCCTGACCTCAAGTCTATCTTAGAAAATACCCTCGCTCCCTGGAGCAGGTCAAACAAATCATCAATCCTCGGCAGTGGATACTTATTCTTTATTGTCACTTTGTTTAACTGCCGGTAATCAATACACATCCGCATCGAGCCATCCTTCTTCTTTACAAATAACACAGGTGCTCCCCAGGGGGAAACACTGGGCCTGATAAAACCCTTCTCAAGAAGGTCCTGCAACTGATCTTTCAACTCCATTAACTCCGGCGGGGCCATACGATAGGGTGGAATAGAGATGGGCTGAGTGCCCGGTGCCAAATCAATACAGAAGTCAATATCCCCGTCGGGTGGCATGCCCGGCAGGTCTGAAGGAAAAACCTCAGGAAACTCCCGTGCAATAGGGACTGAATCAATGGAAGGAACTTCTGCGCTGGAATCACGAACATAAGCCAAATAAGCTAGACATCCCTTCTCGACCATACGTCGAGCCTTAACATCAGAAATAACAGTGCGAACGGAGTGGCTTGAGGTACCCTTCCACTCTAATCGGGGTGATTCTAGCAAGGCTAAGGTGACAGTCTTAGCATGACAATCAAGAATAGCATGGTATGGGGACAACCAGTCCATCCCCAATATGACATCAAAATCTACCATATCCAAAAGCAACAGATCGACACGGGTCTCAAGACCCCCAAATATAACTACGCACGAACGGTGCACCCGATCGACTACAATGGAGTCACCCACTAGCGTAGCCACATAAACTGGAATATCCAGAGCATAGGCGGGCACGACCAAATACGGTGCGAAGTAGGAAGACACATAGGAATACGTAGATCCAAGGTCAAATAATACCGAAGCACCTGCGCCACACACAAGAATAGTACCCGTAATCACGAGCATCCGATGCCTCCGCCTCCGGCCTAGGCGGTAAAGCATAGAATCGGGGATCCGCACCTCCCCTCCGAGCCGCGTCTCTAGGACGACCATCAACCGGCCGACCTCTACCTCTGGCCGGACGGTCTCCACCCCTACGGTCTCGACCTCCACCTCTATAATCTCTACCCCCGCCTCTGGCTGGCTGGGCAGGCCGAGGGTCAGCTGGGGCCTGAATCATAGGACGAGGACCTCGCCGCTGAGAGTTGCCCGCTGCTATAGGGCAATTCCTGATAAAATGACCCGGGTCGCCACAACCGTAGCAACTCTTGGACCGATAGGGCTGCCGGCCCCGACGACCCGAATGGCCTCCACGAACACTGCGAAGAGGCCGAGCACTAATAGGAGACCGGTCCGAATAATACCCCGAGAACCACGATCACCCGATCCACCCCGCGAAGCTCGAAGGGCGGAATGAAAAGGCTCGGAAGACCGGCCTCTATCAAAGGATTCTCTCGCTACCGGAGGAAGAACCACCAAACTCGCTCGAATGACGAGGCCTCTTATCCGAAGAATAACCGCCTCCCCTAGCAAGAGCCGCTCAACTCTGCGTGCTGCATTGGCCGCCTCTTGAAATGATATGTCACTCCCCACGCCCATAGCCATCTGGAGTCTAATCGGCCGATTAAGCCCATCTATAAATCTGCGGACCCTCTCCCGCTCCGTGGGAAGTATCACCATTGCATGACGAGCCAAGTCGATAAATCTTGTCTCATACTGTGTAACTGTCATAGTGCCCTGATGGAGGCGCTCAAACTGCCTCCGAAGTAAATCCCGCTGAGTAGCAGGGAGAAACTTCTCCATAAACAGTTCCGCAAACTGGTCCCATGATAGAGCTGGGGACCCTGCTGGTCGAGTCAGGCAATAATCTCTCCACCAAGTCTTGGCGGATCCTGCAAGTCTGAAGGTACAGAAATCAACTCCGTTTGTCTCCACGATCCCCATAGTCTTGAGAATCTCATGGCAACTGAATAAAAAGTCCTGAGGATCCTCTGATGCGGCTCCACTGAGTGTAGTGGTAAATATCTTGGAGAACCGATCAAGCCTCCATAACGAATCAGAAGTCATGGCCGCTCCATCGCCGGCATGAGCTGTGGTACCAGACTGAGTGGCCACAGCTGGCTGGATTACTGGTGCCTGAGGCTGAGGAGCTACTGGCTCCGGAGTATGAGCAATAGGAGTCTGGGCCCCTCCTCCAGCCTGAGAAGTGGCTGGGGCAACTGATAATAAACCCGCTCTGGCAATGCTATCCATAAATCCCGCTATTCTGACCAAAGCATCCCGGAGATCCGGGTAATCAAAGCCTCTCCTGGGACCTGAGCTGGGCCCACTGGAGCTGCTGGAACCGGAACCTCCTCGTCAATCTCAATATGGGGCTCCACCTCTGGAGTAGCTGCCTGGGACTGAGCTCTACCCCTACCACGGCCTCCGATACGGCCTTGGCCCCTGCCCCTCACGGGAGCTGTCTGGGGCTCGGGCTGCTGGTCAGCGGATGAAGAAGCGCGTGTCCTTACCATCTGCGAAAGGACAGAATAGAAATTCAATCAGTAATTGAGGAACAAGTCGCACGACAAGAAAGAACAAATGAGAGACTTTTTCCTAACTCAATAGACTCTGGAGGACAAGTACAGACGTCTCCGTACCTACCTCTCAAACTCTACTAAGCTTGTTCGTGAGTGGTGAGACCTATGTAACCTAGAGTTCTGATACCAACTTGTCACGACCCGGATTTTCCCCCAACATCGGGATCGTGATGGCGCCTACTCGTGGTAGCTAGGCAAGCCACTGTATACATGTTATCCTGTTTTTAACACAATTTTAATTAAATAAATGCGGAATACTTTATCGAAATGGAAATAACAAATCACAAGGTGAAAATCATACTGAAATCCTCTACCCAAGACGTGGAGTCACCAACTCACAAACTACTATGGAATACTACACATAAAAGTCTGAAGGAAATATAACATAATTCTGTTTGTCTCGGAACAATGAGACTACAGCTATTAACATAAATAAAGAAAGAGACGCCGGGCCTGCGGACGTCTGCAAGCTACCTCGGTCTCAAATGTGATCAACTCCCACGCAATCTATTTACTGCTGCTGCTGCTCCCGATCGTAACCTGGACCTGTGCAAAAACGCACAGAAGTGTAGCATCAGCACAACCGACCCCATGTGCTGGTAAGTGCCCTGGCCTATCCCGGCGAAGTAGTGACAAGCCTAGGACCAGACACCCACATAAACCTGTGCAATTCAATATATATATATATATGTACCACCAAATAACAAGAAATAATCAAGTATTAACACCATAAGGAATATCTTAAAGAATTCAACAATTAACCACAGTTAAAATCTCACAAGGAAAAACAAAGTATAATGTAAACACAAGTAATATCAATTCAAGGAATAGCAAACAGTTGCACGGCATCACCCTTCGTGCTTTTACTCTCATCCTCACATTCATAGTACGGCATGATCCTTCGTACATGGTTCAATAATAGGGCACGGCATGATCCTTCGTGCATAATCAATAAATAAACATGGCACGGCATTAACCTTCGTGCATAAATAAATAAACATGGCACGGCATCACCCTTCGTGCATTATCACTCTTCCTCACCCAAATAAACAATCAAATAAGTTCACAAGGAAAACAAGGTATAATGGAAACACAAGTAATATCAAGTCAAGGAATGGCAAATAGTTGCACGGCATCACCCAAATGAAATATAATGGAAAAACAAGTAATGTCAAGTCAAGGAATAGCAAACAATTGCACGGCATCACCCTTCGTGCTTTTACTCTCATCCTCACCAAATAAACAAATAAAGTACACGGCATCACCCTTCGTGCTTTTACTCTCATCCTCACATCCATAGTACGGCATGATCTTTCGTACATGGTTCAATAACAGGGCACGGCATGATCCTTCGTGCATAATCAATAAATAAACATGGCACGGCATTAACCTTCGTGCATAAATAAATAAAACATGGCACGGCATCACCCTTCGTGCATTATCACTCTTCCTCACCCAAATAACAATCACAGTTAAGGGTAAAGAAAGAAACAATAATTCATAATCCGTCCCATCAAGGGCAATCAATAATAATCTTCACAACAAGTCCCAACAAGGGAGAACAATAACAATTCATCCGTAATATATCTCAAAATAATTATTTTCCAACGACTCACGGTCATACTAGACGCCAGTGTATGGATGCTCGTCACCACGACCCATACACCGCACTCGATCACATAACACATAACACATAATCCTATTCCCTCAAGCTAGGATAGAACAAACACTTACCTCGAATGCTTATGAACAATCCAATCCGTGGAAATGTCTTTTCTTTCAATTTGGCTCCAAACCAACCGTATCTATACACAATTGAATTAATATCATCAATTCTACTCCACAAACTAATTCTTAATACCAAATACAACTTTTACAACATTCTGCCATGAATAGTGAATTTCAACCCCGGGCCCACATGGTCGGAATTCGGGGTTAGGACCAAAATCCGGTTACCCATTCCCCCACGAGTTCATATATATAATTTGTTTCAAAATCGGACCTCAATTCGAGGTCCGATTCCCCAATTTATGAAAAACCCTATTTTCTAACAAAAACAAGAATTTTACCATGAAAATCATTGATTTCTTATGAAAAACATGTTTAATGATGTTAGGAATTGAAAGAATTAAGTAAAAAGTGACTTACAATCGTTTTGATGAAGAAGAAATCCTTGAAGAGTCGCAAATGGGTGTTTTGGTTTTGTGAAAAATGAAGAAATGACTGAAATTCATGTTTTTCATGTCTCTGTGTTCGCATTTGCGAACATGGGTTCGCAATTGCGAACCCCGACCAATTTCTGGAGTTTGAAAATTAAGCCAAGGGTGGGAAGTTCGCATTTGCGAACATTTGTTCGCATTTGCGAACGGTTCGCATTTGCGAACTAATGTTCGCATTTGCGAACACATGCTGTATAAGGCAGTGTTCGCATTTGCGAATAATGGTTCGCATTTGCGAACCAAGGCAGTCACTGGGACGTTCGCATTTGCGAACAATGGTTCGCATTTGCGAACCAAGGCAGCACTGGGGACCTTCGCAAATGCGAACAATTGTTCGCATTTGCGAGCAAGGCTGGCTTCGCATTTGCGATCAAGGTTCGCATTTGCGAGCCTTGCCTTACACCGTCCCCTTCGCAATTGCGAGAAATTCTTCGCAATTGCGAAGCCAACAGCTGGGTGAAAAAACCAGCAGTTCAAAATTCAGAATTTCATCCAACGGCCTATCAAATCTTTACCCGAGCCCCCCGGGTTCCAAACCAAACATGTACACAACCTCAAAAACACATTATGGACTTGTTCGTGCGATCATATCGCCAATATCACTTCGTTTTAATCAAATCGAGCCTCAATCTCATGATTTTCATACTTTTGATTTTCAAAACTTCTTAACTTGGAACTCAAGGTCCAAAACCTCTCAAACGACATCCAAATGTCACCAAACTTTACAGAAATCACATATATAATATTTAAGACTTGTACCGGGCGTCGGAACCAAAATACGAGCCCGATACCAAGGTCTATTAATTTATTTCCTTTAATAATTGCATCAAAAACAATTTCACATAAAAATTCATAACTTGGGCTCTAGGCCTCAGAATTCGACTCCGGACGCATGTCCAAGTCTCATATTTTCCTACGGACCTCTCGGGACCATCCAATCTCGGGTCCGGATCCGTTTACCAAAAATGTTGACCGAAGTCAACCATATCAATATTAATGTCATTTTTATCCAATTTCTCATAAAATTCATATTTTCTATCACAAAAATCTTTCCGGCTACATGCTCGGATCGTGCACGTAAATCGAGGCAACATAGAATGAGGTTTTCAAGGCCTCAGAAGCTCGAAATTATTAATAAAATAAGTGATGACCCTTTGGGTCGTCACATAGATACTTCCACATTCGCGTGGTCGCCCTCAGGACGAGCGCCCTCAGGAGTGATCTCTGCTCACATGAACTACGTGTTCAAAGCCAAAATCTGCCGACGAGGAAGCGGCAGCTCGACGTCTCCTCCTCCGCGATGCACTCCGAGCTACCAACATAATTATAAAAAAGATACGTCAGAAAAAATGGCGTCCAATAGAATATGTGGTCGCCAAACCTAGAACCAGTAGAATACTTGGGATACCATATCTTGTGGTAATGCGACCCACGTTGTCACGACCCCAAATCCAGTCGTGATGGCGCCCAACACACTGCTAGGCCAGCCTGACCAATTAACAACAATCAAGGAGCTATAAGCTCACTTTATCCAATTTAAGCATAACAGAATAATTCAACAGTGATAGATATATTAAAAACAGGGAACCAAGTACCAACACGTGTCAACTCTCATAGACCGAAGGGTCAAGAGTCAAGAGCCTCTAAAAGAACATAAGTGTAATAATGGTTTACAAGATACCAAGTACGGAAAGAAATAGCAATACAGAATCAAAAGACAGTAAGAAGGAATATCGGGTCCTGCGGACTCTGCAGCTACCTCGAATATCCTACAGAATTCGCCTCGAACAGCTACCGGATCACTGCTGAGGGGTACCTGGATCAGCACACAAGGTGCAGGGAGTAAAATGAGTACTGCCAGACTCAGTGGTAATAAATAGGGGTAAGACAGCGTAGATAAGAAATCCACAAAAAAACACTATGTAAAGCTGTAACCAATACCCTGTAACAGTCCAATATCAACAGTAGAGAACCAACAATATCAACAAGAAGTATAACAGCTAGAAGATGTAGCTAAATGCAATGCAATGCATGAAATGACCGCTACGGCGCGTAGCCCGATCCAATTTAGGTACCTGTGCTCACTGTGGGGGTTCAGACTCCAGAGGGGCTCCTACAGCCCAAGCACAATATTACTGCGGCGTGCAGTTCTATCCAACACATATACTGCTGCGGCGCGCAGCTCGATCCACTACCAGTCAGCAAATATGCAAATACAGCCTCGCGGGCTCAAATGTAGTTTTGAAAACTCTTTTATCATTTTTCAGTTGGAAAAACAGTAATATCAAGTTCCAGAGATTGGAAATAGCATGATAATAGAAACAGCTACGGACTGGTAGTAACTAACATGTCAATATCATAAGACAATGAAAACGATCCTCGCGGGATCCAATAACTGGCTCACGGCCCACAAGTATACTCAACCACCCAAGAAGGGGGTTCCACGGCACAAGAGTGGCCAATATCACAATATATAGTATGCAACCATCCGAGAAGGAGGTTCAACGGCTCAAGAATAGCCAATTATCATAATATAGTGCCAACAAGTCGAACTAAGCCATAGTCATCATTCACAATCGACCCCGCACTCACAAGAGAGTACGTGTCTCGCTGCTATACAGCATCACAAAGTGGTATACCGTGGTTTCGAACCCGCTGGTCATCACCCACATCTATTACTCACCTCAATACAGCGCGACGACTACTCCGCAATGCCCTTGCCACGAGAATCAAGATCCGCACGCGTAGAATCTGATCAAATACAGTAGAAATACAACAAATTAGGCCAATGGGATGACACCCAATCAATACAACTCGATTTATACCAAAAATGGCAAAGTTGCCAAAACCCGACTTTCGGTACGCTTCTCGAAAAATCACGAAAGTCACATATTCGGAACCCTCATCTCGATAAGAATCTAAGCATATAAGATTTACCAAATTCGGACTCCATTTGCCCATTCAAAACCTTGATTTTCTAAAGTTCAAGCCTAGGGCTAGATCCTCCATAAATTACCCCAAATTCCTCCATTTTCATGATATAATTGCATAATATTATCAATACCAATCATAGTTTAAATCCATAGTTGATTATCTGATGATTTCCCTTGAGTTTCTCTTCAAAATCACCCAAATCGCCTCCTTAAGCCGAGACCCAAATGTGTGAAATATTTCTGAAATTTTTCTAACTTTTGATACACTTAACTCACTGCAATTTTCGCTTCTGCGGACTATTTTCCGCCCCTGCGGAACCGCTTCTGCGACCAAATGGTCGCTTCTGCGAACCCAAGCCTATTTGGCCATTTCCGCACCTGCGATCCAGGGACCCCTCCTGCGGGTCCGCTCCTGCGGAATCTCCTCCGCCCCTGCGGTCTTTCCCGCTTCTGCGAACAAGAGTCCGCTCCTTCGGACTCGCCTATGCGATCAACAATCTGCTTCTGCGGACTTTCTAACAACATCAAAACCCATAATTCACATCGAATTCAAGCCTAAATTACTTAAAATATTCTGAATTACACAATCAATAAAAAACCCGACAAAACGATGTTCGAATGACCTGAAAATTTGCGGACATATCCAAAATCACATTACGAAGCTACAAAAATTGTCGGAATTCCATTTCGACCCCCGGATCAAAATCTCACCTACCGTTCGCATTTTTCCAAAATTCAACCTTAGCCAATTCAAGCTGATTTCTACACCGGACCTCCAAATTCAATTCCGATCACTCCTCTAAGTCACAAATCACCCCCCCCCCCCCCCCCATTATCAGAATCTGATTCCGAGCCTTCTAACTAAATAGTCAACTCTAGGTTGATTTTCCACATTCAAGCTTCTTTCAAAAAGGCTATTTGCCTCATTTTCAATCCAAATCACTCCTAACTCACCCGATAGACTCTAACACTGATATAAAGTAATACAACACATAAATGCAAGATAACAAGGTGGTAATTCCCATGACGACGGGCCGGGTCGTCACATTCTCCCCAACTTAAATAAACTCTCGTCCTCGAGCGGACCCAAAGTTGTACTAGAAGCAACCCAATAGTTGAATGACCTTACCAAGCATATATTCGGGCGATCACACGTCACCCTATCTCTCATAAGCCAGAAAACACCATATAGCTGAAATCTCACAGACCATTTGAACCATAAACCACATTGCACTTTCCGAAATCATATACCAATTGCTAATCCCATGCCTATACTCAGGATACACTAGAATCCACTACAATAACCCACACTCACCACTCCGGGTGAGATCATATGATGTATCAAACAACCCAATCACACGAGACAATAGTCTCTAATCACAATAATTTCCCACGATAACGAAATACCAACTGAAAAACCTTTTTCATTAGATAGAGTCTTGTTCCAACACCTTCATATCATGCCCACGGCAACCGAACACACGATATATCGAACCCATCTCTCAGGTCAACCATTCATGAATCCATTTCCCTTTTTAACTAATACCATAATAGATTTCGGAGCTGAACCTCGATATTACCTTTCTAACCAGCTATAATCACATGTACTCTCACTCATTATTGGCTCCAACGATCAATTGATTATAACACACCGCATTGGTGATATGACACCTCAACACCGGCCTAAGCCACGACGAGCACAACACAGGCTCCAATAGAGACATCCGAACATACTCAATCATGACAACTGTCTTCAACCAGAGAGCTATAATTCAATTTTTCTGTGCCATCATAACATAGAACTGAGATCGCGTCTCGCATTATAGAAATAGAGTACATGAATCCTTCTCGAAAGGTCATAACATTACGTGGCCTTGCCACGATTCATGATTCTATCCAAACACTATTACTCATGAAGCACCTCAATTTACCAAGCTCAAAATGATCAGCCACACACATATTTAGGTCTGAACCCAAGCAATCAATCTCACCCACGGGGAAACAATTAATGTATATTATCAAATCCTAAAAGGACACAACCGATGTGACATTCGCCAAGCGATACTCAATACGGATTTTTTTTTCCTCAGAAGCCAGGAAGTATTGTATACCAGTAACATATAACCAACTCTATTTTCACATTACACTGTTGCGGCGTGCAACCCGCTCCAATGACATACCTGTGGCGGCGTGCCACCCAATCCAGATACCATACCCGTGGCGGCCCACCACCCGATCCATATAGTACCCTCGCTAAAGAAATGCGCGTCGAGTCAAGTTGCTCATTATGGTAAATATATATATATATATAGCCTCAAGTTCGGCCACCAAAAACGTATCTGACAAAGTTCCTCAATACCAGAACTAAATCAATGGTAGAAACCTCTGCACTGACATCCGCCACGAAGGCCCAACTGACAAAGCAATACCCACCAGCCGTCCGTTGGTCCTGAGGTGAAACTACCCCGCTAGAGCATACTTTGATGCACTCTGCTACGCAATTTGTGCCATACCATCATAGTCCATATCACATTAGTCTAGACAACGTGACCCAATGATGACCAGTCAGCAATCAAGTATCATAATTCAAATTCGTCATATCAAGTTGAGAGAGAAAGCCACTAGAGCTTCCGATTTTTTTTAATAATCATAAAACGGTGTCGATACACATGATATACAACAACTGCATAGGTGGACTAACGAGAACTTCAAGTCTCCAACACATATATAACACATGAATCACAATGTCTGATCACGTACTCCACTGTACAGATACACAACGCACATTAAGCGTCCATTCATACCACGAAAGCCATTCAGAAATTTCACTATGCCATCAACGACTCAATTATTATAGTCGATCCAACAAGAGAATACCACCATACCACTAGATATTATCAGTTTACATTACCGTGTCCTTCTGGACCATATACCCTGCCAAATCACTAGAATAGTTGTACCATTTTATTAAATCACCAGAAGGATCGATTCTTTAAATCACCTGCAGCTGCCCGTGCTGCTCGATAATTTTGATGACTTCCCATATATTATGAACTGATCTCAAAACCTTGAATATGGCATTATCAACTTTCCACAATACATCGCATATATAATACCACACTAAGATAACGTGGACATTCTTATCCCTTTCCTACGCCACAAACATCGACGCACTCAACTAGTCAAGGACTTTCATGATCCCATATAGAGAAAACTCATTACACATTCCCAGCTTTACATACCAACATGAAATACACTCATTTTCAAACCACATTAAAACACATCACAGCTCTTTCTTCCAATTACATTGCATAAGTTAAACTGCCAGGACTGAGTCCTTATACCCATATCGAGTTACACAACTGCCAGAACTCAAGAGCTTTATTGCACAATATCTGCAAGACTCATTACTTCAAACACATACCAGGAATTGATCGTATTCCTTATCATACCATTCCGATTTATTAACAATTTGTTCCATTTACCTAGTTCCCTTTCTGATTCATCTTTAATTATTATTAGCCCTTACTGTAACACCATAATACATCAACTCATGTTAGCACACGAGAATCGTACATAAGACCACACGATCTAAGACCCATAGGTCACTTAATACTCTCTCAATGTTTCCCATAAGTACCACATTCTACGATACTTTATTTTGAAGAACTTCTTGCGATTTTGACTTCATTATCATTACCTTCCAATACGGATTACATAGAATCCCATCATTCATATAATATAACACAAGTCTTGATCTCTTCTAACGAAACCACCGTCCTTAGCCACACGCACAATCTTAAGACACCTGACTGTTACAAGCAAAATCTTAAACACTGTAAAACAATCCTCGGGCGTCATTCACCCTTGTTCAGTTGTAATTCAACTGTCTTATTGAATAGAACTACTCGTACCTTGCTAGAACTCTGACACCGTAGAACATGATTACATACAGATACAATTAGCTATTTCTCCTTTCTATACACCAAACATGCATTACCAACATCAGTTCAAAACATCCTAGTATTTCTTCACATCTACGAAGCATCATAACCTTTATCAAGATTTCCCATCATACCTAGAGACAGAACCAACATAGAACATGATAATGCCATCAATTAATCAATAACAACCTCCCCAACTTGGCTTGGAGCCATACATCTACGCACGTTTAGCCACTCATAGCACTCTTACTCAAATGATGCCACAATGTTCTAGTTAGATTAAACTCAAGTCATTTACAAGCTGTCACGCCCCAAATCGAGGACATGACCGGCGCCTGACCGGGTTGCCCCAGTCAAGCGGACCTGGGTGCCTTTCATTCCCACGCGTTACCCCTGTGTTGATTGTTTCTCATTAACCAAATATCTTACTAACCATGAATGATTTCACATTAAACAAATAAAACCATACGAGTGATTCATTAACAAGTTTGCGGTTTTTACAACGCCCGACATAACATAATGTATACATAATACTGGAGTCCCACAGTTTACATGTCTACAGAGCCTCTAGGATACAAAAAAAAAGGGGATACAATACTTGCCGGTAACAAGGCTCCGGCTATACCTTACAAAACCAAAATGAAATCTAAACAAAAGTGGCATGAACCACACAGGGCCCCAAGGAAGAAAGGGGCTCACCAAAACGGGCGGTGGAAGGAGAAGGATACTACTGCCGATGAGTTGAAGTGCCTGCTACTGATCCACCTACAATCATAACACGAATGTAGCGTCCCCGGCAAAGGGACGTCAGTACACTTGAATTGTACTGGCATGTATGGACAAACTTTGTCCCAAGTAAACTCAAGCCATTGAATTACATCAACAATTAATTAAGCCAGCCAACCATGTTTCCACATTTTCCTCATTTCAAATAATTCTCAACACAAGCACTTTCTACGATCAACCAATTTAACAATAACCAATCAATCACGTAAAACACAAGTAGTCAAACAAAGGGGCAATCAGTGCCCCACATGTTGCAAACTCTCCTGCTGTCTCCTTTCACAATTTCACATTATTGATTTTTGTATCAATTTTCAATAGCGATTTCGATCGCTTTCCATCCTTATTGCCCCCGACCACCCTTATTACCTCGGCCACCCTTATCACCCCAACCCACACCTTATTTCCTCACGTTGCGGCGCGCAACACGACCCCGCCTTACGGTTTAAAACACAACAATTTCAAACAGCAGATAAGGTACTACACACAATTTCAACAAGTTCAAATAAGCAACTTGCACATTGTTTCATGTTCTCAATTATTTATCAATTCAATATCACAACCATGTTACAATATTTCCACAATTCAAGTGTTTCGTTTGTTTTCCACAAGGTGCCATATAGGCCATCATAGTCATTATTCACAATTCTTTTGCCAAATTAAACTCTCATTTTACATCACTCATAGCTCAACAACAAACTTTGAATATCCAACAACAATATCAAGAATTTCACACAATTTGTCAATTTAACACGAAACAAACAAACTTCACACATATAGGCGATTTCACAAGAATCAAAATTAGCCATACATACCTGGTGATGAGTTTTCTTCCTACTTTATGATTACTCAAGATATCCTACTCTTGCCAACCTTGTTCTTGAAGACTCTTACTTCTACTCACTTCTTTTTACTAGAAATCAAGTTCAATAATTATGCATGAGTGTGAAAATTCTATTTTCAAAAGCTATTATATGCAAACCTCTCTTTACCCAATTTAAAACTGAAAATCAAAGAAAATAGTTAGGGTTTTTTACCTTGAAAAGATTGGGGAAGTTGAATCCTTGCCCTAGGATCCCTTGGAATTAAGATGGTTGGAACAATCTTTGAAGATGAAAGATTTCTCTCTCTAAAAACCCTCTCTTCTCCCTCTAATTTTGGTAAGATGATATGATAAAATGAAGAAGAAAGGTGTTATATTAAAGAAGAGATCGGGTCAAAATGTTACAAAAATCTAGGCCGGGGCAAATCTGCGGTGCACTTTGCGACCGCAGAATCAACATGCGGTCCGCATAGTGACCGCAGAATGGCCTCAAAAATTACTCAAGCTCTGTTACGGAATGCGACCATTATGCGGTCCGCATTCCTGATCTACGGTCGCAAAGTGGACCGCAGATTCACTATGCGATCGCAATTTCGACCGCATTATTGACACGATTTTGGGAAACTCTCTGGAACGTTTTGCGGCAAGAATGCGGTCCGCATATCAGGTTTGCGGTCGCATTCTTGACCGCATATTTGACACTTTTCGGAAAAATTAATTCTCTACATTTGTGAAACTTAAATCATTCCTAACACATTATTCGGACCATGACACCATAGCTACTAGGTTTTATGCACAAATATTTTACGGGGCCTTACACAAGCTTCGGCGGAGATTCGAATCATTAGAAATATTAACTCTTTTGCAATTCTTGCATTCATTCACACACAACAGTTAAGCCCACTCTTTAGGTGACAAAAATCTTTTCTAAGTCCCAAATTTTCCAAATATTTCGGCAGAGTTTCCTTTGTAAATTAGCCTATCCACCTGCCAGAGAATCACCAAAACCATCCTACAATACATTCACAACTCGACAAGACATCACAAGGCATATCGACACATTAGTCTCAATACTACACAAATCATATTATCATAATTGTTACATGAACATGCGTTGTACCTGCTCGAATCATAACGCATATCAATTACCTTTCAATTACATGAGAATCAACCCACCTACTTCGCGCCAATTTAGCATTTCAGCACAACACCTTCCACCAGTATACACATAGCATAATCACTTTAGTCTTCCTGAGTTTGAACTCGTTCCACCACACATAAGGCAATTTACCTTCCAATTAAGAGATATGATAAATATTCACCACGCCCATAGCTCGGGGCTACACAACAGTTTAGATAAGAGTTGAATAATTAGCAGCTCATCCACTATTAAGCCTCCCTAATACTCTACAAATCGACACAAGGCCCCAAACATGGCTACTAGCCCAAATACATAGATATGAGCCTAGTCTCAGTCATTATACACGGTAATCTATCAATCGGGAAGGATCAAGTCCAAATCCCCAATCATAATACCACCACGCTCGTCACATGCGTGTTCTATCTCAGCACAGCATTGTATAGTGCAAAATACGGGGTTTCAACCCTCAGTACATTATCTATTGCCACCACTCACAAAATCAGCACCTCGATGCTCCAGTCATAGACAAGGTCCAGCCTCAGGTCAACCCGACTGGCCCAACATGAACTCACAGATATTATATCTCGCTCCTCGTTCGGGGAAATCACAAGCCATAAGGCAATTTATATTACAGAGCATTCGATGCGTACACAGACGTGTGGAGGGAATTTCAAAAGTGTATCTCAAGCTGAATCAATTACGCACGATAAGAATTCCAAGAAGTGTGAAGTGTTCCTAAAGGTTCGCAACCTCCCGAGGATAAGTACAGGCGTCCCCGCACCAATCCACAAGACTCTACCATCCGGCTCAAGACTCATGAGGCCTAGTAAACCTAGGCTCTGATACCAACTTGTCACGACCCCAAATCCAGTCGTGATGGCGCCCAGCATACTACTAGGCCAGCCTGACCAATTAACAACAATCACGGAGGTATAAGCTCACTTTATCCAATTTAAGCATAACATAATAATTCAACAGTGATAGGTATATTAAAAACAGGGAACCAAGTCCCAACACCTGCCAACTCCCACAGACCGAAGGGTCAAGAGTCAAGAGCCTCTAAAAGAACATAAGTGTAATAATGGTTTACACGATACCAAGTGCGGAAAAAAATAGCAATACAGAATCAAAAGACAGTAAGAAGGAATATCGGGTCCTGCGGACTCTGCAGCTACCTCGAATATCCTATAGAAGTCGCCTCGAACAGCTACCGGATCACTGCTGAGGGGTACCCGGATCTGCACACAAGGTACAAGGAGTAAAATGAGTACTGCCACACTCAGTGGTAATAAACAGGGGTAAGACAGCGTAGATAAGAAATCCACAATAAAACACTATGTAAAGCTGTAACCAATACCCTGTAACAGTTCAATATCAACAGTAGAGAACCAACAATATCAACAACAAGTATAACACCTAGCAGATGTAGCTAAATGCAATGCAATGCATAAACTGACAGCTACAGCGCGTAGCCCGATCCAATTTGGGTACCCGTGCTCACTGTGGGGGTTCAGACTCCGGAGGGGCTCCTACAGCCCAAGCACAATATTACTGCGGCGTGCAGTCCGATCTAACACATATACCGCTGCGGCGCGCAGCCCGATCCACTACCAGTCAGCTAATATGCAAATACAGCCTCGCTGGCTCAAATGTAGTTTTGAAAACTCTTTTATCATTTTTCAGTTGGAAAAACAGTAATATCAAGTTCTAGAAATTGGAAATAGCATGATAATAGAAATAGCTACGGATTGGTAGTAACTAACATGTCAATATCATAAGACAATGATAACGATCCTTGCGAGATCCAATAACTGGCTCACGGCCCACAAGTACACTCAACCGCCCAAGAAAGGGGTTCCACGGCTCAAGAGTGGCCAATATCACATTATATAGTATGCAACCATCCGAGAAGGAGGTTCAACGGCTCAACAATAGCCAATTATCATACCACAGTGCCAACAAGTCGGACTAAGCCATAGTCCCCAATCACAATCGACCCCGCACTCACAAGAGAGTACGTGTCTCGCCGCTATACCGCATCAAAAAGTGGTATACCGGGGTTTCAAACCCGCTGGTCATCACCCACATCTATTACTCACCTCAATACAATGCGACGACTACTCTGCAATGCCCTTGCCACGAGAATCAAGCTCCGCACGTGTAGAATCTGATCAAATACAATAGAAATACAACAAATTAGGCCAATGGGACGACACCCAATCAATACAACTCGATTTACACCAAAAATGGCAAAGTTGCCAAAACCCGACTTTCGGTACGCTTCTAAAAAAATCACGAAAGTCACAGATTCGGAACCTTTATCTCGATAAGAATCTAAGCATATAAGATTTACCAAATTCGGACTCCATTTGCCCATTCAAAACCTTGACTTTCTAAAGTTCAAGCCTAGGGCTAAATCCTCCATAAATTACCCCAAATTCCTCCATTTTCATGATATAATTGCATAATATTATCAATACTTATCATAGTTTAAGTCCATAGTTGATTACTTGATGATTTCTCTTGAGTTTCTCTTCAAAATCGCCCAAATCGCCTCCTTAAGCCGAGACCCAAATGTGTGAAATGTTTCTGAAATTTTTCTAACTTCAGATACATTTAACTCACTGCGATTTTCGCTTCTGCGGACCATTTTCCGCCCCTGCGGAACCGCTTCTGCGACCAAATGGTCGCTTCTGCGAACCCAGGCCTATTTGGCCATTTCCGCACCTGCGATCCAAGGACCGCTTCTGCGGGTTCGATCCTGCGGAATCTCCTCCGCCCCTGCGGTCTTTCCCACTTCTGCGAACAAGAGTCCGCTCCTGCGGACTCGCCTATGCGATCAACAATCCGCTTCTGCGGACTTCTCCATCATGCCTCCAGACCGCTTCTGCGATCGCCCTCTCGCACCAGCGAAGCCGCCCCTGTGGGCCAGGCTCCGCTTCAGCGGTCGTCTCCGCTTCTGCGCCTTCTTGTCCGCTCCTGCGGACTCGCTCCTGCGCTCCCATTTCCGCAGGAGCGAAAACAACATAACAGAATCACAAACCTGCAATTTTTCCATCTTTCCTCCCGTTTAACCATCCGAAAATAGACTGAGGCCCCCGGGACCTCATCCAACCACACCAACACATCCTAATACCTTATTCGAACTTGTTCCAATCCTCAAAACATGTCTAACAACATCAAAACCCATAATTCACATCGAATTCAAGACTAAATTCCTTAAAATATTCCGAATTACACAATCAATCAAAAACCCGACTAAACGACGTCCGAATGACCTGAAAATTTGCGGACATATCCAAAATCACATTACGAAGCTACAGAAATTTTCAGAATTCCATTCCGACCCCCTGATCAAAATCTCACCTACCGTTCAGATTTTGCCAAAATTCAACCTTAGCCAATTCAAGCCTATTTCTACACCGGACCTCCAAATTCAATTCCAATCGCTCCTCTAAGTCACAAATCACCCCCGGAACTAATCAAATTATCAGAATCCGATTCCGAGCCCTCTAACTAAATAGTCAACTCCAAGTTGACTTTCCACATTCAAGCTTCCTTCAAAAAGGCTATTTGCCTCATTTTCAATCCAAATCACTCCTAACTCACCCGATAGACTCTAACACTGATATAAAGGCATATAACACATAAATGCAAGATAACGAGGTGGTAATTTCCATGACGATGGGCCAGGTCATCACATACGTTCTACACTCTTCTGCGATGGGGATCAACCGCCCAACCAATGCTCTAATATCCGGCACAGATTGGGGCGTGCACACCCTTGCTGCAGGTATAAAATATAACAAGGTGACAAAAAGTCGAGCAAGCATAAAATAACTAAGCACGAGGGATAGCACTTACGCTTGGTGTTTCATGCCTCAGGGAATCCAGTAAGGTCCGACACCAGATCCGAGGTTCGTACGAAGAAAAGTTTTAGCCAGAATTGGCGATTAGGCTTGTCGTGCGTCTCGGCAACCAAGCCTTTCGTCCCACGGTTCTTCAACTGAAGCATCATCCCCCTCATAATCTCGGGACTGAATAGCCGCAGCAGGTGGTATACCGTGACGTCTAATCCGGCCCTCTTGGCATAAGTCATCATGATACGATATATTTTCCACGTGTAAGGGGTAAGCTAGGCCGGGCATATATTGTAAAACCTACAAAATTCCTCCGCCTATGGGTAAATAGGGAAGCCACACCCTATTATGAAGGGGTATTCGTAGAAAGTACAGAACCTTATTCTGTGTACGTTAGCAAAGTCCCCCTCGGCCATTTGCATGACAACCGTCTCCAGAATCTGACAAGAAACTCGGATTTCATCCAAAAGAGATTTAGTGAATTTGGATCTTTCCCATGCTGGGGTAGCTCCCTTCGTAGGAAAATCCCTTTGAACGTATAGTTCGCGGGGAAGCAGGTTGTCTACAAAAAGAGGAACGAGAGGTTTGCGAGATTTCTTCCTACCTTCCGAGGGCAGGGTAACCCTGGAAGTGGCATCATCCTCATTTGTCCCACGGCGACAACTACCTTTAGCCATTGTTAACCTTTTTATCAAATTTAGGGTAAACTAACAAGCTCCGAAAGTAAATATGAAAAGCTACTAAATATCGCTATAAGGAAAGATGAATGACAAAAGTGCAATGAACTTTTTGTAGGGATCCGTAGAATGGAAACACTTGAAATCCCTCCCTATTTATAGCGGGCCTGTACACGGGATTCGAAGAGATTGGTGTCAGAAAAGGAGGCGGAAAACCGAAACGTCAAATCATTTTCTGGCCTTCCTTGGGAGCAGTTATAATCATGATGCATGTCGTCAGCAAACGACGGTTCAAAGAACATGCCACGTATGCATACATGGATAAATCCGAGACGGGTCGATCTTTTCCGCCCATTGTAAATATATGTCGAATACATCTCCAACAGGCAGAGGGACTAACTGTATGAAGTCGAATCGGACACGAATATTGATGTAAGTCGAGCATGCCTCCCTATACGGCCGTAAAGTCAAATATACCTTCCTCCACGCCCATACAACGAGAAGGAGTACGCCCCTGACTATAAAGGCGCATTGGTAAACTCGCACGTACGAGGGTTCCGTCCCCTCCGCCCATTTATGTTTTTGTAACAGCAATAGTTCTGGAATAAAGTGATATTCTAGAGAGGGGGCCTTCCTTCTATATAAGGAAAGGCCTCCCTCATTTGTAGGACAAATGTTATTTTCATTAATAATACAACTTCTGACTATCATTCTCTTTCTATCTCATCTCTCTATTTGTTAATCAGTTTTGATATTCCAATAAGTTTTATTACAATCTCACTAGAGCAAACAACATACAAATTATAGATCTATCCTTGAGTCTATTACCGTTGATTCCGAATTGCCCTCTTATAATCTTTAATTGTCCCTAACTCATAAAGCAACCGACAGCTTTTGGGTCAAACATTACTCAAGGAGGCATGTCTTGCAATATGAAAGGTGAAACCTCAAGCTATATATAACTGAGTTCAATTACTATTTTTGCATAACAAAAATACTACTCTCTTGTAAGTCTTCTATTGGTTCTATACTTGACCACCTAAAGCATTAGCCGACGCTTTCGTAAGGAGTTTGGTTGTCATTTATCCATTAAATTAAAGGGAAAATAAGTGAACGCTATTACAACGAGATGCTTTAGGGTGTTATTTCCTTTAAAAAATAAAGTAGTTAAATCTTAAAACACCCTCGAGGATTTGAAACTCTAGGTTAAACAAAAAAGATATTTTGTCGTTTTTAATCTAATGCACTAATAGTCCACTAATTTAATATTTTTTTTTATTTTGTTTCACTTTTTACAAAAATAATTCAGTTTTTACAAAAAATTATTCTTTTTTTTTTGTCAGTTTTTTTTAGCATTCCTTTTTTTTTTTTTGCAAAAACTGAAATTATTTTTTGAAAAAACCAAAAAATATTTTTAATAAAATATTTTCGGCTTTTAAACCTGGAAAAAATATTTTCAATAGAATATTTTTGTTTTCAATTTTTTTACAGAAGAAATATTTTTTTTTTAATAAATAAAAAAATGAAAAAAAATATTTTCAAAAAACGAAAAATATTTTATTGAAAATATTATTTCTTTTTTTTAAAAAAAATATTTTATTAAAAACGCTGTTTCTGTTTTTAAAAGAAATGGTGTAATAAAAATGATTTTTTTGTTGTAAAACTGAATTATCTTTTGTAAAAACTGAAAAGAAGAAGAAGACTTTACAAAATTAGTGGACTACCGGTGCATTAGTTTAAAAAATATATATTTTGTAATATTTTTTTAAGTTTTAAAAAAATAATAATTGTTATTTTTAATTCAACATTGACCTAACCGTCAAAGAGCATAAGTGAACCAAAAAGGTAGATAGAAGAGTAGTTTTAGTCCAATAGATAGTTGAAGAGTATTTTTAAGGGAAATTTTCACATTAGAACAATTGAGCTGCATATTTTTCAATTTTATAACCTATATTTCAATTTACAACCAACTAACCCAAAAATTATATGCTAAGATTCAACATCCAACTCTAATAGGTTCTCAGAATAACAATTTAACTTTTAAAAGATTTCTCAAACTTTTAAATTAATTTTCGAATAGTAATTGTGACTCAAATATTACTTTAAGAAACCAAATTCATTTGGGTAGTGAAAATTAGATTTTTAACAAGCTTAAATATGTGAGTTTAAATTCCGAATTTGATTTTGTGGGAAATTTAGAGTGGGTGTCATTTGGACTTGTTAGAAATAGTATAAGTAGGTTGTATATAAAATTTGAAGTCATTTAATGGAGATTTGGACTGGTTTTGAACAAAAATTACAACTGAAAATTGTGAAAGAAGTTCGTCTACAGACGCTTGTATAAAGATGTATAAAAGTATATAATAGTGTATAATGTGTGTTTATACACTCGTATACACTAATATACAAGATTATACATAATTATACAAAAAACTGACTTCGTCTTCTTCCTTAAGTTTTTTCTAAAATTTAACTTAAATCTTGCCCAAATCTATTCCAAATCACTTTACATTTAAATTTTGAACTCCTTTTGATATTTTCAATCAATTGGAAGAACATCCAATCCAAACAACTAACAAATTCAAAAAAAAAAAAAAATTCAAAATCAAAGCTTGGAATTGTTTTCAATGGTGGACTTCTACTCTTTAATTTTTTTATATTGCAAGCATGTGACATAAGAGGATAAGCAGAAAATACACGGCCCCTTGAATCATATGTAGAAGATGTGAGATGAAGAGAGAGAAAGCAATGGTTGTGAGAACAAAGAATTAACTCTATAGCTTTAGAAGCAATGGTTGTAAGAACATAAATTTTGAATTTGCAAGTACTTTTAAAATATGTACAATGTGGGCTAGGTGGGGTAGAATATAAAAATATGGGCCATTTTTTGTTATGATGTGAAGTCATGTGTATTTTCTTGTAATTTTTTCTATTTTTAAATATTTTCAAATAATTTAGCGCATTTTAAACCCTTTTTCGAAAAAACAAATCTTGACATTTAAATCACAAGTCAAGTCGTGATTGGAACAGGAAAATAGAAAGTTATTTCTACTCCAGATCAAGTCGTGATTGGAATGAGATAATAGAAAAGTCTGATCGTACATGAGTAACATCAAGTTGGAAATTAAGGGAAGGAAGGAAAAAGAACTGAAGAAATATCCAAATATTCTTTACGTCCAAATTTGAACATCATCGAGATGACTGCCCATGTTCAAGTTTTCCACAAATATTGAGAAAAGAAAGTAGAAGACATACACACTGTTTGGTTTTACTATCGTTTTTTTTCTTTTAGAGATTGATTGTACAAATTATTAAAAGAAATATAATATAAGATATAGAAATAAGATTATAAGAAAAAACAATTATCAAAAAGTATTTATTTTAAATACTTTTAATGGATATACCCATTCCGAAACACCATAGTGTCACGATCCGAATTCCTCGTCATCGGGATCGTGATGACGCCTACTCGTAGTAGCTAGGCAAGCCAATTTACTCACCATCTTTCCGTTAATAAAAACCATCATGTTGTCAATTTAATAACTAGAATAATAATAACAACATCAACTGCGGAAGTCTACTTTCATAAATTTGAATATAAATGTGAAATACTCAACATAAATCATCTACCCAAGATATGGAGTCACAAACTCATGAACTAATAATAATAACTACACATAATGGTCTGAAAGAAATATAACAACCGTTTGTCTCGAAACAATGAGACTACAGTAATAATGAAAATTATAAGAAGAGACGCCGGGCCTGTGGATGCCTGCAAGCTACCCCAGTCTCGTGGGTATGAAAATCATGCTACCGAACTACTGTTGCTGCTGCTGCTCAAAACCTGGACCTGTGCAAAAATGCACAGAAGTGTAATATCAGCACAACCAACCCCATGTGCTGGTAAGTGCCCGACCTATCCCGACGAAGTAGTGACAGGCCTAGGGTCAGACAGTCACATAAACATGTACAGTTCTATATACATATGTATCACAAAATAACAGAAATACTGAACTAAACAAATAGAAAGGGAGGGAACATGCTATGGGGAGCACAATTGGATATACATAATTCATAAGTTAAATAGAAGCAGAGCGCAACAATAATTATCATAAAATAAAAAATTTAATAGTTCCACGGCATCACCCGTCGTGCTTTTACTCCCATCCTCTCCCAAACAACCATATAGAAATGCACGGCATCACCCATCGTGCTTTTACTCTCATCCTTACTTCAAACAATCAAATAAAAGTGCACGGCATCACCCTTCGTGCTTTTACTCTCATCCCCAATCAAACAATCAAATAAAAGTACACGACATCACCCTTCGTGCTTTTACTCTAACAACTCACATTCATGGCACGGAAATGTTCCTTCGTGCATAATATCTATATATTATTAAAAGCCAAGGAAAAAGCCCTCTCATTAAGCCACGTGGTAGCTTCAGAAAAGGCCACGTGGCACAGTTATTTATTAAATTAGTTATTTAGTTAATAATTAATTATTGGTTATTCTTTTTAAATTTAAATATATCTAAAAAACAAAAATAAAAACTACCATATATATATATATATATATATATATATATATATATATATATATATATATATATATATATATATATATATATATCTTATATTAATTAACCATAACAAAAAACTATATAAAAATATATCAATATCTATATATTATTAAAAGGAGAGAAAAAATCCCTCTCATTAAGCCACGTGGTAGCTTCAGAAAAGGCCACGTGGCATAGTTCGTTATTAAATTAGTTATTTAGTTAATAATTAATTATTGGTTATTCTTTTTAAATTTAAATATATCTAAAAACAAAAATAAAAAAATACAATATATATATATATATATATATATTAATAAATATAGATATCTTATAATTAATTAACTATAATAAAAAACTATATAAAAATAAAAATATAAAAAAATAACTACCCATTCAAATTGGGTGAGAGTAGTTCCAAGTTAAAATTTTAAAAATTATTTTAAAATAAAAAATCTACAAAAAACGAAAAAAAGGAAGAAAAACTACTCATTCAAATTGGGGAAGTAGTTTCAAGTTGGAGATTTAAAATAAATGAAAAAAGAGAAGAAAAACTACCTATTTAAATTGTGGAGTAGTTTCAAGTTGGAGTTTTAAAATAAAAATAGATATCTTATAATTAAATATAATAAAAAATATATATAAATATATATAATAAAAAAATAACTACCCATTCAAATTGGGTGGCAGTAGTTTCAAGTTGTAGTTTCAAATTATTTTAAAATAAAAAAGCAAAAAAACAAGTCTATAAAAAATGAAAAAAAGAGAAGAAAATCTATATATTATTAAAAGGAGAGAAAAAAAACCCTCTCCTTAAGTCAAGTGACAGCTTCGGAAAAAGCCACATGGCATAGTTAGTTATTAAATGGTTATTTCTTGGTTATTCTTTCTTGGTTATATATAAATATATAATAAACAACTACCCTTCAAATTTAGTGAGAGTAGTTTCAAGTTGGAGTTTTTAAATTATTTTATAATAAAAAAGAAAAAAAATCTATAAAAAACGAAAAAAGGAGAAGAAAAAACTACCTATTCAAATTGGAAAGTAGTTTCAAGTTGGAGTTTTAAAATAAAAATAGTTATTTTATAATGAACTATAATAAAAAAACAAAAATATAAATATATAGAAGAATAACTACCCAATCAAATTGGGTGGGAGTAGTTTCAAGTTACAGTTTTTAAATTGAAAAAAAAGCTATAAAAAATGAAAAAAAGAAAGAAAAAAACTACTCATTCAAATTGGGGAGTAGTTTCAAGTTGGAGTTTTAAAATAATTTTTACAAAAAAAAAATAAAAAAATATTAAATTACCAATTCAATTTGGGGAGTAGTTTTAGGTCTCAAATTCGAAACTCACCGGGTGCAAATAATTTATGTGGGCCATCGGACTGGTATAACCTGAATTAACCGTGGTGGACTTGCGAGAAAATCCTTGCCGAGGGCATGTGCACCCCCGGGATTAGTTGGGGCTCGGAGAGACTCGGACACCCGGTGCAAAATCAAAAAAATTGGGGTGTAATTTTACGTTGGAGTTTTAAAATTATTTGAAAATAAAAAAAACAAAAATAAAGAAAAAATAAACTTCATAAAAAAATTTTAAATATCGTAATATGCTAATGAACTTTCTATTAACAATGTAATAGTGTTAAATATTGGAAGATATAATACATAAAAATACTTAACAAAAATATTGCGCTGCCTATATAAGTCTCATTAGTTTAACATAGATTTTATTTACTAAATTTTTTATAATATTATTAAGAACAACAAAATAAACTTTAAAATAAAAAATATTTCAATAGTAATATATTATATATCTTCTCATATATTAGAAAAAGAAAGCGAATACTAAATACTGTTTAATATAATAAAGAAAAACAGAACAAAAAAGTTATTCACTGGCTATATAAATACCTTTGATTTAATAGAGATTCATTATTGGTATATCATATCGATAAACAAGATGACAATTGTATTTTATTAAAAAAATATGATCTAATAGGATCAAACAAGTCTGATCATAATTTAATTTAATTTTTTTTAATATTGACCGCGCATCGCGCGGGTATGACTACTAGTAATTAAGAATAGCACGGAATGTTCCTTCGTGCATAAATAGTTAAACATGACACGGAACGATCCTTCGTACGAATATAATTAGAAATGGCACGGCATCAACCTTCGTGCTTTATCACTCTTCCTCACCCAAACAACAGTCACAATCAATGGGCAAGAATAATGAAATAAACAACAAGTACCATCCATGCAAGGGAGTAACAACAACACAATAAGGTCCAGGCAAGGGAATAATAACAACAACAACAATAAGGTCCCGCCAAGGGAACAATAACAACAACTTTCACAACCCGGCATGGGTTCAATAATTTAACCATCCCAGTAAGGGATTGCTCATAATTTATCATAGGAGAGTTCCACATTAGTTCACAACATGTACCAACAACGACTCACGGTCATGCTAGACTCTGGTGTATAGACACTCGTCACCATACCTATACACCACACTCGATCATTTAGAAAGTTATTGTACTTTAATCATATTCCCTCAAGCTTGGATAGATCAAACACTTACCTCGATGTCCTATAGTCAACTCAGTGCTCAAGTAATGCTTTTCCTTTCGAATTTCACTCCAATTCAATCGTATCTATGCACAATTTATTCAATTTCATCAATTTTACTCAAAAAACCAGCCCAAATTGGCTAATTAAATCCTTCAATATGCTGTCCAAAAATTGCAAAACCAACCCCGGGCTAGCTTGGTCAAAACACGAAGTTCGAACAAAAATAAATTCACCCATACCCCCACGAGTACAAATATGTTATGTTTTTTAAGATTCGACCCCAAATTGGGGTTGGATTACCCAAAATTCTCAAAAACTGTGACGACCTGGCCCGTCGTCACGGGAATTACCACCCCGTTATGTTGTAATTACATAATTCATGCTTTTATATCAGTGTTAGAGTCTATCGGGGAAGTTTGGAGTGATTTGAATTGAAAATGAAACAATAGCATGTTCGAAGAAAGCTTGAATATAGAAAGTCAACCAAGAGTTGACTATTGAGTTAGAGTGCTCGGAACCGGATTTTTATGATTCGACTAGTTCCGGGGGATCATTTATGACTTAGGAGAACAATCGGAATTGAATTCGGAGGTCCGGTGTAGTTTTAGGCTTGAATTGGCTAAGGTTGAATTTTGGCGAAATCCGAACGGTAGGTGAAATTTTGATCCGGGGGTCGGAATGGAATTCCGACAGTTGCAGTAGCTCCGTTAGGTGATTTTGGATGTGCCTGCAAAATTTCAGGTCATTCGGACGTCGTTTAGTCGGGTTTTTGATTGAATGCGTAATTCGGAAAGTTTTAAGGAATTTAGGCTTGAATCCGTGTGTAATTGGTGATTTTGATGTTTAGGATGGTGTTGTTATGATTGGAACAAGTTCGTATCGTGTTTTGGAGTATGTTGGTGGTTTTCGTTGGGGTCCCGGGGGCCTCGGGTTGATTTCGGGGGTCCAAACGGACCATTTCTTATATTTTTGAACTGCTGTTGGCTGCTGGTTTTGTTGCAGATGGATGCTCTATGCGATCGCATAGAGTAGATGCGATCGCATAGAAGGATGGAAGTGAGCCCAGAGTTGTTCTATGCGATCGCGTAAGAGGAGATGCGATCGCATAGGTATGGAAACCGGCACTCTGCGATCGCAGGGTCACTTGTGCGATCGCATAGAAGAGATTGGAGGGGTGAGAAAAATGTGCTATGCGATCGCATAGCAAGGGGTGCGATCGCATAGGTTTGTCAGACTGTGCATTGCGATCGCATAGCTAGTGTTGCGATCGCAGAGAAGAAAAGATGAGGCCTGGAAGGTTGTGCTATGCGATCGCGGGAGTGCATTGCGATCGCATAGAAGGGGAAATTGGCAGGAAAATTTAACTCTATGCGATCGCATAGGGTCATTGCGATCGCATAGAAGGAATGGTCTGGCAGTGAAATTAAAACCAGAACAGAACCAGTCGCGGGTTCATATACCCAAAGCACCATTTTTGAGTTCTAGAGAGAGAAACTCACGGGAATGGCTGGTAATTCATCGGGGATTCGTCGGAGGTAAGTTTTGTGGCTTAATTACATCATTTTAACATGAAATCCTTGGTTAAATCCCTATAAATGGAAGATTAAAGGTGGGTTTGAGCCCTAGGCCTAAATTAAAGAAAAACACCGATTTGAGTGGGCAAATGGAGTCCGATTTTGGTAAATTTTATATGCCTAGACTCGTATCGAGATGAGGATTCCGAATATGTGATTTTTGTAATTCTTCGACAAGTGTACCAAAAGTCGGGTTTCGACAACTTGTGGGTTTTGATATAAATTGGGTTATTTCGAATGAATTTCGTGAAATTAGCGTATATTGATGCATTCTCTATGATTTTGAGCAGATTTGGCACCCGAGGAGATTGATTTGCGAGGCAAGCGCAAGGCGAATTGAAGCTTCTACCGGTTCGAGGTGAGTGGTAGTAGTAAACAATGTACTGAGGGTTTGAAACCCCGTACTAGCACTTCACAGTGCTATATTGAGATGAGACACGTGTTCTATGACGGGCGTGGTGACATTGTGATTGGGGGTTCGGACTTAGTCCTTCCCGGCTAATAGAATACCGTGTTGTATGACTGTTACTGAGATTATAACTGTACAATTGGGCTAATAGCCATGTTTGGGGCCTTGTGCCGATCTGTAGAGCATTAGGGAACCTATAGAGCTAGGTGACCCTTATGTCATGTTGGAAACATACACTCAGCCATAGCTCTAGCTGTATAGCATAATATGAGCCGGTACTAGATGTGTACATTGAGAGAGATTATCTAGGGTGGAATTCCCTGTTCTAGCTGAGTGGGCCTGAAAGGCCAAGTCTATATGTACTGAGGCAGGGTCTAGGACCCACTGTGATATATTATATTGGGCCTGAGAGGCCAAGCACATATTGACTGGGATAGGGTCGAGGACCCATTATGAGGTATTATATACATATACCTATATTGGATCGGGCTGCACGCCGCAGCAGTATATATATATTGGATCGGACTGCACGCCGCAGTAATATGTATGTAATATACATGTGGGACGGACTGCACGCCGCAGTATTATTGCGCTTGGGCTGTAGGAGCCCCTTCGGAGTCTGAGTCTGCACACATTCTCAGTGAGCACTGGTGTATATTATGGGATCGGGCTGCGTGCCGCAGCAGTATAGAGATATATACATATATATATTGGATCGGACCGCACGCCGCAGTAATATTTGTGTGGATCGTGCTGCACGCCGCGGTATTATAGTGCTTGGGCCTAGGGAGCCCCTCCGAAGTCTGTATACACCCCCAGTGAGCGCCGTCGACGTTAAATGGAGCGGGCTGCGCGCCGCAGCGGTATATGTATTGGAGCGGACTGCATGCCGCAGCATTATATTTTATCATATCCTATTATCCCCTTAAATACTTATACATTATAGACATAGGTATGCGTCTTTATATGTTGAGATGGCCATACACCGTAGGGGTACGAGTGAGGGTTGGATCAGTGTACAATCTTGTAGAGGTAAACGTGGATTGGGGATTTGAGCATTTCTATAGTGATGACGTACCTGTGAGGGTTGCCTTAGAATTGCTAAGTGATAGCACAGGAGTTCTTACCTTCAGTTGTTATTTATTATTGTTACTCACTGAGTTGAAATATAATCACCCCACTCCCCTGCACTTCCTGTGCAGATCCGCAGGTGCCCGAGAGCAGTTGAGACATTGTAGCTGGTGATCCTTGTCTACTTTTGCGGAGATTACGAGGTAGCTGCCAGCGTCCGCAGAGCTTGTTTCTCCTTCCTTATCATCTTGTTGATTTCCTACTTGCCTAGACTTGATTGTATTAGGATGCTATTCTGTAGAGGCTCAGTCTCGTGACACCACGATATGTTTGGGACCGTATTTTGTATGTTTTACGTTTTGGTTATCACCTGATATGATCATTTACTGTTTAAGTTTAATTTGATTAATAACTGGCCGGTTTAAGGGAAAATATGGTCGGGCTTGCCTAGCATTGTGTTGGGCGCCATCACGACCGGGGTTTGGGTCGTGACAAGTTGGTATCGGAGCCCAGGTTAACAGGTCTCGCGAGTCATGAGCCGGTTTAGTAGAGTCTCGTGGATCGGTACGGGGACGCCTGTACTTATCCTCGGGAGCCTGCAAACCTTTTAGGAAAAGTTTCAATTCTTGGAATTCTTGTCGTGCGATTAATTTTGACTTAAACTAAACTTTGACATTCTATTCTCTCGCAGATGGCGAGAACTCGATCATCCGGACGTGGAGGACGACCACCACTACCACCTGCTAGAGGCCGAGGACGTGGCCGTGGTCGTGGCGGAGTTAGGGCAGCCGAGGCAGTGCCAGCTGACCCACAGCCCCCAGTTGCAGAGGTGCCAGCAGCACCAGATCTGGCACCAGCTGTGCCCATTGTCATACTGGGTCTACAGGAGACCCTGGCTCAGATACTAGCAGTCTGCACTGGCCTAGCACAGGCGGTTTCAGTTTCTACTGCAGCAGCTGCATCGGGGATCGGGGGTGGTCATCAGACCCCCGCAGTACGCACTCCAGAGCCAGCAGTGCAGGGCTTACAGACACCAGAGGCTCCTCCAGTTCAGCCTGTGGTACCGGTTCAGCCAGCAGATCGGATTCAGGGGGACATGGTCCCAGCTATGACAGACGATGAGCAGCGCCATCTCGATAGGTTCACCAGGTTATCTCCTCTAATGTTCACTGGTGCTCTGGGCAGGACACCCAAGGTTTTCTGGATAAGTGCCGTCGGATGCTTTGTACGGCAGGGATATTGGAGTCTAGTGGGGTATCTTTCACTACCTTTCAGTTTCAGGGACCAGCCTTCGCTTGGTGGGAGGCTTATGAACGCCGCAGGCCAGCCGGAGCAGCACCACTATCATGGCCGGAGTTCTCCACTATGTTTTTGGAGAAATGGGTGCCTCGATCTCGGAGAGAGGAGATGCGTAGGCAGTTTGAGGGTCTCCGTCAGGGGGACATGTCAGTGTCAGAGTATGAGATCAGGTTTACAGAGTTGTCCGGATATGCACCGTGGTTGGTTCATTCCGACAGAGAGAGGATTGGGCGCTTCGTGGACGGCCTCATTTATCCCATTCGTATTCTGATGACTCGGGAAAGGGTTTTGAGTCGTACATTTGAGGATGCTGTGGATATTGCTCGTGACATTGAGACAGATCGTCGTAGGGAGCGGGATGCGAGGGAGGCCAAGAGGCCTCGAGGAGCAGCTAGTTCCAGTGGCACTCAGACCAGAGGCCAGAGTCAGCAGAGCCGAGGTCGCTCTTTCAGGTCTTCGCAGTCGGGTCGCTCAGATCGTCGCAGATGGTCACCTAGACAGGGTTATCAGGGTTCGCACCAGAGCCAGCCATCTCTCGGTGCCATGCCAGCTCATAGTTCTTCACAGGCCCCATCCGCTCAGGGTTCATCTCGGCCTAGTTCATCAGCTGGCCACTCCAGCGCCAGAGGTCCTTATCGGTCTCAGTACCCAGCACCGGGTAGTTGCTACGAGTGCGGAGAGTTTGGGCACCACCGTAGGGAGTGTCCCCGTCTTGTTTCCAGATCTTATCAGCAGAGGGGGCAGCCCTCGTCATCTGGTCCTTCTACTTCAGCACCCGCCTCGCCAGCTAGGGGTGAGGGTCAGACAGCTAGGGGTCGCTCTCGAGGGGAGGCCGATCAGGCGGACAGGCTAGATGCTATGCTTTTCAGGGCCGATCTGAGGCCGTTGCTTCTGATGCTGTCATTACAGGTATTATTTCAGTCTGCCACAGAGATGCCTCGGTATTGTTTGATCCCGGTTCTACTTATTCTTATGTGTCTACATATTTTGCTCCTCATTTGGGCACGACCCGAGGGAGTCTTGAGCTGCCGGTGCATGTATCTACCCCGGTAGGGGATACTATTGTTGTGGACCACGTATACCGGTCCTGTTTGGTCACTATTGGAGGTCCGGAGACCCGAGTAGACCTGTTGCTTCTCAGCATGATTGATTTTGATGTTATATTGGGCATGGACTGGCTATCTCCATGTCATGCTATTCCGGACTGTCATGCTAAGACAGTCACTTTGGCTATGCCGGGCATTCAGAGGATCGAGTGGCGAGGCACGACCGAGTATGTACCTAGCAGGGTAATATCTTTCCTCAAGGCCCAACGAATGGTTGGGAAGGGATGTCTCTCTTATTTAGCATTTGTGCGGGAGGTCGAGGCCCGGACTCCCAGTATTGATTCTGTTCCCATTGTGCGAGACTTTCCTGATGTGTTTCCCTCAGACCTGCCGGGCATGCCGCCGGACAGGGATATTGATTTTGGTATCGATTTGGTGCCAGGCACTCGGCCTATTTCTATTCCTCCATATCGGATGGCACCAGCTGAGTTGAAGGAATTGAAGGAGCAGCTCCAGGAACTCCTAGATAAGGGGTTCATTCGGCCGAGTGTGTCGGCGTGGGGTGCACCGGTCCTGTTTGTTAAGAAGAAGGACGGATCTATGAGGATGTGTATTGACTATAGGCAGCTAAACAAAGTAACACTGAAGAATAAGTATCCTCTGCCTCGTATTGATGATTTATTTGATCAGCTCCAGGGAGCTAGGGTGTTCTCGAAGATTGATCTTCGTTCAGGCTACCATCAACTGAAGATTAGAGAGTCTGACATTATGAAGACTGCATTCCGGACCAGATATGGTCACTATGAGTTCCTTGTGATGTCTTTTGGGCTGACCAACGCCCCAACAACATTTATGCATCTGATGAACAGTGTATTCAGGTCGTATCTTGATTCATTTGTGATCGTATTCATTGATGACATACTAGTCTACTCTCGTAGCCAGGAGGAGCATACTCGGCACTTGAGTATTGTGTTGCAGAGATTGAGAGAGGAGAAGCTGTATGCCAAGTTCTCCAAATGTGAGTTCCTGGCTTGAGTCCGTGGCATTCTTAGGGCACGTGGTGTCCTGTGATGGTATTCAGGTAGATCCGAGGAAGGTCGAGGCAGTGCAGAGTTGGCCCGGACCGACCTCAGTTACTGAGATCCGTAGCTTTCTGGGATTGGCAGGGTATTATCGCCGATTCGTTCGGGGATTCTCTTCTATTGCTTCACCCTTGACTAGATTGACTCATAAGGGTGTTCCTTTCTTATGGTCCGAGGAGTGCGAGGAGAGCTTTCAGAAGCTCAAGACAGCACTGACCACAGCACCAGTCTTGATTCTGCCGACAGCTTCAGATCCTTATACTGTATATTGTGATGCCTCGGGAGTTGGCATTGGTTGTGTGTTGATGCAGGAGGGTAGGGTCATTGCTTATGCTTCTCGTCAGTTGAAGCCCCACGAGAAGAACTACCCTGTTCATGATTTGGAGCTAGCAACCATAGTTCATGCTTTGAAGATTTGGAGGCATTACCTGTATGGTGTCTCCTGTGAGGTGTTCACGGATCATCGCAGCCTTTAGCACTTATTCAGACATAAGGACCTTAATTTGAGACAGCGGAGGTGGTTGGAGTTGCTTAAGGATTATGACATCACTATTTTGTATCACCCGGGGAAGGCCAATGTGGTGGCCGATGCTTTGAGTCGGAAGGCGGTTAGTATGGGCAGCCTAGCTTTCATCCCAGTTGGGGAGAAGCCATTTGCTTATGATGTTCAGGCTCTAGCTAATCGGCTAGTGAGATTAGATATTTCGGAGCCGAGTCGGGTGTTGGCTTGTGTTGTTTCTCGATCTTCCTTATATGATCGCATCGGGGAGCGACAGTATGATGACCCACATTTGCTTGTCCTTAAGGACAGAGTGCAGCATAATGATGTTAGAGATGTGACTATCGACAGTGATGGTATTCTGAGGATGCAGGGCCGTATATGCGTGCCCAATGTTGATGGTTTGCGGGAGTTGATACTTGAGGAGGCACACAGTTCGCGGTACTCTATTCACCCAGGTGCCGCAAAGATGTACCAAGACTTGAGACAGCACTACTGGTGGAGGAGAATGAAGATGGATATTGTTAGGCATGTAGCTAAGTGCCTCAATTGCCAGCGGGTCAAATATGAGCATCAGAGACCGGGCGGTGTTCTTCAGCGTATGGTTATTCCCGAGTGGAAATGGGAGAGGATCACCATGGATTTTGTTACTGGGCTACCTCGGACAGCGAGGAAGTTTGATTCTGTATGGGTGATTGTTGATCGGCTGACTAAGTCCGCACATTTCATCCCAGTTAGTACTACTTACTCATCGGAGCGGTTGGCAGCGATCTTTATTCGGGAGATTGTCAGGTTGCATGGGGTCCCAGTGTCTATTATATCTGACAGAGGCACTCAGTTCACTTCTCAATTTTGAAGAGCATTTCAGCGAGAGATGGGTACGAGGGTTGAGTTGAGTACAACATTTCACCCCCAGACAGACGGGCAGTCTGAGCGTACTATTCAGATCCCGGAGGATATGTTGCGAGCATGTGTGATTGACTTTGGTGGTTCGTGGGATGAATTCTTACCACTTGCTGAGTTTGCCTACAACAACAGCTACCAGTCGAGTATTCAGATGGCCCCGTACGAGGCATTGTATGGCAGACGGTGTAGATCTCCCATCGGATGGTTTGAGCCTGGTGAGGATAGATTGATAGGGACTGAGTTAGTTCAGGATGCTCTGGATAGAGCAAAGTTGATCCAGGAGAGGCTTCGCACAGCACAGTCTCGCCAGAAGAGTTATGCGGACCGTAGGGTTCGAGAGTTGTCTTTCATGGTTGGTGATAGAGTATTGTTGAAGGTTTCACCCATAAAGGGTGTCATGAGGTTCGGGAGGAAAGGAAAGTTAAGTCCCAGGTATATTGGTCCTTTTGAGATACTCAGGAGAGTTGGAGAGGTGGCATATGAGTTAACCTTGCCACCCAGCTTATCCAGCGTTCATCCAGTATTCCATGTGTCTATGCTCCGGAAGTACATCGGAGATCCGTCTCATGTATTAGACTTCAGTACCATTCAGCTTGATGGTGATCTATCCTATAATGTGGAGCCTATTGCTATTTTGGGTCACCAAGTAAGGAAGTTGAGGTCGAAGGAGATTGCATCAGTTAAGGTTCAGTGGAGATGTCGACCCGTAGAGGAGGCTACTTGGGAGGTTGAGCAGGAGATGCGGAGCAGATACCCTCAGCTATTTGAGACTTCAGGTATGTTTCTTGACCCGCTCGAGGACGAGCGTTTGTTTAAGTTGGGGAGAATGTGACGACCCGGCCCGTCGTCACGGGAATTACCACCCCGTTATGTTGTAATTACATAATTCATGCTTTTATATCAGTGTTAGAGTCTATCGGGGAAGTTAGGAGTGATTTGAATTGAAAATGAAACAAATAGCATGTTCGAAGAAAGCTTGAATATAGAAAGTCAACCAAGAGTTGACTATTGAGTTAGAGTGCTCGGAACCGGATTTTTATGATTCGACTAGTTCCGGGGGATCATTTATGACTTAGGAGAACAATCGGAATTGAATTCGGAGGTCCGGTGTAGTTTTAGGCTTGAATTGGCTAAGGTTGAATTTTGGCGAAATCCGAACGGTAGGTGAAATTTTAATCCGGGGGTCGGAATGGAATTCCGACAGTTGCAGTAGCTCCGTTAGGTGATTTTGGATGCGCCTGCAAAATTTCAGGTCATTCGGACGTTGTTTAGTCGGGTTTTTGATTGAATGCGTAATTCGGAAAGTTTTAAGGAATTTAGGCTTGAATCCGTGTGTAATTGGTGATTTTGATGTTTAGGATGGTGTTGTTATGATTGGAACAAGTTCGTATCGTATTTTGGAGTATGTTGGTGGTTTTCGTTGGGGTCCCGGGGGCCTCGGGTTGATTTCGGGGGTCCAAACGAACCATTTCTTGTATTTTTGAACTGCTGTTGGCTGCTGGTTTTGTTGCAGACGGATGCTCAATGCGATCGCATAGAGTAGATGCGATCGCATAGAAGGATGGTAGTGAGCCCCAGAGTTGTTCTATGCGATCGCGTAAGAGGGGATGCGATCGCATAGGTATGGAAACTGGCGCTCCGCGATCGCAGGGTCACTTGTGCGATCGCATAGAAGAGATTGGAGGGGTGAGAAAAATGTGCTATGCGATCGCATAGCAAGGGGTGCGATCGCATAGGTTTGTCAGACTGTGCATTGCGATCGCATAGCCAGTGTTGCGATCGCAGAGAAGAAAAGATGAGGCCTGGAAGGTTGTGCTATGCGATCACGGGAGTGCATTGCGATGGCATAGAAGGGGAAATTGGCAGGAAAATTTAACTCTATGCGATCGCATAGGGTCATTGCGATCGCATAGAAGGAATGGTCTGGCAGTGAAATTAAGAACCAGAACAGAACCAGTCGCGGGTTCATATACCCAAAGCACCATTTTTGAGTTCTAGAGAGAGAAACTCACGGGAATGGCTGGTAATTCATCGGGGATTCGTCGGAGGTAAGTTTTGTGGCTTAATTACATCATTTTAACATGAAATCCTTGGTTAAATCCCTGTAAATGGAAGATTAAAGGTGGGTTTGAGCCCTAGGCCTAAATTAAAGAAAAACACCGATTTGAGTGGGCAAATGGAGTCCGATTTTGGTAAATTTTATATGCCTAGACTCGTATCGAGATGAGGATTCCGAATATGTGATTTTTGTAATTCTTCGACAAGTGTACCAAAAGTCGGGTTTCGACAACTTGTGGGTTTTGATATAAATTGGGTTATTTCGAATGAATTTCGTGAAATTAGCGTATATTGATGCATTCTCTATGATTTTGAGCAGATTTGGCACCCGAGGAGATTGATTTGCGAGGCAAGCGCAAGGCGGATTGAAGCTTCTACCGGTTCGAGGTGAGTGGTAGTAGTAAATAATGTACTGAGGGTTTGAAACCCCGTACTAGCACTTTACAGTGCTGTATTAAGATGAGAGACGCGTTCTATGACGGGCGTGGTGACATTGTGATTGGGGGTTCGGACTTAGTCCTTCCCGGCTAATAGAATACTCTGTTGTATGACTGTTACTGAGACTATAACTGTACAATTGGGCTAATAGCCATGTTTGGGGCCTTGTGCCGATCTGTAGAGCATTAGGGAACCTATAGAGCTAGGTGAGCCCGTACTAGATGTGTACATTGAGAGAGATTATCTAGGGTGGAATTCCCTGTTCTAGCTGAGTGGGCCTGAAAGGCCAAGTCTATATTGATTGAGACGGGGTCTAGGACCCACTGTGATATATTATATTGGGCCTGAGAGGCCGAGCACATATTGACTGGGATAGGGTCGAGGACCCATTATGAGGTATTATATACATCTACCTATATGGGATCGGGCTGCACGCTGCAACAGTATATATATTGGATCGGACTGCACGCCGCAGTAATATACATGTAATATACATGTGGGACGGACCGCACGCCGCAGTATTATTGCGCTTGGGCTGTAGGAGCCCCTTCGGAGTCTGAGTCTGCACACATTCTCAGTGAGCACTGGTGTATATTATGGGATCGGGCTGCACGCCGCAGCAGTATAGAGATATATACATATATATATTGGATCGGACTGCACGCCGAAGTAATATTTGTGTGGATCGTGCTGCACGCCGCAGTATTATAGTGCTTGGGCCTAGGGAGCCCCTCCGAAGTCCGTATACACCCCCAGTGAGCGCCGTCGACGTTAAATGGAGCGGGCTGCGCGCCGCAGCGGTATATGTATTGGAGCGGACTGCACGCCGCAGCATTATATTTAATCATATCCTATTATCCCCTTAAATACTTATACATTATAGACATAGGTATGTGTCTTTATATGTTGAGATGGCCATACACCGTAGGGGTACGAGTGAGGGTTGGATCAGTGTAGAATCTTGTAGAGGTAAACGTGGATTGGGGATTTGAGCATTTCTATAGTGATGACGTACCTGTGAGGGTTGCCTTAGAACTGCTAAGTGATAGCACATGATTTCTTACCTTCAGTTGTTATTTATTATTGTTACTCACTGAGTTGAAATATACTCACCCCACTCCCCTGCACTTCCTGTGCAGATCCGCAGGTGCCCGAGAGCAGTTGAGACATTGTAGCTGCTGATCCTTGTCTACTTTTGCGGAGATTACGAGGTAGCTGCCAACGTCCGCAGAGCTTGTTTCTCCTTCCTTATCATCTTGTTGATTTCCTACTTGCCTAGACTTGATTGTATTAGGATGTTATTCTGTAGAGGCTCAGTCTCGTGACACCACGATATGTTTGGGACCGTATTTTGTATGTTTTACGTTTCGGTTATCACCTAATATGATCATTTACTGTTTAAGTTTAATTTGATTAATAACTGGCTGGTTTAAAGGATAATATGGTCGGGCTTGCCTAGCATTGTGTTGGGCGCCATCACGACCAGGGTTTGGGTCGTGACAAAAACCTACCTTGTTTTCATGATTTAGGCTTAGAAACTAGTTAATTAATAAAATAAAAGTGAAAGAAATAAGCGTAAAATCACTTACTCAAAGGGTCTTGAAGCTTGGGGGCGTTAATGGCTTCCTAGTGCTTGGGGGAGAAGCAGACTAGTGTAAAAATTATGAAATCCCATGTTGTGGTTCTGTTTTTATACAAAGAAAATCGCTGGGCCAAATTACCTTACGTGGTCGCGATACAAAGGGGTGCGATCGTGAAGGGTAAACTCGGTAGAGAATCGCGTTCGCGCTGGAGAAGTTGCGAACGCAAAGAGGAAGAGGCTGGGGGTCTAGGGATTGCACTATGCAAACGCGGGGACAGGATTGCAAACGTGTAGGAGAAAGGGCCATAACTACGTGATCGAGGGTCAATGAATGCGAACACAATTAAGGGGGAACCCACAGCTACGCGAACGCGTAGGAAGCATCGCAATCGCGATGAGTAAAAGGGGCCTGCACAGCTGAAGAAAAATCTGTAATATTTCTAAGAGACAAATCAACCCGACACAGCTTCAAAACACTCCCAAGCGATTGGGGCTCCTAACCAATCACACACGCTAACTCAAATATCATGTGAACTCGCTCGAGCGATCAAATCGCTAAAATAACATCAAATTCAAAGAATCACCCCTCAAAACTCATAATTTCATTTCAAAGTTCATCAACCTCTGATATTCGATATGTAGGTTTGAAACATGTCAAACAACGTCCGATTTCGACCAAACTTTACAGATAGCGCTGAACACATATTTAAGACTTGTACCGTGCATCGGAACCATAATACGAGCCCGATACTTATATTTTCTAACTCATTTTCATTTTTATTTTTCCTTAACAATTTCAGAAAACAATTTAACAGAAAAATTTATATCTCAGGATCTAGGCCTCGGAATTCGACTACGGGCACATACACGAATCCCATATTTTTCTATGGACCTTCGGGACCGTCCAAACTCGGGTCAGGGTCCGTTTGCCAAAAATATTGACCAAAGTCAACTATATCAATATTAATATCAAAATTCTTCAAAGTTTTCATAGAATTCACATATTTCAACATAAAAAATTTCCGGCTACGCGCCCAGACTGCGCATGCAAATCGAGATAATATAAAATGATATTTTCAAGGCCTCAGAAGCACAAAATAGATGAGGAAAATAGGTGATGACCCTTTTGGTCGTCACATCCTCCACGTCTAAAAAAATCATTCGTCCTCGAATGAACAAGAGAAGGAAGTACGTGAGTCGGGGAACAAATATGGATAACGGCTCAGCATATCAGACTCAGACTCCCAAGTCGAGGCCTCGGGAGGATGACCTCTCCACCAAACACACACTGAAGGAAAGCTCTTCGACCTCAACTTTCAAACCTTCCGGTCTAGAATATCTACCATCTCCTCCTCGTAAGATAGATCCTTGTCCAACTGGACATTGCTGAAGTCTAACACGTGGGTAGGATTGTTGTGACACTTCCAAAGCATATACACGTGAAACACTGGATGCACAACTGACAAGCTAGGTGGCAAGGCAAGTATATAGGCCACCTCTCCCACCCGATCAAGTATATCAAAAGGACCAATGTACCTAGGGCTGAGCTTGCTCTTCTTTCCGAACCTCATCACACCCTTCATAGGCGACACCCGGAGCAATACTCGCTCACCAACCATGAAATCTACATCTCGGACCTTACGGTTTGCATAACTCTTCTGTCTAGATTGAGCTGAATGCAACTTCTCCTGAATAGCCTTGGCCTTATCTAAGGCCTCAAGAGCTAAGTCAGTGCCCAACAACCAAGCCTCTCCCGGCTCAAACCATCCGACTGGAGACCGACATTGCCTACCATACAATGCCTCATATGGAGCCATCTGAATGGTAGACTAGTAGCTATTGTTGTAGGCGAACTCTGCTAAGGGTAAAAACTAGTCCCACGAGCCTCCAAAGTCAATGACGCAAGCTCGGAGCATATCCTCTAATATTTGAATAGTTCTCTCGGATTGACCGTTTGTCTGAGGATGGAATGCTGTGCTCAACTGAATCTGGGTGCTTAACTCCAGCAGGACCGCTCTCCAGTAGGGCAATGTAAACTGTGTGTCCTGATCTGAGATAATAGATACTGCCACCCCGTGAAGGCGAACAATCTCCCAAATATAAATCTATGCTAACCTCTCAGATAAATAGGAGACTGCTACTGGAATGAAATGAGATGACTTGGTCAATCTATCAATAATAACCCAAATAACATCAAATTTCTTCTGAGTCAATGTATGTCCAGTAATGAAGTCCATTGTAATCTGCTCCCACTTCCACTCGGGAATCTCAATTCTCCGGAACACACCACCAGGCCTTTGGTGCTCATATTTAACCTGCTGAAAATTTAAACACCGAGCGACATTCACAACAATGTCCGTTTTCATCCTGTGCCACCAAAAATGCTGTCGCAAATCCCAATACATCTTTGCGGCGCCCGGGTGAATAGAATACCGAGAACTATGGGCCTCCGCTAAGATCAACTCTCGAATCCCATCATCATCGGGCACATAAACTCGTACCTGAAATCTCAATACTCTGTCATCATCTAAGGCTACCTTCATAGCACATCCTTACTGCACAGTATCTCTCAAGACACACAAATGGGGATCATTGAACTGCCTCTCACGGATACGCTCCAATATAGAAGAACGAGCGACCGTGCAAGCCAACACCCTGTTAGGCTCAGAAATATCTAATCTCATAAATCGATTGGCTAAGGCCTGAACATCTAGAGCAAGCGGTCTCTTGCTGACCGGAATATATGCTAGACAACCCATGCTGCCAGACTTTCTACGCAACGCATCGGCCACCATATTAGCCTTACCTTGGTGATATAAGATAGTAACATCATATTCTTTCAGCAACTCTAATCATCTCATCTGTCGCACATTTAACTCCTTTTGCTTAAACAAGTACAGAAGACTCTTGTGATCCGTGTATACCTCACACACCACACCATATAGATAATGCCTCCAAATTTTCAAGGCATGAACAACCGCTACCAACTCTAGGTCATAAACCGGATAATTCTTCTCATGAATTTTCAACTGTCTCGAAGCATATGCAATAACCTTTCCATCCAGCATCAATACCGCTCCGAGCGCAGTACGAGAAATATCGCAATAGATTGTGTAAGGTCTTGAACCTGGGGTAAAATCAATATTAGTACCGTAGTCAGAGCTATCTTGAGCTTCTAAAAGCTCGCCTCACACTTATCTGACCACTTGAACTAGGCACCCTTCTGGGTCAACCTGGTCATCGGGGCTACAATAGAAGAGAACCCTCTACGAACCGACGGTAGTAACCTGCTAACCCTAAGAAACTCCGGATCTCGGTCATTGAAGCTGGTCGAGGCCAATTCTTGATTGCCTCAATCTTCTTTGGGTCCACCTGAATACCCTCTACTGATACAATATGACCCAGAAATGCAACCGAACTCAACCGGAACTAGCACTTTGAAAACTTGGCATATAGTTGATTATCCTCCAGAGTCTGAAGAACCACTCCGAGGTGTTGCTCGTGCTCTTCCTGGCTGTGGGAGTACACCGGGATATCATCTATAAAGACTATCACAAAAGTTTTAGATAAAGCCTAAACACTCGGTTCATCAACTCCATAAATATTGTGGGGGCATTGGTCAACCCGAAAGACATGACTAAGAACTCGTTGTGCCCATACCGAGTGCGAAAAGCTGTCTTAGGAATATCATCCGCCCTGATCTTCAGCTGATGGTAGCCAGACCTCAAGTCTATCTTTGAGAGCACCCTTGCTCCCTGAAGCTGGTCAAACAAATCAACAATCCTCGGTAGTGGACACTTATTCTTTATCGTCACTTAGTTTAATTGCCGGTAATCAATACACATCCGCATCGAACCATCCTTCTTCTTCATGAATAACACCAGTGCACCCTAAGGAGAAACACTAGGCCCGATAAAGCCCTTCTCTAGCATGTCTTGCAACTGATCTTTTAACTCATTTAACTCTGGCGGGGCCATGTGACACAGTAGAATAAAAATAGGCCGAGTGCCTGGTGCCAAATCAATACAGAAGTCAATATCTCTATCGGGTGGCATACCCGACAGGTCTGAAAGAAAAACCTCATCCGTACAATAGGAACCGAGTCAATAGAAGGAACCTCTGCGCTGGAGTCGCGAACATATTCCAAATAAGGTAAACACCCCTTCTCGACCATGCATCGAGCCTTAACGTATGCAATGACATTGCGGGTGGTGTGACCAGGGGTCCCTCTCCACTCTAGTCGGGGTAATTCTGGCAAGGCCATGGTCACGGTCTTTGCGTGAAAATCTAAGATAATATGATACGGGGACAACCAATCCCACCCCAATATAACATCAACATCCACTATACCTAACAGTAATAAATCAACACGGGTCTTTAGACCCTTAAACATAACCATGCACGAATATGCACCCGATCGACTACTATGGAGTCACCCACTGGCGTAGATATATAAACAGGAATGTCCAAGTCATAGCTAGGCACGACCATACATGGTGCAAAGTAGGAACACACATATGAATATGTAGACCTAGGGTCAAATAGTACTGAAGCATCTCTATCGCAAACCAGAATGGTACTTGTAATCACAGCATCTGATGTCTCTGCCTCTGGCCTGGCTAGCAAGGCATAAAATCGGGGATCAGCACCACCTCCCTGAACTATGTCTATGTGACGGTCATCCACCGGCTGACCTCTACCTCTAGCAGGACGGCCGCCACCTCTACGGTCTCGACCTCCACCTCTACAATCCCTACCACCACCCCTGGCTGGCTGGCCAGGCTGTGGGTCAGCTGGGGCCTGAATCATGGGACGAGGACCCTACTGCTCAGAACAGCTCGATGCTCGAGGGTAAAATCTGATAAGGTGACCGAGGTCACCACAGCCATTACAAGACCTCGGCTGTTGTGACTACTGAACCTGACGGCCCGAATGACCTCCACGAATACTCTGAAGAGGCTGAGCACTGATGGGTTGCTGATATGAATACTGCTTACGAAAACCACAATCACCTGAACAACCCTGTGAAGCATAGAGAGCTGACTGAAAAGGCCTGGAAGACTGACCCATGTCATAAGAATCCCTACCTCCAGATGAGGCACCACTAATTCTGCCAGAATGACGAGGCCTCATGCCTGAAGCATGACCACCTACCCGAGTAAGGGCCATCTCAACTCTGTGGGCCGCGTTAGCCGCCTCCGGAAAAGATATGTCACTACCAACTCCCATAGCCATCTGAAGTCGGATCGGCTAAATCAACCCATCAATGAACCTACGGACCCTCTCCCGCTCTGAAGGGAGTATCACAACTACATGCCATGCCAAATCCAAAAATCTAGTCTCATATTGGGTAACAGTCATGGAACACTATTGGAGGCACTCAAACTGCCTCCAGAGTGAATCCCGCTGAGTAACATGGAGAAACTTCTCAAAGAATAGCTCTGCAACCTGGTCCCTTGTCAAAGCTGGGCACCCCACTGGTCGAGTTAAGAAAAAATATATCCACGAAGTCTTGGCGGATCCTACAAGCCTGAAAGTGCAAAAATCAACCCCGTTGGATTCCACTATTCCCATAGTCCTGAGAATCTCATGGCAACTGAATAGGAAGTCCTGAGGATCCTCCGATGAAGCACCGTTGAAGGTGGTGGTAAAAATCTTGGAGAACCGATCAAGTATCCATAGAGCATCAGAGGTGATGGCCGCTCCATCTCCGGCCTGAGCGGTAGTGCTTGTCTGAACTTCCACTGCGGGCTGAACCACTGGTGCTTGAGCCTGGGGAGCTACTAGCTCCGAAGTATACACAATAGGAGTCGGAACCCCTCCTCCAACCTGAGAAGTGGCTGGTGCAACTGGCAGCAAGCCTGCTTTGGCGACACTGTCCATAAAGCCAACTATCCGGACATGAGCCTCCTGAAGATCCAGGGTAAATATAACCTCTCCTGGGACCTGAGCAGGGCCCACTGGAGCTTCTGGTGCTAGAACCTCCTCACCATTTTCAATATGAGGCTCCACCTCTAGAACTGCTGCCTGGGACTGAGCTCTACCCCTACCACGGCCTTCGGCATGACCTCGGCCTCAGCCTCTGCCCCTCGTGGGGGCTACCTGAGGCTCGAACTACTAATAAGCGGATGACGAAGTGCGTGTTCTCACCATCTGCAAAAGTACAGATTAGAAATTCAATCAGTATTTGAGGAAACAAATCGCACGACAAGAAGGAACAAATGAGAGATTTTTTTCCCCAACTCAATAGACTCTGGGGAATAAGTACAGACGTCTCCGTACCTACCCCCCAGACACTACTAAGTTTGTTCGTGAGTTGTGAGACCGATGTAACCTAGTGCTCTGATACCAACTCATTACCACTCGGATTCCCCAACATCGAGATAGTGATGGCGCGTACTCGTCGTAGCTAGACAAGCAAATTTACTTACCATCTTTCCATTAATTAAAGCCATCTTGTTGTCAATTTAATAACGAGAATAATAATAATAACATTAATTGCGGAAGTCTACTTTCATAAATTTGAATATAAATGTGAAATACTCAACATAAATCCTCTACCCAAGATGTGGAGTCACAAACTCACGAACTACTAAGAATAACTACACATAATGGTCTAAAATAAATATAATAACCGTCTGTCTCGAAAGAATGAGACGACAGTAATAAGGAAAAATATAAGAAGAGACGTCGGGCCTACGGACGCCTGCAAGCTACCTCAGTCTCGTGGGTATGATAATACTGCTACCGAACTACTACTGATGCTGCTGCTCAAAACCTGGACCTGTGCAAAAATACATAGAAGTGTAGTATCAACACAACCGAGCCCATGTGCTGGTAAGTGCCCGGTCTATCTCGGCGAAGTAGTGACAAGCCTAGGACAAGACAGTCACATAAACTTGTACAATTCTATATACATATGTACCACAAAACAACAGAAATACTGAACTAAACAAATAGAAAGGGAGGGAACATGCTATGGGGAGCACAATTAGATATACATAATTCATCACTTAAATAGAAACAGAGCGCAACAATATTATCACAAAATAAGAAATTTAATAGTTGCATGGCATCGCCTTTCATGCTTTTACTCACATCCTCTCCCAAACAATCATATAGAAGTGCACGGCATCACCCTTCGTGCTTTTACTCTCATCCTCACTTCAAACAATCAAATAAAAGTGCACGGCATCACACTTCGTGCTTTTACTCTCACAACTTACATTCATGGCATGGAATGTTCCTTCGTGCATAAAATAATTATCAATGGCACAGAATGTTCCGTCATGCATAAATAGTTAAAACATGGCACAAAATGATCCTTCGTGCGCATATAATTAGAAATGGCACGGCATTTCCGTTCGTGCTTTATCACTCTTCCTCACCCAAACAACAGTCACAATCAATGGGCAAGAAAAATGAAATAAACAACAAGTACCATCCCGGCAAGGGAGTAACAACAACACAATAAGGTCCCGGCAAGGGAACAATAATAACAACAACAATAAGGTCCCACCAAGGGAACAATAACAACAACTTTCACAACCCGGCAAGGGTTCAATAATTTAACCATCCTGGCAAGGGATTAGTCATAATTTATCTTAGGAGAGTTCCACATTAGTTCACAACATGTACCAACAACGACTCACAGTCATGCCTGACTCTGGTGTATAGACACTCGTCACCACGCCTATACACCACACTCGATCATTTAGCAATTAGCAAATTATTATTCTCTAGTTCTATTCCCTCAAGCTAGGATAGATCAAACACTTACCTCGATGACTTATAATCAACTTAGTCCTCAAGTAATGCTTTTCCTTTCTAAATTCGCTCCAATTCAATCGTATCTATATATAATTTATTTAATATCATCAATTCTACTTAACAAACCAGCCCAAATTGCCTAATTAAACCCTTTAACATGCTGTCTAAATATTTCAAAAACAAACCCCGTGCTCGCTTGGTCAAAACACAAAGTTCGAACAGAAATAAATTCACCCATACCCCCACGAGTACAAATATATAATTTGTTTTAAGATTTGATCCCAAATTGGGGTTGAATTACTCAAAATTCTAAAAAACCTAACTTTGCTCAAACCCCACGATTGTACTTGTTTTCATGATTTAGGCTTAGAAACTAGTCAATTAATGAAAGAAAAGTGAAAGAAATAAGCGAAAAATTACTTACTCAAAGGGTCTTGAAGCTTGGGGGAGTTAATGGCTTCCTAGGTCTTGGGGGAGAAGAAGACTCGTGTAAATATTATGAAATCCGCTGTTCTGGTTCTATTTTTTAAACAAAAACAAATTGCTGGGCAAAATTACCTTACGCGATCGCGATACTAAGGGTGCCATCACAAAGGGCAAACTAGGTAGAGCATCGCGTTCGCGATGGAGAAGCTGCGAATATGAAGAGGAAGAGGCTGGGGGTCCAGGGATTGCACCATGCGAACGCGGGGACAGGATCACGAACTCGTAGGGGAAAGGGCCATAACTACGCGATCATGGTTCAATGAATGTGAACGCGACGAAGGGGAACCCACAGCAACGCGAACGCGTAGGAACTGTCGCGATCACGATGAGTAAAAGGGGCTTGCACAGCTGAAGCAAAATCTGCAATATTTCTAATGGAAAAATCACCCAGACACAACTCCGAAACACTCCCGAGCCCTCGAGGCTCCTAACCAATCATACACGCTAACTCAAATACATCATACGAACTTGCTCGAGCGATCGAATCGCTAAAATAACATCAAATTCAAAGAATCACCCATAAAACTCATAATTTCATTTCAAAGTTCATCAACCTCTAATATTTGATATTTAGGTCCAAAACACGTCAAACGACGTCAAATTTTGACCAAACTTTACAGATAGCGCTTAACGCATATTTAAGACCTGCACCGAGCGTCAGAACCAAAATACGAGCCCGATACCTATATTTTCTAACTCATTTTCATTTTCATTTTTCCTTAATAATTTTAGAAAATAATTTAATAGAAAAATTCATATCTGGGGCTCTAAGCCTCAGAATTTGACTCTTGGCACATGCTCGAATCCCATATTTTTTTACGGACCTTTCGGGACCGTACAAACTCGGGTCCGGGTCCATTTACCAAAAATTTTGATCGAAGTCAACTATATCAATATTAATATCAAAATTATTTAAATTCTTCACAGAATTCACATATCAACATAAAAATTATCCGGCTACGTGCCCAGACTACACACACAAATCTAGGTAATATAAAATGAGGTTTTTAAGGCCTCGAAAGCACAGAACATATGACGAAAAAAGGTGATGACCCTTTGGGTCATCACACATAGATAAAAATATGAAAGAAAAAATTAATCAGATTGTCAGGTGGAGATAATATTAATTAACACATTAACCATATCTAGTAGTATATTTTATATAACAAAAAACACATCTAATAGATCCAAAAAGTGTTTAACTTTGTTTGGTGGAAAATTATTGAATACTTTCCAAGCAAATCAATTGAAATAATTCAAGGGGTAAATCATAGCCAATCATAATTAATCATTGAATTAAAAGATAAATTTGAGACATAAAAACAATCAATCATGGGACGATGTAAGTAGGATTTTATTCATCAACATAACTTGACATGCCTCTCATTGAAGAGGTTCAGGATCTTATATTGATCTTGTTTATTACTTCCCTTGAGGAGTATAAATTTCTATCTTTGAGATATTCAGAATTCTTCATCAAAGTAGTTTGACGTGCCTCTCCTCCAAGAGGTTCACGATCTTACAATGATCTTGCCTCTTCTTGAAGAGGTCCAGGATTTCACGTTAATCTTTTTTATTGCTCCACTTGTGGAGTATAGTTTTTTTGTCTCTGGTGCAATCAGAGTTGCGTCGAAGAAGAAACCCCCCTTGAGAGGTTCTCTTTTTTAGTATTTATAGTATGGAAAAGGGCCTAAAATGCCCCTCTACTATAGGAAATGGGACATCAAAGTCCTCCGTTAAAAGTTGGTCCCTTATATGCCCTTGACGTCAAAAAATGGGCTAAAAAAGCCCTTATCCACTAACGGAAGATATGTAAATCCATGTGGAATTACATTAAAATGTAGAAGGGCATTTTAGACCCTTTTTGGATTGTACAAGGTCATATACGAGTCAGTTATAGTAGTTAATTCTCAAGCACTTCACTCCATACCAGTTTACTCACACACATATTTTAGACCCTTCATAAATTTCTGATTTCTCCTACTAATTGGGTCACCTTATCGATTTCGAGTTGAGTTCTAGTTTAGGTTTAATTATTTTTCGTCTTTATCGGTTTGTTTTGGATATTTCTCTAAGACAATGTCAAAAAGTTCAAGTAGCTTAAATGGGTGGATTAGGAGGTGTCGTTGTGGACTTGCTGCTAATTATTTTATGGTGTGGACTCCTTTAAATGCCGGGACAAGATTTTCAAATTTCCTAAGCATGAGGTATGTAAATTTGTTGATGGGTTCTTTTAATTATTGCAATTTGACTGTAATATTTTTTTTTAGGATGAAAATGTTCATATTGGGAATGACAAGATGAGGAGCTTGCTACTAGAATTTCAAATCTCAAATACAGTTTAAAGAAGGAGAAGGAAGCTCTAATCCGTTAAAGAATGTACTCCAAAGAAAAGTTGCCGATCTTGAGAATGTTATGATGCTCGTTGATCATGGAGGAATAGAATCCTTGGAATTGAAAAGAAATGTTCTAATGAAGAAAGTTGTTGATTTAGAGTACTCACCTCTACGTGTGCTAAATGTCGAAAGAAGATGTGGATTTTCTTTTGTGTGATATTGGGATGTTTTGTTGTGTTCTTTGCATTTGTGGGAAATGATATGTAATGTGAGTGTTATTGTGGCTTAGTTGTTGTGTTTTATTATGTAATGATTTTTTTTTGCAAGGATTCAATGGAGCCATTCCCATTCATTTGAATATTTCTATCTATGATTGAGTTACTTGATGTGATAATTAGTTGGTGTCTATAATTGAGTTACTTGATGTGATAATTAGATTGTTGGTCTAAAATAGTTGTGTGAGTAAACTGATATGGAGTGAAGTGCTTGAGAATTGACTACTATAACTGACTCGTATATGACCTTGTACAATTCGAAAAGGGTCTAAAATGCCCTTTTACGTTTTAATGTAATTCCACATGGATTTACATATTTTCCATTAGTGCATAAGGGCATTTTTAGCGAATTTTTAAATGGCAAGGGCATATAAGGGACCAAATTTTAACGAAGGGCTTTGATGTCCTATTTCCTATACTAGAGGGGCATTTTAGGCCCTTATCCGTTTATAGTATCAAACTCTTCTTGCCCATCATGAGCGGGCCTAGGGTTTGGTAATGGAGATGTCCCTTCATTAGTTTTGAGGGATATGTGTCATAAATCGGAAGTCAGCGGTGTTGACTATTTACTACAGATTGGTCATGATGGGGTTGATCCCCTGTTCGCTAAATGATCGAATATGACCAATACAATTAGTCCCTCCGCTCATCGGGGTCGCGCCTATGTCGACTTCGATGGACAGATAGAGCGACATAATCAGGAAGGGTCCTTTATGATAAGGTTTTGGAATCGATATTTTGATTAGCGAACAGAGTGTCACTCCGCATGGCCATTTGTAATAGCGCACGTTTTCATAAAAATGAAGCATTTCGTGTATGGTTATGCATTAATGGCGATAGTTGGATTTTGTGCAGGCAAAATATATTATTTATAACTACAAAAGGCTTGTCATTTTGTTCTTTACACATTCACTGCTCTTCTAAGAGGATTTTCGAGAAGCTTTTTCTTCTGGAAAATCGCATTGTTTCTATTCTTTCCATAATCATCCTCATTGATTTCTCCGTTTCCCTCGTCAAAATTCTTCTTTTTCTCGCTCGTTAATTGATTATGGCAGGCACTTCTTCTTGCGGCAATCGCCCAGCTAATACTCCAGCGGTTGAAAATCCCACTTCGGTAAATAAAGGGTAAGAATTGTTGGAGGATGAAGAAATTCCTTCATTCGACGAAATTCTACCTCGATCAGGATATCAACTGATGAATTTCAGTGTACCGGGTGGTGTGGAACAGGGAGATGTTTCTTCTCTAATAGGGGAACTGGGAATAGCCCAAATGCGGGAGCGGTGGCGTATCCCATGTTATACCGAGATTGCTCTGGCGAAGACTGAGGACAGGGTGCAAATTGATCATCGGGAGTATTGCTCATGCTATGCATAAATCTTTCAGGTAGGGTGCACACTCCCGCCCCCGATGCTGATTGTGGACTTTTGTCGCTATTATGAGGTATGCTCGGCTCCGCTTTATCCTTATCTCTACAAATGCTCCTCATGTTCATCAAGTATGTGGAGCTGGCGGGTAGGGAGGTCACTCTGAGACATGTGCTCAGTCCTTTCGCTCCCCAAAAATTTTGCGGCACCATGATCCACGCACGCCCATGTGGGTCGAAGAGTTTGATGGTTAGGCTGGACGACGAGGATATCGTCACCCCTTTGACAATTTCTTCTATATTCGGACTGAGCATCTGGTGGTAGGCCCAAATGGATTCCCGAATGTCTGGAATTTTGCACGTGAGACCTCATTCCCGACTAGGCATCTGCCCTTTCAACTTTCCTTATGCTTTGTGTCACGCCCCAAATCGAGGGACATGACCGGCGCCTGACCGGGTTTCCCCAGTCAAGCGGACCTGGGTGCCTTTCATTCCCACGCGTTACCCCTGTGTTGACTGTTACTCATTAACCAAAATATCTTACCAATAATGACTGATTTCACAATGCATAAACATAACCATGTGATTTATTTACTAACAAGTTCATAATTTATATTTACAACGCCCCATGCATATACATAGGCCACAATCCCACAGTTTACATGTCTACGGAGCCTCTAGGATACAAGAAGGAAATACAATACTTGCCGGTAACAAGGCCCCGGCTATACCTTACAAAATCCAAAAGAAAGTCTGAAATAAAAGTGGCATGAACCACACAAGGCCCCGAGGAAGAAAGGGGCTCACCAAAACGGGCAGTGGAAGGAGAAGGATACTACTGCCGATGAGTTGAAGTGCCTGCTACCGATCCACCTACAATCATGACACGAATGTAGCGCCCCCGGCAAAAGGGACGTCAGTACACTTGAATTGTACTGGTATGTATGGACAAACTTTGTCCCAAGTAAACTCAAGCCATTAAACAAGAATCACCGTGTTAAGACGGCCAATAGATTACATCAAGAAGTCAATTTAAGCTAACTAACCATGTTTCCAACCTTTTACTCATTTCAGATAAGCCTCAACACAAGCACGTTTAAAGTCCACAAATAGAACAACAACCAATCAACCACATAAATTGCAAGTAGTCAAACATAGGGGCAATCAGTGCCCCCCAGGTTGCAAACTCTCCCGCTGTCTCCTTTCACAATTTCACATTATTGATTTTGTATCAATTTTCAATAGCGATTTCGATCGCTTTCCATCCTTATTGCCCCTGACCACCCTTATTACCTCGGTCACCCTTATCACCCCAACCCACACCTTATTTCACCACGTTGCGGCGCGCAACACGACCCCGCCTTACAGTTGAAAACACAACAATTTCAAACAGCAGATAAGGTACCACACACAATTTCAACAAGTTCAAATAAGCAACTTGCACATTGTTTCATGTTCTCAATTACTTCTCAAGCCAATATCACAACCAAGTTACAATGTTTCCACATTCAAGAATATTCACACATGTATATTCAACAATTTTCCATAATTCAAGTGTTTCATCTCTTTCCACAATAAACCAATTCTCAAGTGTTTCGTTTTCTTTTCCACAAGGTGCCATATAGGCCATCATAATCATTATTCACAAATTCTTTACCCAATTCAACTCTCATTTACCTTTTGGTTCATATTTCATACCACAACACTCATAGTTCAACAACAACTTTGAATATCCAACAACAACATCAAATAATCACATACAATTTCTCAAATCAACACATGCCCAAACAATTTTACACATAAGGGCGATTTCACAAGAATCAAAATTAGCCATACATACCTGGTGATGAGTTTTCTTCCGTTAACTTTCTACTTTATGCTTACCCAAGATATCCTATTCTTGCCAACCTTGTTCTTGAAGACTCTTACTTCTACTTACTTCTTTTGTTTTACTAAAAATCAAGATCAATAATCATGCATGAGTATAAAATTTTATTTTTAAAAGCTATTATATGAAAACCTCTCTTTACCCAATTAAAACTGAAAATCAAAGAAAATAGTTAGGGTTTTTACCTTGAAAAGATTGGGGAAGTTGAATCCTTGCCCTAGGATCCCTTGGAATTAAGTAGTTGGAACAATCTTTGAAGATGAAGAACTTCTCTCTCTAAAAACCCTCTCTTCTCTCTCTAATTTTGGTGAGATGATATGATAAAATGAAGAAGAAAGGTGTTATATTAAAGAAGAGATCGGGTCAAAATGTTACAAAAATCTGGGCCGGGGTCAAATATGCGGTCACTATGCGACCGCAGAACCCACATGCGGTCCGCAAAGTGACCGCAAAATGGCCTCAAAGTTTATGCAGGTTCTGTTAAGGAATGCGGTCACTATGCGGACCGCATGTTGATTATGCGGTCGCAAAAGTGCACCGCAGATTTGACATGCGATCGCATATCGACCGCACATTTTGACACGATTTTGGGCAACTCACTGGAACGTTTTGCGGCAAGAATGCGGTCCGCATGTCAGGGTTTGCGATCGCATTCTTGACCGCAAATTGAACACTTTTCGGAAAAATTAATTCTCTACATTTTTGAAACTTAAATCACTACCAAGGGTCCGAACCGCGGCGAGCAAGCTCGCCGCGAAGAATTCTACGCATTCCTAACACATTATTCGGACCAAGACACCACAGCTACTAGGTTTTATGCACCAAAAATTTTACGGGGCCTTACATCCTCCCGCCCTTAAGATCATTCGTCCTCGAATGAGGATTTTGAAATAAATGAGTTTTGAAAGACATGATGTGCAAGCTATCAAAATTTTGACTAACTCTTATATTTTAGAAAAATTTCGCCAGAGTTTCCTTTGTATTATGGACATATCCACCTGTCAGAGGGCCCCCGAAACACATTTCCAAACAACAATATACAACTACAACACTTTTCACAACCGGTATACACTTTCTTACCTCAACGAATGCACATATTCCATCACATTATTACAATTGCACATAAACTAGTCACGTCAATGAATTCTTACCTTACTTAACCAATTTAACACACCATGTGCACTTAACAAACCATTACCAATCTGTACTTACTATTAGTAGTTTATTAAACACGTAAATCTTTATAAGGCTTTCATTTATCAAGAACGGTTCAAGTGACCCAAGGTAACAACACAATTAACTCATTACAAAATGAAGGGGACTTTACTAATACTAAGAGGGAAACAACTTAGGCAAGATGACGAGTTACTAGGAGTAGGAGGGTCACCTAATTTCTTCTAGGCTTGATCGAACAAATGGGGGTACTTTTCCTTCATCTCTTTTTCCGCTTCCCATGTGGCCTCCTCAACTTGTTGACTTCGCCACAATACTTTAACAGAGGCGACTTCCTTATTTCTCAACTTACGGACTTGCCTATCAAGAATGGCAACTGGAACCTCTTCATATGACAGATCTTCATTAACCTCTATAGCTTCGACTGGCATGATGGTGGATGGATCTCCAATTACTTTCTTCAACATGGACACATGAAATACCGGATGCACTGATGACATCTCAGGAAGCAACTCTAGCCTATAAGCAACTTGACCAATCCTTTGAACGATCCGATATGGCCCGACATACCTAGGACTCAATTTCCCTTTCTTTCCGAATCGCATGACTCCCTTCATAGGAGATACCCTCAAGAACACCCAATCATCAACTTGAAACTCCAAATCCCTTCGACGAACGTCTGCATAGGACTTTTGACGACTCTGTGCTGTTTTCATTCTCTCCTGAATAACCTTGACCTTTTCCATAGCTTCGTACACCATATCCGGCCCTAGCAATTCCGCTTCACCTACCTCAAACCACCCGATTGGCGATCTACATCTTCTCCCGTACAATGCCTCAAATGGGGCCATCTGAATGCTAGCATGATAGCTGTTATTGTAAGCAAATTCTATCAGTGGCAAGTGTTCATCCCAATTACCTTTAAAATCTAAGACACAAGCCCGCAACATATCTTCAAGCGTCCGAATGGTCCGCTCGGCCTGTCCATCGGTCTGTGGATGGAAAGCTGTGCTGAGATTCACCTGAGTTCCCAAACCTTGCTGAAACTTCTTCCAAAAGTTAGCTGTGAACTGAGCCCCGCGATCTGAGATGATAGAAAGTGGAGTGCCATGAAGCCTTACTATCTCTTTGATGTACAATCTTGCATATTGCTCCGCGGTATCAGTGGACTTGACAGGCAGGAAGTGAGCTGATTTGGTGAGTCGATCTACTATCACCCATACTGAATCGAACTTACGCTGAGTGCGAGGTAACCCCACCACGAAATCCATATTGATCATCTCCCATTTCCACCTTGGTATTTCTATAAGCCGAGTTAATCCACCGGGCCGTTGATGCTCGGCCTTCACTTGTTGACAGTTCGGACATTTAGCTACAAAGCCTGCCACATCCCTTTTCATACCGTTCCACCAATAAATCTCCTTGAGGTCATGATACATTTTCGTTGAACCAGGGTGCACAGAATACCTGGAAGTATGAGCCTCTGCCATCACTCTTTCCCGAAGCTCGTCCACATCCGGAACACATAGCCTATCTTGACACCACAATACACCATCTTCGCTGCTGAGTACAAATGCTGAGGTCTTGTCATTCATGACTGCTTCCTTCACCCGAACCAATGCTGGATCCATGAACTGTTTTTCCTTGATTTCCGCGACCAATGATGATTCTACTCCATTATACACCAAAATATCCCCCTCGCCTGACGCCGAGCTACGAACCCCCAAACTGGCTAATTGGTAAACCTCTCGAGCCAGGTGTCTCTGATCCACACCCAAATGAGCCAAACTACTCATGGATTTTCGACTAAGAGCGTCTGCTACCACATTTGCCTTCCCTGGATGGTACAATATGTCCATATCATAGTCCTTGAGTAATTCTAACCACCGCCGCTGTCTTAGATTTAGCTCCTTCTGCTTGAACAAATACTGGAGGCTCTTGGGGTCTGAAAACACTTCTACATGAACTTCATAAAGATAGTGCCGCCATATTTTCAAAGCAAACACAACAGCTGCAAGCTCCAAATCATGTGTCGGATAATTCTTCTCGTGATTTTTTGAGTTATCTCGAAGCATACGCTATAACCTTTCCGTGTTGCATCAACACACACCCCAAACCAACCCTGGAGGCATAACTATCACCTTAACACTTTACATCATTAGCGGAACATCTTTATTATATCCCTCTTACATAAGACCTTCCACGAATTTAGTTCTACTATAATTTCCTTGATATAGTTACGACCCCATCGGAACCATTTCTACTAACTCTTACGATTCTTAACAAAAGGCATTTCTGAGTGAGTTTTCTCATATGACCTCCTATCTCAAATGAATAGCACTGGCTAACTTGCACATATACCCCGAATAACACTAACTTGCATGGCATTGTATTGAATGTAAAGTAGCATTGTGCTCTAACTTTTCTTAACCAACCTCTTCTCCCCATATGTGCATTATAGACTTTAAGAAACTGCACTACTTCCCCTGTGAAAATTCCTAGTATCCCTCCTTACGGTTAAACACCTCTCAAACGTATATCAACAACCTTTATATGCATATGACTTAGGAAGGGTCACTATCCCGAGAAGGGTATTCTCTGAAACTTTAAATCCTCCTCAATCCTTCAACAACAACTTTTGGTTTTACTCTTAAGTGTAAGGCTTAGTCCCCCTAATTCTATCTCCGACGAGTAACTCGCCTCATTCCCCATGTTATAGTTATCAATGAAGTTCCCTGAGATTGCGGCTTAAGAGTTATCATGCTAAGCACGTCTAGTCCGTCACGAGTGTTCATCCTCTTTCAATCTATTCTGAACCTTTCATTCCCATCTTGATTTGCGGATAGTGCATAATTAATAGCTTTCTTGTTCCACACATTTGTCCGCCTCCTGTGAACTTGAAAAATCATTATGTCTTGTTTAATCATTTTACAGTACCACAACGTCACCAACGATAACCTCGCTTCCCATTGTGTGTAGACATGAACTATCTCTAGACCCCTTTAGTCGATATTCAGTGTCACCCATGTCGGTTGAATTGCGGTTAATCCCTTATAACTTTTATTAACACTTGTGCCCTAAGTGAGTCCACCATTCTGATGCAAACAAATTGTTTTAAATAACCATGACCATCTCAATTTAAAGGTTTTCTCCCCATTTCTTCTCACCTCATTCTTCCTAGTTAGTGAATAGCCACGCACTCTTCCATATATTACGTGGTCTCTTACCTTAGGTATTCCATCCGGCTCACCTCTTAACTCTTATTGGGACATATGTAGCAAGGAGTGTTTGTCTGAACATCATTTAACACTTATCTATTTGTAAGGCTCTTTAGAGGCTCTCTATCAAGCCCCAATTACCATCTTGGGTTGTTGTGGCAACACATTCATTTCTCTCACTCGTTCTGGCTTTGTTAGTATCCCGAAACTTTGTTTAAATCACAAATCTATGATTAGCCCATTCTAGGAACTCACAATCTTTCACATTTGACATATGGTACCTCCTTGGGTCCCATTTCTCCTGACCTTATGACAAGTAAAAGTCTCTTTACAAACATACTCTTATTTTCTAGAATCGTTGACCCTATCAGTCACATTGCCATGCGTGAAGAATTTACATTCCTTAATCTCTTTTCTAGACCACACATGTCTTCACCAAAATATTCAAATATCATAACTACATGGTCTCGCTCTTGTTTCATTGTATTTAAGTGGCCTCACGATGGTCCTCCCTCTCCCACATGGGGAAAATGTCCTGGATCTTGACACAAGTCTTGAGTGTAGAAACTTTAGGAACATATGCCTCATATATCTATCCCTCTTATATATATAATCGACCATTAGGAAAATTTAAGTCACCATAGTATTGATCTCATAAGTTCCCTTCTCCTATTCAGCCACGTAGGTATGGGATTCCAAGTCCCCACGCATATCCTTTATGAGTGTAACGCAACTTCGTACATTTCTGGGTCCTTATAACATTCGTAAGACAAGGGTCTTCTCACCTAGGGTCCAATTGAGTCTCATTTCATAACTTTTTACCTCATATGAGAGACTTACACTCTCCCCATTAATCTCTTAGTCATTCTCTCATATATCACGTGCTTATATAACCAATATTCTTTCACACCTTACGATCAATTATATACTTCTTGCACTAACCACGCTTGCTATTTAAGCTTACATATCAATCATCAAATCAATGCCTCTTCGTGCGGGTAATCACTTCTAATCCTTTCCCCAAATAAAGTATACTTGTAGTACTATGTACTTATACTATATATTCATACAGTTTATTCAACAAGATACATGTGCAATCTCCATAATACCCATGTCTTTTCCCATTGGTCATGACATATGACAACACTACATAAAATAGACGAAAGAGTATTTAAACTTACCTTGAATCTCAACGCACGGGTTACAAAACAATCTTATAGTCAAGCTTTATCGCACGATTTGGAGTGATGAAGAAGGGTAATATTCCTAAATGTCCGTGCAGCCCCCTACTTATATGATGTGGTTGACAACACACCTATAAGAAGGGCACTACTAGACACGGCTCCGAGACATCCTAGGACACTTTAAAAACCATATGCTCTGATACCAAGTTTGTCACGCCCCAAATCGAGGGACATGACCGGCGCCTGACCGGGTTTCCCTAGTCAAGCGGACTTGGGTGCCTTTCATTCCCACGCGTTACCCCTGTGTTGACTGTTACTCATTAACCAAAATATCTTACCAATAATGACTGATTTCACAATGCATAAACATAACCATGTGATTTATTTACTAACAAGTTCGTAATTTATATTTACAACGCCCCATACATATACATAGGCCACAATCCCACAATTTACATGTCTACGGAGCCTCTAGGATACAAGAAGGAAATACAATACTTGACGGTAACAAGGCCCCGACTATACCTTACAAAATCCAAAAGAAAGTCTGAAATAAAAGTGGCATAAGCCACACTGTGCCCCGAGGAAGAAAGGGGCTCACCAAAACGGGCAGTGGAAGGAGAAGGATACTACTGCCGATGAGCTGAAGTGCCTGCTACTGATCCACCTACAATCATGACACGAATGTAGCGTCCCCGGCAAAAGGGACGTCAATACACTTGAATTGTACTGGTATGTATGGACAAACTTTGTCCCAAGTAAACTCAAGCCATTAAACAAGAATCACCGTGTTAAGACAGCCAATAGATTACATCAAGAAGTCAATTTAAGCTAACTAACCATGTTTCCAACCTTTTACTCATTTCAGATAAGCCTCAACACAAGCACGTTTAAAGTCCACAAATAGAACAACAACCAATCAACCACATAAATTGCAAGTAGTCAAACATAGGGGCAATCAGTGCCCCCCAGGTTGCAAACTCTCCTGCTGTCTCCTTTCACAATTTCACATTATTGATTTTGTATCAATTTTCAATAGCGATTTCGATCGCTTTCCATCCTTATTGCCCTTGACCACCCTTATTACCTCGGCCACCCTTATCACCCCAACCCACACCTTATTTCACCACGTTGCGGCGCGCAACACGACCCCGCCTTACAGTTGAAAACACAACAATTTCAAACAGCAGATAAGGTACCACACACAATTTCAACAAGTTCAAATAAGCAACTTGCACATTGTTTCATGTTCTCAATTACTTCTCAAGCCAATATCACAACCAAGTTACAATGTTTCCACATTCAAGAATATTCACACATGTATATTCAACAATTTTCCATAATTCAAGTGTTTCATCTCTTTCCACAATAAACCAATTCTCAAGTGTTTCGTTTTCTTTTCCACAAGGTGCCATATAGGCCATCATAATCATTATTCACAAATTCTTTACCCAATTCAACTCTCATTTACCTTTCGGTTCATATTTCATACCACAACACTCATAGTTCAACAACAACTTTGAATATCCAACAACAACATCAAATAACCACATACAATTTCTCAAATCAACACATGCCCAAACAATTTTACACATAAGGGCGATTTCACAAGAATCAAAATTAGCCATACATACCCGGTGATGAGTTTTCTTCCGTTAACTTTCTACTTTATGCTTACCCAAGATATCCTATTCTTGCCAACCTTGTTCTTGAAGACTCTTACTTCTACTTACTTCTTTTGTTTTACTAAAAATCAAGATCAATAATCATGCATGAGTATAAAATTTTATTTTTAAAAGCTATTATACGAAAACCTCTCTTTACCCAATTAAAACTGAAAATCAAAGAAAATAGTTAGGGTTTTTACCTTGAAAAGATTGGGGAAGTTGAATCCTTGCCCTAGGATCCCTTGGAATTAAGTAGTTGGAACAATCTTTGAAGATGAAGAACTTCTCTCTAAAAACCCTCTCTTCTCTCTCTAATTTTGGTGAGATGATATGATAAAATGAAGAAGAAAGGTGTTATATTAAAGAAGAGATCGGGTCAAAATGTTACAAAAATCTGGGCCGGGGTCAAATATGCGGTCACTATGCGACCGCAGAACCCACATGCGGTCCGCAAAGTGACCGCAAAATGGCCTCAAAGTTTATGCAGGTTCTGTTAAGGAATGCGGTCACTATGCGGACCGCATGTTGATTCTGCGGTCGCAAAAGTGCACCGCAGATTTGACATGCGATCGCATTTCGACCGCATTTGACACGATTTTGGGAAACTCTCTGGAACGTTTTGCGGCAAGAATGCGGTCCGCATGTCAGGTTTGTGATCGCATTCTTGACCGCATATTGGACACTTTTCGGAAAAATTAATTCTCTACATTTTTGAAACTTAAATCACTACCAAGGGTTCGAACCGCGGCGAGCAAGCTCGCCGCGAAGAATTCTACGCATTCCTAACACATTATTCGGACCATGACACCACAGCTACTAGGTTTTATGCACCAAAAATTTTACGGGGCCTTACACTTTGTACCTATTATTACTGACTTACCTTTATTTTGTAGCTGAAGAGTTGTCGCCTCCTCCCTTGGAAAGGATTCGAGACTGGTTTGAGGCAGTACTTCCCTATACTACAGGCATTCGTACCTGGGCGACTTTCTGGGAGAGGCATGGTCGCATGTCTGTGACAGGTGGGAATCCGGCCACTTTTCTTCTCTATTTTTTTTTTGTTCTGACTATGTCTATTGATTTATTTGTCCATTGTATCCAGAGAGGCCACGCTGCGTCAAAGCTCCACAATTGGCATTCCTTCGGCCGGATGCACTCACTAGACTAGCAGCTACGCCTATGCCCCATCAAACACTGATGGCATCGTCGGTTGAATCGTTAACGACCCCGTCCCCACCTCGAGCTATGCCACAAGATGAGAGGCCATCAGGGCTTGTTCATTCTCGGAGGGCTCGCCTTCAAATGATGAGGAAGATAGGCCTTCGCAGAAGTGGTGAGTGGCATTTGGGATAGCTCATCCATCGGCGATCAACTTAGATTCTCCCCCGACAGACTCGGAGGGCGGTGCGGCTGCGGCGCTGACTAACGGGGAAAATGAGTTAGTTGGATTTGAACCTGTTGGTTCTGGCCATGGGAATGTAGATGCGTTGGCGATCCCGTCCGAAGTTCATGTTGCCGAGGTAGAGGGTCGATCCTTGCAGCCATTATTAGGACTCATGTTGTGCGATTGTCAGCTATGGCAAGTTGCTCTATATCAACGGTCACGCAGAGGGGGAGGAACATGGTCGAGGACTAGTGTGAGTATGAGTCTGATTTGGGCCCCAATGATATTCGTATATTTGAGGAGGGCATAAACACTTCTACGGTGCAGGCAGGAGGGCCAGCCCATTTTATTCAGGTTCCCTCGGATTTGAATCTATTAACTGAAAGGAATAATTTGGTGTCACCATTCGGGTTGCTATGTTCGGAGGCCAAGAAAGTATCTTTGATGAGCGTTTTGAATATCGAAGTGGTGGATGAAGTGGCCGTGATGGGCCTTAGGGTACGTAATGTGTCCCTAACTCCTCCTTCCCGTTCTGTTTTAGCCTTTGCCTTAGCCGTGCCTTTCCTTTGTTTTGCACACCTACTTGTTGGCGGTAGAGAACATCTGTAGAGCCAAGGTTCACTTGAGGTTCTTTCTGCAGATGTTGGGGAAATATCACTGTTACTGTGATCGGTTGCGAGGGCTACATGACCATTTACGGGACGAGCCCGATAATCAAGCTTTGGGTGAGGAGTTGGCGAAGCAGGACCAGCGGCTATTGGAAGCTCTCGATGGTAAACATGCTCTTGAAGTGTAGATTCGTCTGAAGGATGACGAGCTTGAGGTAGGGAAAAGAGTTACAAATGAGTGTGCATACTTGTAGGGAAGTGTCACAACCCAAACTGGAGGACCATGACTAGTACCCGACCATACTTGCTGAGCACCAACGTACATTTTATCTAACCTTCTTTATTATCTTTTAGGGCTGACAAGAGCAATATAAATGGTAGACATGGATCATGGACAACCAACAATAAAATATGAAGGCATGAACCTACATAACATGGGATGACCGGACAATCAAGAAACTATATACATATGGTACAAGCTACCATGCTAAAATGAAAGACTATACAACAAAAACTAGCCGACAAGGCATACCAAACTATACATGAGTCGACACTTGTCTATGAGCCTCTAAAGGAACATAAGTGCTGCAACATAGCCGGAACAGGGCCCCGATATACCCATAATGTCTATAACAAAAATGTATACCAAGACCAAGGCAAGTCCGGAGAAGGGATCTCGCCAATCACCACTGAACTGGACAACCTACTGTAATGGGGGAGCTGCACCTGCATGTCTATTAGGACCTCCAGCACGACATGCAGCGTCCACAAATAAAAGGACGTCGGTACGAATAAAGTACTGAGTATGTAAGGCAGAGAACCATAAATACGAACAGTAATGTAAGAAGGGATAGAGAATATACAACCTGTAACATCTGAGTACCTCTGAGGGCTACTGACATGAAATGCATGATACATATGTATAAATACAAAATCTTTCAAAACATATGCCTATGTGGGCATCATCATCATCATATCGTACCCGGCCATAATAGGCTCGGTAAAAACCTACCCGGCCATTATAAGGCTCGGTAGAATCATACCCGGCCACGTGGAGCTCGGTAAAACCCAAATGATTAGTGGTTGCACAATAGGTGCCATACCCGGCCGACTATAGCGCGGCTCGGTAGAGTAAAATAGATACATATATATATATTGCATGCTCGACTCATGGAAACACCTTGTAGACCTTTCGGAGTGACGTAAGGTCGGTATCCTATGTACACCTTATTAGGACTAACTCTTAACTATGAACTTTATAGGAATCAGGAAGTACCAACAAGATTTATAACATAAGAATAAGAGAAACAACATCAACATCAATCGTTCCATAAGAGGGGAAACAATGTAAGTACAGCTAGTTTCTAAGAGTAGAGTATCTTTGGAAGCTCGTTCATTACATTATGTAGAATTGGAGTCGTGCAAAAGAAGGAAAGGGATAGCCTCACATACCTTGTATATACTGCCCTAACCTCGAGCAATGCAAACGGCACGACTCCTTAGTCTACAATAGGAGAAATGACACTATCGTTAACGTTTAAGCGTCGCAACTATTATGTACCAACCACAACCTATTTTGTGATGAAATGGACAACACCTCCCCGATATGTATGACTTCACACCATTCAAAACAATTACCAAACAGCCTAAAAACATCAATAATAAACATATTGAGCCTCCCAAAACAGTCGACACACAACCTAATCACTTCATACATACGACGGCCACTGTAGTTGTATCAAACGACCCTAAACTATTACGAAGAAATAGCAGACCACAACCCAACATATATATGGTGTTTCTCCACACCCTGCCTCCTCCAAAACTCCACAAAACAGTAATAAAAAATGCAGCCCAACAGCAACACAAAACAGTCCACAAAACAGTCCGCTACAAGTGAATAACTTGAACTCACGGCTTCCGATCACCGTCCCGTGAGTTATTACGTATATATAACGAATTACCATGAATTCACAGAAGAATAAATGTATGAAATATAGCAGTAAACGCACCTTACTTGTTGGATAAATCAGCCTTTATCGTGGTTCTTCAAACTCTAGTATTTACCCCCAATTTGAACTTGAAAGAGAGGGAAAATCAATTAGGGTTTGTGGATAATTTTTGGGAGGAAGTTTGCAGGGTTTTAGGTCTGGTTATTTGTGAAATATAATGAGGGATATATTGCATAAGATAAGCCTTTTAATTTGCTCATTTTCTGACCCGAAATTGCCTCTTTTGGGCCGTCATTTAACCAAGTAGCTGGCCCACCTACTTGTCACCTAGCAGCTTGTGCAGTCCCACGAAAATGTCTATATCTCTCTATTCCAATGTCGTATTGATAAACGGTTTAATGCGTTAGAAACTAGACTCATACATCTTCAATTTGGTGGGTAGATCACCCCGTAATTACAATTATATTGGGATAAAATCTTAATAACATTTGACCTAAAGTTTAATTAAAACTATGAACCTAAGTTGCAACAACTTTTGTTTCATAACTCGTTTGACTTCAAGACTTATGATACGGATATTATATGATTCAAATACCTTAAAGCATGACCTCCTAAGTATATTAAGCATCTATAGGTTTACCCAAAAGTACGCTTTACAGCATCCTTGATTCGTTTAACTTCTAATACTTGTTAATCATTCTATGCACCCTTGTATCATATAAGATCAATCTGATTAACTTCTTATCATCTCAAGGATAATTCCTTCTTGGATTTGTGTTAAATAACATATGGAATGAACTAACGTGTGTGGATATGGGTGGTAACACCCTCCCCCCTTAGGAACATTTGTCCTTGAATGTAAGGGTTTATGGGGAGTCCAAATCATCGTGGATTCCAGCGGAAATGTTTGGTCAATTTTCCCCTATAAAATGGTCACTAGCAAAATTTGCAAGCAGTGAACCTCAAAGTATGGCCTCACAAGGCTACACAAAGCATTATGGACATGGACATTATTTACATATCACCATTTTATATTAAGGAAGAATGTTCTCAAGTTATTGCTTACCTCATAAAGTTGTTCACCTTTACAATGTATCTTGCATTCCACCAACATCCTTGTTATCATCATTCTGGAATAGGTAAGGCTATTTAGACTTTATCTCTTCTTCCGCTTCCCATGTCATTTCTTTCATATTCTTGTTCCTCCATAATACTTTGCGGAAGCTACATCTTTTGTTCTCAGCTTGCGGACTTGTCGATCTAATATAGCCACTGGCACTTCTTCATATGATAGATCCTCTGTAACTTGAACATCTTTGATAGGGACAACTTGAGAAGGGTCTCCAATACATTTCCT
>JASVEL010007917.1:0-12158 GCA_032618575.1 Nicotiana noctiflora | reverse complement strand
CAAAGACTTTGGATGGTGCACTTTATATTGCTACCTTTATTGATGATTGCTCAAAGAAACTTTGGGTTTACATCTTGAAGACTAAAGACCAAGTGTTAGGTGTCTTTAAGCAGTTTCATGCTTTAGTTGAAAGAGAAACTGGAAAGAATCTGAAGTGTATTCATACTGATAATGGTGGTGAATACTGTGGATCGTTTGACAACAATGCAAACAACATGGTATCATACACCAGAAGACTCCTCCTAAGACTCTCCAGCTTAATGGTTTAGCAGAAAGGATGAACAAGACCTTGAAGGAAAGAGTCAGATGTTTGCTTTTTGAAGCAAAGTTGCTGAACTCCTTTTGGGGTGAGACTTTGTTGACAACCACACATGTTATTAATCTATCCCCTGTGATTGCTTTGCAAAGTGATGTTCCAAATAGAGTTTGGTACAGCAAGAATGTTTCCTATGACCACTTTAAAGTGTTTGGTTGCAAATCTTTTGTACATATGCCTAAAGATGAGATGTCAAAATTAACTACCAAGACAAGGCAATGCATCTTCAATAGTTATGGCCTTGATGAGTTTGGTTACAGTCTATATGATCCAATTTTAGAAGAATGTCATGAGAAGCCGTGATGTTATCTTCATGGAGGATCAAACCATTGAAGATATAAACAAAGCAGAGAGGCTAAAATCTCCAAGTTCTGAAGGTTTAATTAATCTTGATCAAGTTCCTCGTATAAATGCGGATGACGTTGGTGGGGTCAATGATGATGGTGATGCCTAGAACCATATTCTGGATCAACATATTGATGGTGATGGTAATAACAATGCTAATGTTGATGAGTCAGATGCTCCTACTCATGAAGTTGTGGACGAGTTAGATATTCCACTCAGGATGTCTTCTAGACCACGTATTCCTTCCTCAAATTATTCACCCAATGAGTATGCATTACTCATTGATGGGGGAGAACCTGAATGTTATGTAGATGCCATATAAGATGAGCACAAGGATCAATGGATTGAAGCCATGCAAGATAAGATGAAATCTCTACATGAGAACCATAGTTATGAGTTAGTGAAATTACCTAAGGGCATGAGAGATTTAAAGAACAAGTGGGTGTTCAAAGTTAACCCGGAAGAACATAGTTTGAAGCCCAAATACAAAGCTAGATTGGTTGTCAAGGAATTTGGTCAAAGAAAAGGTATTGCCTTTGACGAAATATTTCCTCTTGTTGTGAAAATGTCCTCAATTTGAACAATTCTTGGTTTGACGACTAGTCTTTATTTGGAGTTCAGGTGCGCTTAAAGTCAACTACAACTAGAAGGCATGCCGATCTTGCCACCAACAAACCTTTGACTTTGACTGTGAAAAGCGGAAAATAGGCACACAGTAGTTTAGAGTAGAAGGAGTGAAAGCCACTTGACTGTAAGGAGAGGAGCTCTAAGTTGGAATTCAATAGTCTAAGAAATGGTCATCTGTGCGTAACAGCTACTGGTGTCATCACCCTGCAAAGAGGTGGAACCAACCAAGACTGAACACTAGCCCCATTTTGTAGACGGGTTGGGACCGGGTTTTGCAGATGGATATGAGGATTGCTTTTCTTCACGGTGACTTAGAAGAGGATATTTATATGGAATAGCCCGAGGGCTTCAAGGCAAAAGGTAAAGAAAATCTTGTATGCAAATTTAATAAGAGTCTAGATGGATTAATAAATAATAAACATTACAATACATTATTAATTACAACGAATAAACAATAAACAATACAATGAATTATTTAATAAAAAGAATATTACAATGAATCGTACACCATAGTTTGTACTTTATGTATAATTAGTTTATTTTTTAATTAATTCAATAAATATGATATATAAATTAATAAGATACAATGATTTTAATGTAATCAAAATTTATCATCATTGAATCTCGAAAATATTCTTTAAATTAGTAATTAATTTATTAATTAAATAAGCCTCTACAAAAATATAATATTTTATAGTCCCTACAAAATATTTAGAGGGGTTCTATTGTAATTATTTTTATATAATTTAATTATCTCAGTAATAATAAAAAATAAAAATATATAGAAAAACCTTTTATGAAAAATTGTGGTTCATTCTCTGGTTATAAACAAATACAAATACAAATACTACTAAATATTATTATTAGATATAACTTATCCCAATGTTCATAATTATTCTACTCTCCAACTCAACTTCAAATTTTAAACTACTATGGAATGACACTTAACAATTAACCGTAAGATATACAAACTTTAATAATATGTACTACATAATTTTTAAATAATATAAGGTATATACACAAAACGCGTACCATAAGACTAGTATAGTAAATAACTATCAAATATTAATAATAAATATAATTTTAATTGCCGAATCTTATTCTATAAGTATATTATTCTGTGTTGCAATTGGATATTTTGTCACTAAACATGTTTGTCTTAGAGATTGGCTGGGCGACTTTTGAATTTTTGTATGGGGGGTTTATGTTGTATAATTTTGGGTTATACAATTATATATAATTAAAAAAATAGTAAAATTACACTATTATATAATACTATTATGGTACAAACATGTGAAATTGATTAATTCAAAGGTATGCAATGTATGTATGAGCTCAAATTTTATAAATATTATTATCTAAATACGTATGAATTATGACATTTTCTAAAATAAATATTCTCAAGTTATTATTTTTGACTGCAAGAACATTTCCTCAATTTTTTCAAAAAAGTAAAAGTAACAGAAATAAAAACACATTTATGACTTGTGATATTTGCGACCGCGTGCACGACATGCAAGAAGCTGTTTCTTGGTTTTCCACTTTCCCTGCTATACATAAAGACCTAAATTTAACGAATGACCAGCTATGCTTGCCCGCGGCTACACACCAATATTTGAAACCAACGAAAAGATTCTCAGATTACCATAACCCCACCCCCTATTTATTTACCACTCCACAACAAAGATATTCATGATCTTCAATTTGTGTGGAATTGGAAATTTCTGAATTAATCGGGTTGGGTCTGAGAAGATAATAAGAAGAAGATATTGTTAAGGATTTAATTTAATCATGAAGTTTGGAGAAACTTTTATGGAGTATCTGCAAGGCGATCAAGGGAAAGTTTCCGACAAATATTCGCCGCATGTTGAATACAAAAGGCTGAAGAAAGTTCTCAAGAGTTGCAGATCTTGTAGGGCTTCCGCTCTAAAGGAATCTAATTCTAATGGAGAAGACGATGACCATGAAGCTTCGAATTGCCAATTCGAGTCTTGCCAATGTACGCATTGTCCCTTTTCCTCCCCTTTTTAATTTGTGGGTAAATTTTATATTGGGGGACCGGGGTGGTGGCGCCAGAATTTTCTTTAAGCAGTGTCAAATTATATAAAAGTAAACATACCGCGAAATTAAGGGGAATCAATACATGCTATATATACATATAATTTTTTGTTTTAACCTGCCTACACAGTGTACGGCGAAGGGGTGTCATATGACACCCTTCCTATAAGGTGGCTCCGCCTTTGGGTGGGTGTGGGGTGGAGGAGGGTTGTTGTGGATCAAAACGCACTTGCATTAATATAGCAGTTATACCTAGTAAGCTTCCGAATTTGCTTTTATGGTTTACCCATCCGGGTATTCCGTATGGTGAGAATATATAATAAATTGGATATTTGCCTGAGATGAGGTTAGATGAAGCGATATGATCAGATATTCTTCATAAAGCTTCAGAAATGTCTAATCTCACATATTTGAGTACAACTTTGTAGCCGTGAACTGGTTACATTGAAATTAGGAGGTGTTAAGTTGGCTGAACCTTTGCACTCGTGTTTAACATCTCCATCTATTTTAAGACATGCTATACGAGGTGTTTCAAAATAGAAATCTGGAAACTTTCAGATTGTGACCCAGGTGTTGCCTTTCAGATTGTGTTTGATACTAGAGGGTATTACGACATTGGGTTCAGACAGATTTCGTGTTATGCAGGCAGAAACCTGATGTGTCATGGTTGATAATGAATTGGCAGATAATATTAGGAGCACAGATGATTCAACTGTTTTATTCAAACTGGACTTTGATAATGCCAGAATGCCTGTGAGAGGGGTTAAAGGAGCTTTCTGGAGAAGGTGACGTGCAAAAGAAGAGGTAGTCACTACAGAAAGTGCATTATGGCCTGCTAATTGCTCTCTCATTGATGACTAATGGAAAGCCTAATCTCTAACTCTACGCATTTCTGCCTCTTTTGTTGATTATGTTGATGGTATATGTGGTTAGCAGATTGCTCAGGAGGACTGAAGAGAGGAATGTAGGTTACTGGGGACATTTTGCAGATATAGCCCTCTTATTTTTTGTCATGATTGGAGCAGTTTTACGAACACTATTCTTTCGTCATGTCTTGATGTTTTCAAACAAGGGCTTTGAGCAGTTTCAGAGACTCTGTGCATGAGCATTACATTCAATGAACAGCGACACATTTAGGTCATCTTTGTCAAACAATCCAACAACAAATTGCTTGACCCCCCCCCCCTTCACAATTTGGATTTATTCTAGACTGTTTGAGAAGTTCATTTTGATAATTCCTCCAACGGGTAATCTTATAGACACGAAGAGGACAGGCTTTTAGAAAGTGGTTTTGAAATAAGTCACTGCATCTCTGTGAAAAGCATTGGAAACATCCTGATTATTTTATTCTAAGCTATTGGAAATGCATTAACAGAGATATGGTAATAATATTTGCATTAACTCGAAAATGGAGATGTACACTACAGTATTTTCTGCAAGTGTACTACTAGGTAAAACTAAGTCCATTAGGACACCCTAAAAGCTCTTGATGTAAGCATGGAAGCGAAAATCAAACAGCAAACACAAAATAGAGAGATAAAAATTTGAGAAAGAAAGGCTAGAATCAATTAGAAGATGCACTTAATCCACCTAAGAAAGGACACTTGGACATATTAATTAGCAAACAACTAATGGAAATCAAACCGAGGATGCGGAAGAGAAATTGAACTCATACATGTAATTCTTATGATCTTATATCAAGAATTCAAGATTGGTTCAATTATAGAGAGACAAGAGTTTTCCCTCAAAATTCACAAAAGGAGTAACCTTCACCAATATCCAAAAACTATCTTGGAAAATGAAAGCCTGATGAACAATTTATTCTTAGGAATTACTAAAATATCCCCTAAACTAGGCCTTAAATAAGCTTGGACTAAAATTAGTCTTCTTTTTGGTTTCTCCTCGCCCGGAGCCTTGACTTTCTTCCTTCAAACATCCATTTGAGCATATTGTAAATCTTATGGTCTTCCTTCCAAGCTCTTTTGAAACACTCTAAACTCTTGATGTTAAGATGGAAGCCTCCACTCACATGAGTGCCACTTGTGCGTACATCAACCCTTTTGAGTCTGAGCATTTGAATCTTCAGGAATTAAAATCATTTTTTTAGAAAGCATTCTTATCTAAATGAACTCTAGCAATGCAGCTGTTCATCTATATATGTTTCCTAGATTTTCATATCTTTTTCGCTGTCAATGTACAAGTTATAACAGGTAGTATTGTGTGTATTCAACAGTGAGCATTGTAAGAGCATTTGCTGCATTGGTATATCCACACATAGGATCTTGTTGCAGTTAGTAATGAGTATTTTGGACTCAAATTTTCTTTTTCTTCTTATTTTCATTACATTTTGCAGGTTCTTTTTCATTCATTTTAGTTTATACCTTAAGATAGCATTTCTTTTTGCTAGTTTTGCGGGATCCATATACTTTCCTCTTAAATTTTTGTATACGTTTTACATTTAACATGCTTCATTTGATTCTCCTCTGCGACAGCCTTTAACTATGAACTTTTGAATTCTTCTAGTGTGTGATCAGAAGTTCTTTTCTGAATTGAAGAAGGAGGCTTCTGATATTGCTGGTTGCTTCAGTTCTAGAGTGAGAAGACTTCTCCAACTTCATACTGCTCCCGGTATGCAAAAGTACCTGGTAACCTTGCGTCAATGTTTCAAGAATGATCAGCAGGCCATGATGCAAGAGTGCCAAATATTAATTGAATATGCAATGATGAATGCTATTGCTATGCAAAAGATCCTTAAGAAATATGATAAAGTAAGTGACATTTCATGTATCATGTTTTTCTCGAGCAGCAGTTTAATGTGAAACCTTTTTACACTTTATTCTTTTCTTTTTAAACGGGCACATCTTTATGCAGGTTCATTGCTCGGTGAATGGGAGGAACTTTAAATCGAAGATGCGTGCTGAACGCCTAGAGATTCTACAATCGCCATGGTTGATTGAACTAGGGGCTTTATATTTGAATTTCAATGAATCAAATGGTGGGAAGTCTAATGAGCTTTTCAGTCAATTTTCTTGCAATCTCAGTGATACAGAGCCTACTATGACGTTGATGTTTCCAGATTCTGTAAAACTAGAGTACGATCTGACTTGTCCAATCTGCTTGGTAAGAAATTCACTTGATAAAACCATGATATTTGTATCCCTTCCTTTGCATGATATCACTCACTTGTTCATGAATTCTAGGATATGGTCTTCAATCCATACGCTTTAGGCTGTGGGCATCTTTTCTGCAAATCCTGTGCTTGCTCTGCAGCTTCTGTGATGATTTTCCAAGGAATTAAGGCTGCAAGTAAGGAGTCAAAATGTCCAGTTTGCAGAGAGGTAACCTTTTCTTTGCACTATTATACAATCTTGTTTCTCAGTAGTTTTTCCTGTCACTTTGAGAGCATATATTGCACAGTAGCATCATTACTTAATTGTAGAATGCAACACTAACTGTGCATGTGCGTGTATGTGTATATATATATATATATATATATCATCTTTTGTAACAAAATCCGGAATGTAGTAAATACAAAAAGAGAAAAACATGAACCAAGATACAAATTTGGCGAATGCAAAATACCACTTGGAATTTCTGGTTTAGCCCACTTAAGGTTCTGGTATTCTTCATAGTGAAGCTCAATTTGATTTTTGAAAATCAGCTTTCAGCTAACCTCCCTGTGTGAATATCGCAAGATCTGCTGAAGTAGAATTTCTCTTTGATATTTTCGACCTTGCTAAGTTGACTCTGAGGGCAAGCATGTCTTCAGTTTGGAAAAGAACCATGAGAATCTATTTGCAAAAACCTCTCAAGATGGTCTCAGTTTTCTATGCTAATTTAAAATGTATTTCCAGAAGAACGAGGTAGATATTCCTTTTGCCACTCCACTGTACAATAACGTTTCCTCCTATTGAGAGATTATTCCAATCGTAACCACTTCCAGCATATCCTCCTCCGTCCTTTGTCACATGCTGCCGACCTCTCTGTCTAAAACCCAAAAACAAAAAAATTAAGACTTTTCTGTGGTAGAACATTTTCAATGGAAAATGGAATCAAACCTTACCAAATATAAAAGTACTTTTATGTTGTCTACTGAAGTGGAGAAATATGAAGCGTTGTCAAAAAGGTTTATTCAAGAGCCATCTTATTCCAATATAGTAGAAAGAAATAATTGCTTAAACAGTACGCAGGAGTGTAGCTCTTCTAAGACATTAAAGAAATCATTCCACGTTGAACACTAAAGAACAATTTAAGTGGGAATTGAGAGGTGCACTCAAAGCTAGAGCAGAATAGTAAGTGGCTATCGGCTCCTGAGGAATGAATTAATCAGCATGTCCTCTTATTTTACTGTTGCAGGTTGGAACTTATGCTAATGCTGTGCATATGATGGAATTAGATTTGCTTCTGAAGAAAAGGTCAGTAACATAGAGTAATGAAGTATATATTTTTTCCTTATCAACAGGGATGGTTCATTTTCTTATTCCTGTTCATACTCAACTTTTACAAAAGGGGGTTACGTCTTTAAATTCTTAGCTTATAATTTATGTGATGATTGTTTGAATTTTCAGATATAAGCAGTATTGGAAGGAAAGACATGCTTCTGAACGAGCTGAATCAGTGAAGCAATCGAGGCAGTACTGGGATCTCCAAACGAGATATGTCATTGGTTATTAAGATACTGTGTTCATTAATCTGAATCAGCTTTTGGCCAATTCATCTATCTTAACATAGCAGCATATGAGCGCGATGGAGCAGTATGGAGGATCTCTTTTCTCTGACCTCCAACTTTTTGAGGGAAAAAAATCACTTCATCTGGACATTAGCAAATAATCACCATCTAGTCTTTTTGGTTCATTTAGATGAATATTTCTTGACACTGCTGGGTTTCGGATTCCTAGATTATGGGAGTTTGCCAAAGTGGCTCGAATTCAGCATTGTAATTAAATGTTTTCCATGCCCTTTATTTGAAAATTTTCTGAGACATCATCACAATCAGGAAAGCGGCAATTTTGAGTTGTATTTCAGTTGTAACGTCAATCAGGGCCTTAATGAAGTATATCCTTAAATAAAATTCGTTTTTTCTGTCTCTTGTATGTTTTCTTCTTTCCTTAATGCTATAAAGAGTCTTCTCACTTGTCACAAGCTTGAAATTTTGGTCGCGATTTACTGCCTTTAAACTTGCTGCTTGCGCTAAGTTTCACTTTGTAAAATCATATGTATGACTTCAATTCTTTCCCTTTCTCTTTTTACTGAGACATAACTCCCAAAGGTTTTGCTAATTTCTCTGCAACAATTCACACGTAAGATCATCGGCAGTGAGACTACTTACTAGAAGTCAGTAGTCTACAAAGCCATCTACAAGTGTTGCAATTTCATGTTTTCGAAATCTATGATCTTTTATTTAACATATGACAACTCAGAGTTGCGGCAATTGGAGTATTTTTTTTCATTTGAGTTTCATTTCCTTCACGAAAGATGAGAGTAAAACTTCCTTATAACTAATATGACAAATTTTAAACTAAAATCAAAATAATGGGTTATCAGAGAACCCAATGCTACTCTTCTCAACACAATTTTTCTTTTACCCACATATGAAGTTGGAGGATCCATGAGGTTTTAGCGCCACCAATCAGATGGCGACGCGTCGAGGCAACCACATGCGATCAAGTGTTGTCCCACCAGGCACGACAGCCAATGCGGGGCGGCCCATTTTGCATGTAGGACGGTGTAATTTCCTAAATTGGATATGGTATTGGATCTATAGACTCTGTATTGTTATTATATATATACCTAGTAATCGTACCCGCGCGATGCGCGGTCAATATTAAAAAAAAATTAATTATAATTATTCTTGTTTGATACTATTAGATCGTATTGCTTTAATAAATTTCAATTGTCATTTTATTTGTCAATACGATATACCCAACCCTTATCGATATTTTAGTAATTAATTTCTTTTTTAATTTTTAATAAATAATTTTTTGTTATTAACTAATTATGTCATATGGTTTTTATCTAGGCTACCACTTGTAATGCGGTGCCTTTTTCTTTGGCTTTTAATAATATATGGATAGATTATTAACATATTACTTGTTTAATATTTTTGTCTGCTATTTTTTTATAATATAATAAGAGATATATATTTTATTACCCTTGAAAATATTTATTTTTATTTTAAATTTTATTATATTATCATCCCTTTTAAGGAATAGGTACTTTTTTTCATAAAATAAAAAAAGAATTTAAAAAATAAAATAAAGAAATCTAACCTAAACCAACTCTCCCCCATGTTTTAGTAGTTAATTTAGGTAGTTAATTTTTTTTTAATTTTCAATAGATAATTTCTTTGTTATTGACTAATTATTCCATAAGGTTTTTTTAGGCTACCACTTGGCATAAGGAGAGGATTTTATTCTCTCCTTTTTAATAATATATAGAAGATATATAGAATATAGAATATTAGAAAGATACTACTCCACTATTTGAATCAATTCTTTTTATTGATTTATTTTTGTTTTTTATTTTAAAACAATTATAAACTCCAACTTGAAACTATTCCCCAATTTGAAATGGTAATTTTTATTTTTTTAATTTATTTTTTCATTTTAAAACTTCAATTTGAAACTACTCACCGATTTAAATGGGTAGTTTTTCTTCTTCTCTTTTATTTTTTATTATACTTAATTTTTAAAAAAATAATTTTAACACTCCAACTTGAAACTACCCCCACCCAATTTGAATGTTTAGTTATTTTTTTTATATATTTATATATTTGAATTTTTTTATTATAACTAATTATGAGATATCTATATTTATTAATTAAAATAAACAATTAATTATATATATATATATATATATATATATATATATATATATATATATATATATATATATATATATATATATATATATATATATAAACAAATTTATATATATCTCATAATTAATTATAATAAAAAATCGAAAATTAATCATAATTAATTATATATATATATATATATATAATTAATTATGATTAATTTTTTATTTTTTATTATAATTAATTTTGACATTTACATAAATTAGTTTCTTTATTATTTTAATTTTTAAACACACACACACACACACACACACACACACATATATATATATATATATATATATATATATATATATATATATATATATATATATATATATATATATGTAGTTTTTATTTTTCATTATTTTTGTTTTTATAGATATTTAAATTTAAATATAATAACTATTAACTAATTATTAACTAAAAAACTTATTAGTAACTAAATATGCCATGTGGCTTTTATTTATACTTTCACTTGGCTTAAGGAGATGGCTTTATCCTCTCTTTTTAATAATATATAGATTAACTCTCCGGCAGGGACAATAATTAATTATTAATTAAATAACTAATTTAATAATTAACTATGCCACATGGCTTTTCTGAAGCTGCCACGTGGCTTAATGAGAGGGATTATTCTCTCCTTTTAATAATATATAGATATAGATATATTTTTATATTTTCATTTTTATATAGTTTTTTATTATAGTTAATTAATATAAGATATCTATATTTATTAATGTAATTAAAGTAATATATATATATATATATATGGTAGTTTTTTATTTTTGTTTTTTAGATATATTTAAATTTAAAAAGAATAACCAATAATTAATTATTAACTTGACTTAAGGAGAGGGGTTTTTTGCTCTCCTTTTAATAATATATAGATTTTCTTCTCTTTTTTTCATTTTTTATAGACTTCTTTTTTTGCTTTTTATTTTAAAATAATTTAAAAACTGCAACTTGAAACTACTGCCACCCAATTTGAATGGGTAGTTATTTTTTTATATATATTTATATATAATTTTTTATAGTTAATTATATGATAGCTATTTTTATTTTAAAACTCCAACTTGAAACTACTCTCCGATTTAAATGGGTAGTTTTTCTTCTCTTTTTTCGTTTATTTTAAAACTCCAACTTGAAACTACTTCTCCAATTTGAATGGGTAGTTTTTTTCTCTTTTTTCGTTTTTTATAGACTTTTTTTTGCCTTTTTATTTTAAAATAATTTTTAAAACTCTAACTTGGAACTACTCTCACCCAATTTGAATGAGTTGTTATTTTTTTTATATTTTTTATATTTTTATTTTATATAGTTTTTTATTATAGTTAATTAATTATAAGATATCTATATTTATTAATGTAATTAAAGTAAACTATATATATATATATGTGTGTGTGGCGGTGTGTGTGTGTGTGTGTGTGGTAGTTTTTTATTTTTGTTTTTAGATATATTCAAATTCAAAAAGAATAATCAATAATTAATTATTAACTAAATAAATAATTTAATAACTAACTATGCCACGTGGTTTTTCTGAAGCTACCACGTAGCTTACTAAGAGGAATTTTTTCTCTCCTATTAATAATATATAGATATATAGATAGATTAAAAGGTAGTTTATTGTCCTAACAATGCCACTTGGGTTTTTGTGATTATGTCACTTGTCTTAATAATATTTTTTTAAAATAATTTTAAAATTCTAAATTGAAACTATTCCCCAACTTGAATATGTAGTTTTTTTAATTAATATTTTCATTTTTTTACTGTAACTAATTTATGTTTTTTTTTTCTATTTTAAAATAACTTTAAAACATCAACTATAAATTACTCCTTAATTTGAATGGGTAGTTATTTTTTTAATATAGCTAATTATAATATATTTATATTTATTAATTCAAAAAGTGTAACTAATTAATTCAAAATTTTAAAAAAACAATTAGTTAAAAGGTAGTTATTTTTGTCTTAACA
>JASVEL010007916.1:92500-137398 GCA_032618575.1 Nicotiana noctiflora | reverse complement strand
TGAAGAACTTCAAGTCTATCGGGAAAGGATGTGGTGGTAACCCCTGCAACTTTGTCTAGAACCGGGCGTCTAGCCGTGTAGGAAGACTCATCCTAGCCACTATAGCGACCCCACCCCCAACTCTTGCTGAGAAGCACCCTCCACCCACTTCCATTTTTCTGTGTGCCCAAAATCCCGCACGCCCGGTTTTTGATCCCCTTTCTGATTCCCTCACACAATTTCATGAGAAGAAAGCCCAGCAGGCCCTGCCTTAACCCATCCTCAGATAGCCAGCCCTCACCAGGCTGCTGGCATTGCTAAATGCTCCGCCACGAAGCAAGCTTTCCCGAATACGACAGATGCGGAAGTGGCTAAAGAAGTCGGAGGAAGAAAGTTGTTGGACAACTGTATACACGAGGGTACATTAGTATTATCGGAATTGGCAACATTTAAAGAATGGGTAAGGGGTAGGAATCAACTTTTTTAGGTGTTGCTCTACTAAAGTAGTCGGCCTAACCTTCGGTTCCCGTAACTAAGTTTTTCTTTCTCACTCCTTATGTACTTTTTTTACTTCATCCATGCTCTAACGGCCTTGATATTCTACACTTCTAGGAATCGAGACTGTTGTCGGGTTCGAAAGGAAATAGAGTAATGAGTATAGAGTAAAGGGTGCCCTTCTTGGGCAGGTAAGGTGGCAATGAAGAAATAAAGGACAACACTTGGAACTAGATCAATACAATGCTGGTCAGCCTAAGACCGTAAAGGTCCAGTTCCACTATTGAAGCAAGCATTGCATAAAAAGCATTTTTGTATAAGGTTCCATATCCAATAGATAAGGGATCTTGCCCTATAACCTAGTGAAGAGGGAAAATAAGATAAAAATATATGACTTTTTTAACTTCTAAATCTATTTATTTCCAAATACCCTGAAAGCTACAAAGAAAGCAGCAAGTGAAGAGATAAGACCTCTCATTTCCATTAGGGCGGAGGCATTCCCATTGTAACGGCGGCGGAGGGTGCCTCCGGGTCGCAGCGTCTTCCATGTCAACTTAGTTTAAAAGCATCCTAGAGATTGATTAGCTTTTCCAGTTCTAGGCTTTTGCTTTCTTGTAGTTCTTCTGTTTACATCTACCTCCAAAACAAACAAAAAGGACAACAAAATTGCTATATATATATATATATATATATATATATAGAAATATGTGGACTGGAGAGGTTGGATGGAGGTCACTATGCTTAACACATCTTAGTTGGACAGCTTATTGAAGATAGGAGAAAAAAAAAACCTTTTTCGTAATTTTGAAATCTAATGACAAAGCGCCCATTCACGTCAAGAATAGAGGCCGTTAAAGATGTACTTGATTTTCCTCTTTATGTCGAGATTGGGTTGGTGTTCAGTGTACTAAGGTACAAGATCGAAAAAATGAAAAATGCATTTGTTAACGACCGATAGTGCTATAGGATCGGGTTCTCGGATCAATAGAACTTGAAGAGGAGGATTAATCGAATATATAAGATAAACAATGCAAAGATTATTGGAAGCTATAATGCCTTTCTTGGATCCTTTACAAGAACGTTTGAGCGGGAGACAAGGGGTAGGGTCCCGATGCCCTACCTTTACTCTCTCGGGTTCGACCACCACAGGGTCCGAATTCTCTTGCACTCGAACTAGTTGCCCAAGAAGCAGGGGAACCTTCCGCATGAAAGCGAAAAGAAGCGAGCGATCAAGAAATGCAAAGAAAAGTTCCACTTCTTCTAAGAAAGAATAAGAATAAGAAGAATTGCTTAAGTAAGGTAGTTGCCTCTTTTTTTCGGTATACCGCTCTGCGAGCAGAGTGAATGAACATAAATCTTTCTTAATATCATGAATATCCTTTTCTATCTTTCTCGATTCCGTCTTTGTGCTCATTGTTTTGGTTATACTTGTCGATTTACAAGTGTTTTTTTTATTTTTCTTTTTTTTGAAGCAAAGGATGTTGTGACGATTCCCCCTTTTAAAGAGGATCTCACCCCAGGTGTATATCTCTATATACTTTTTCACTTATCTAATTCTACTCAAAGTAGGAGTATCGCTTGGGTACCTCTTTATGGATTAACTTCAAAGGGTTGTTGCTCCATTTCTTCATGCATGGGGGGGGGGGGGATGTCTGGGTCTGAAGGAAACCTGGGGGGAAGAAGTGGAGGCCCCTATTGGCCGTCCTTCGGTGTAGGCCTATTTGCGGATAATAGTAGTTATTTTTATGACGAAGAGTTCGTCCAGCCAAACCACCAAAAAGGGGTCTCTAATGCAGTGGAGGCAGTCTTTCCAGAATCGGATCTTCCAGAACCGGATATGGATTCTGTGAGGAGTCTCATCAAGCAGAGGTTACTTGTGCACCACTTGGGGTGGAAGAATTTCTCGGTTTCTGATGATGAGATAGGCAAGATTATCAATCTTAAAAACAATATTCTAAATAGAATGGGCGAACTAGACCCCCGACCCCTTCTGGACTAACCATCAAATGAGACTCATTTGCGACTACATACTACCACCCATGGGCGGGGAGCACAAAATAAAGTGGTTACAGCAAAAACTAGACTTCTTATTGGGGGAAAGCCCAAATAGCTCTTTCATCTATAGAAAACTTATGAGAGAGAAAACCTCATTCTTTATGGATGCTCCATTTATAGTCCCTAGGTCAAATTGAATCATATGCGGTTGGTCAGTTCCGATTCTGATAGGTGTGCCATGGGGGAATATTTCCTTGATTCATTCCATGGCGTGAAATCCATCATTGCCAAAACAATTATTTGGTTATGCCAATTTGGGCTTTGCTCTAACCGAAGTTGTTGTATCGTTTGCCCCAATGTTGGCATTTTTTATCTCATTCGTATTCCAAGTCCCTTAGTAGGAATTTACGGTGGGTGGATAAGTAGGAAGGGATCCCTATGGTTAGGCTAACTGGCCGAGAAGGTTAGGGAGGTTCCTGCTATGGTGAAGTGAAAGATCTTTCACTATAGTGGGAAGAAGACAGGTGGGAGCGAGCGGAGCAAGAGCAAAGCAAGCTCCAGTGGTGGGTTGTCTTCACTGTCCCATTTCATCAACATAGTCAGAAGCAATGGATGTTGTAAACGCACAAGTGAAACATGAATGAGTGTAGGTTTTGGGGGATGTAATTTTTATCTAAACCCGGAAACCCATATCTTTATATACGAAATTACTTCGTCCTTTTTTTAGCCCTTTTTCGTTTGTGCATCTTTCTCCCATGCTTTCCGTTGGTCAACAACCAACAAAAGTGCTCTATACTTCTTCACTACTCGTATAGGCTTGACGGAGTTAAGTTGTATTGAGTGAATCATTTGTCTCAATCAATCGAGAATGTTATATATTTCAGGAGCTGGATTAGTTGGCGATGAACAAGTAAGAATTGCCTCAACCAAAATTGATGGAATCGGGCAAAAAAACGCCATTCAGGTTCGTTATCGATTAGGTAACAGTGGAAACATAAAGATAAAAAAGTTAATTAAGTATAAAATCGACCAAATTGAACAAATGATAGGTCAAGATCATGTTGTTCATTGGGAATTGAAGAGGGGAGAACAAGCAGACATCGAACAATTAATTTCGATTTCTTTTTGTCCTGGAATTCGTCATCAATATGGATCGTCCTTACGGGGTCAACGAACTCATACTAATGCTAGGACTTGTCCCAAGCTAATTTAAAAATGAAAGAAGTCTACCAAAAGCCCTTGGTACTTGTCTAATCAATCACACTGATAGCTTTAATAGTTCACTGAGATTTTTGTGAATGATCGTGACAGCTCTTCAAATCCTATTCAGTCTGATTAGATATGTCACTGAAATAAAGTGATTCCGTTCTGTCTATGTTTTCTTTTCAGATTCGGAGGATGAGCCGGCCGATCCTAACATCATTTCTGAGGAGCCGGATGACAAAGCCTCCTCCTCAGATAAAGATGTCTCCGACGCTACTCTCCCGGCAAGAACAACTTTTTCTATTGTGATTTTTTTGGCGAGTTCAGTCAGGAGGGACAAAAGAGAGATGCTTTCTATCAGTGAAAAGCAGATATCCCAACCTATGCTCCCACGACCCGCTTACCGAGGAATAGAAAGGAAGGACATGGGGCCAGAGCAAGTTGGGTTGGGGTATAGAGCCATAAGCGCGGTGGGGCTGACAGAGGATGTGCTCATACGTTTCATAGAAGGATATGAAAATGTACTTATTTGATGGGAAATTTCACTCCTCTATACTCGAAATATGCCTCTCTAGGAGCATTTTGATCTGCAGCTCAAATGGTCCCTTATGAAGTCTTTATTGGTCTTATGAGGGAGGTTGTGAGTCACATAGGCTACGGATATTTCCGTTGGTTATTTGTCGAAATCACCTCTTGAAAGAAAAGGCCCTCGGGTCCAGACCCACAAATGTATAGGAAGCGAGGTGAGGGTCCTTCATTAAAGGGGGAAAAAAGGAGTGGGGCTTTGTTTTGGGGGGGCTGCCTTGCGCAACTTTAGAAAGGAGAGAATTTCAGAAAGTCATTCTCTCCAACCTTTTCTATATATCTTTAGAAGTAGGGCGAGAGAAAGTCAATATGATATTTGCGTTGGTTTTTCCTACCAAACTGATCACTTTTCTTCTTTCTCATTCGGAAGGCTCAGTCCTACACCCTGACTTCAATGATGGGAACAACCTCCGCACTTCGGTGCTCCACTGAACAACAGTTCTCTGCCTTACTATATTTAGAATAGTGGTCGATCATTCGGGAATTACATTCGTAACTTAATGTAATGTTATGTTCACGCGGTGATATTCTATCTTTCTAAGTGTACTACCCTGTAAGTAGTCTATGTCTAGGGAGAATAGTTGACAGGAGATAGACACAGCCGGTAGAGGGGTCCTCCACTTCGATTCCTGCCCCTTTAGAATCTACATTCCTAGATAAGGGATTATTCCGGTAGGTCTTCTCGGTCCGGAGCCGGCTGGTAATGGACCTACTTACCTTGCTTGTATACCTATTGCGGAGCTAACCCCTTGGTTTGGTGGTTGCTACTAAGAAGATTTCTTTATGCCCTTCAAAGGACCTCGAGATGCTAATCCACGAAAAAGGATACGAGAAATTTTTATCATATACAGAATAAGGGCGACCCATGTAAATACATCGGTTTCTTACTCGTGCAAAGGAACTCTTTCTTGGAAACTTGGACAACTTATAACAATGTTTGTCCCGCATATCACTAGGAAGATTGGGATCTTTACCAAGGGCGTTATAAAGTTTTCGTCTCAATTTATATTTAGCCGCGAGCAATCTGCATTTGTGATCTCGTATATTTCGCTTCTCCGACATCTTAGTGAGTTTCCCCATCATCTTTTTGCAAAAAGCCGCTCCACGGTGGTAAAGTCTTATCTTGTGTGTTGGCCGAAGTTACAATAGTAACATTGAACAATCGAATATGTTCGAAGATCTCGAAATGATCTTCCAGTTCGGGGGATAATTTGCAAAATTTCGTTTCCATCGAGAATTGAATTGACTTTTCCCTTATTTCGATCGGAGAATCTAAGAAAGACATTACTGTGGATATTCTGACGAACAAATTAGACATTCCATGCCCTTGGAGAGTACTTTGTAGTGCTAGGTCACTGACATTTCCTTTTTTGTCTTTATTTGACCCCGAGAATGGATTGGATCGAAATGACTTTCCTGTTGAAGCCCTTTGTGTCTGTATTAATTTCTAACCGCACGGAATCTCCATAGCCAATTTTTCACTTTTGATAGAAGGTGCTGTATTTGGAACTACTGTTATTTTACACGATCCAGGAACTTCCATAACGTTGGCGTGATTCGGTTTGAGCAACAGATCCTGACGTGAGATATTTTATTAATGAAAATAGAGTAGAAACATGAGTTGATCCATAATGAGTATTATATCGAAGTTCTCTTAAATAAGACCGCCAACACCTATCCCAAAGATACAAAGAGCTCGGTCCTCTTCTCTTGTGTCAAAGTGTAGTGTAGTGTGGTGGGGTTTTGCCTCACAGAAAGAGTGGGAAATTGGGAGAAAAAAATGAATAATTTCGAATCTAAAAAAAAAAGATCTTTTTTCCCCAACGACAAAGAAACATACGGGCGGGGAATTTTTGGGGACTAGCCTGCTTCCCATTACTCAATAGGGCTATTCCTTGCACATAATTAAGGGATCTATTGAAAGGTGACTAAAACACCAAAATCGGGGACTACCCGAGCTAATGATAGAGGAAAGAATACTTTCCGGCCAAGTCTCATTAATTGATCATAACAATATCATGGAAATGCTTCACGGACCCATATATATAGGAACAGAAAAAGAATCACATTGATACTGAACCAAATCCAGCCCGGGATCTTCTTGGAAATGGAAAGATCTAGGATAGGCAGCCAACCTCCTGGAGAGAGCGATGTGCACAGACCAAGTGAGTAGTACAGCTCCGTGGATTGCTCGTCGGACTTGATAAAGGTGGTGGTATCACAGCCTTCTCAAAGGAACCGTACGTGACACTCTCGAGTCATACGGCTCCGTCATGGAAGTAGGACCTTCCATTTCCTTTCACCAATGGGTCCTCAAACCTTTATGATTTTGTGTCGTACCTGGTCTCCATCTTCGAACTTCTCATTTGATGAGAACCCATGTCTCGCTGTTTCCATTTTCTTGGTCACGCCTTAACCTCATTAGAAAGTGGAGTTGGCTAGCTGCCGGCATATCTTTTACATCACCAGCCACATAGTCCGCAGCGTCTTTCACTGCATCGCATTTGCCGGGGCTGAATCCCCTTTCTTGAGCGATCGCCTTCGTTCATTGGCATAAAGCGTTGATGCATGTATCCAGTTTGTTGGGGTGACACTCCGCTTCTTTATACTCTTTGGAGGAGAGAAACTCCCGTTCCATTCTCCTTTTTTACTCTTCCGAGGATGGTTCAGGGTGAGCCGGTTTCGCCTTCGGTTGTGGAGGAAAATTTCAATCGATACGCGGTAGCTTCGACGAGCTAGGATGTGGAAGTGAAAACCCTAATCTTTAAACCCTACCCTTCTTTGGTACTCACTATCTAAGGAGCAAATCCGAAGTCAGTTTTCAAGGCTCAGAAGCTCGGTCATGCATTCACCCACTTGCACGCTTCCTTGCAAGCACGAAATCTTTAGTTCACCCGCTACCACACGAGCCGGTGTACTCTTATCGCTAACCCAGAGAGAGGCTATACTCTAACAGCCAACCGACTCATTATCCCCTGCCGCAAGGATTAAGAAATAGCAATGTATCAGGGGCTGAGCTTACCTTCCGCTCAGTAACAAGAAATGCAGCTATAAAATTAAGGTACCACTTTCTTTTTCTAGCTCTTCTTTGCATTCCCTATCGATGCGTGTATGCCTTCATCGAAGAAAGAAGGGGATTCACAAGAAATTTTCATAGACCTAGGCTTAATTCCATCGATGAATCATTCGAGAACGAATTTAGCGAGACTAATCTAATCTTACTCAACCTTAGATGGGAATTAGGGCGAAGCATGGGACGGTCTCTGCCTTCTTAACACGCGGCACACAAACTTGAAGTCTGATTGTAAAATCTCTCTCTACCTTCACAAAACTTCTCGCGGCCTTCTCGTTGTTTTGACTTGCTCTTAGGCTACTGTTGACCAGCTTCGCGAGACCATTTAGGTCTACACACACATGGCTAAGCGCTATTGGGCGGAGCTTTCTCAATCCAAGCTAACTAATAGAATAAAAGAGAAGAAAGGAAGATCTTATAAGAGACTCAACCCATCTTTACATAACCAATTTCTTGAACGGAAAAAATAGATGCTATCATGGACTACTTTGACTTTAGGGATTTTATTCATCATTAGTTAAAGAAGAGAGAGAAGGGGGAAGCTTAGTCTAATTGTCTGAAGTGATTCTTTCTTTATTGGATGACAGCTTTCTCTTAATTCATATCGTGCACTTACATACAAATCTATAGGTAGTTCATCTCCTTCTAAGAAAAATATCCAAAGTTTTCATTTTTCATCCAATTCGTCATTAACCAATCATGTATTGTATGCACCATCCCTTGAAGTAAGTAAAGGGCGCAAAGATGCGGATTTGACCCGCACCCTCTTTCTTTTTCTTTAAATAAAGAAAGTGGTGGCTAGATTCGCATTCCTTTTCCAGACTATCAAGGACTTCAATGATCTTCATACTATGCCCAATCCCAAAATTGGTTCTATACATATGACCAGCAACAAGAAAAATAAATGCAATAGCTAAATGGCGATGGGCAATATCAGTCAGCCACAGACCCCTAGTTACAGGATCTAATCCTCCACGAAAAGTATGAAATTCCGCATATTTTGACCAATTCAAGGTGAAAAATAGGGTTGCTCCCTCGGCAAACTGGGATAAAGTTGAGCCAAAAGATCACGATTCAAGATAAATTCATGAGGAAGTGGTATCTCTTTAGGATCTACTCCAGCGTTTCGAAATTGGTTAATCGGTAAAGATAGATGTACTTGATGCCCCACCAAAGAGAGAGACCCAAGTCCTAGTAGCTCTGCCAAAATGGTGACTCTGGTAGTTAAAGAAAGCCCATACATAACTCGCTATGCTTGGCGCGGTCCCGTGCTATGCTATTTGATCGAGATTCGAAATACCCTTCCTCGCCGCCACCTTCCTTTAGAGGTAGCCCGATTGGAATCTTGTACACTTTCCTTATCTTTATTTTATTGATCCAGCATATACCTATTTCCTCTTGTTTCGCACGGCCGGGCCTCTACCTCATAGAAAATCATGTTTAGGAAGCTAGCGCCCGCTCTCACTCCAATATACGTGTAGGGGGAAGCACCAATGAAAGTGAACCTTTATTTTTTCTTTTTCTCTTCGAACCGATTAGAAGGAAGGCAGTAGCTCCTTCTACATAATAAACTTAAATTTACTTGTATGACAGAGATTGCCATAATACCTTATACTGCAGAGTTATCCTTATCTTAATAAGTCTAATTGACTAAATTTTTTAAGAAAAGCTTATGATTAAGCATAGAAGTCGTTATGTTAGTGAAATACGCCTTGTTTAGTCACACCTTAAGGTTGTTAGAGCATACTAATGTTCACTTTCTTAAAGTTAGCTCCTAAGCAGCTTTCGCCTATCGTTCCATCTATGATAACCGCTAATTAATCGATTAGAAAGTGGAAATTTCAGACTGAGTTAATATGAGGTCGGCGGTAAGAGACTTTATTATGCAATTACTTAAGTCAAGTTCTTGTGCTATTTCTCGTTCGTGATCCCCACCTATGAATCACATCACTCCCTTTTGACTGAAGAGGCAATGCTTCTAAATTAGACTAGGGGCCTTGTGCCAATCAACATCGTTCGTTCTCCCCGCCCGGGAAGAACTTCACTCCCAAGACATTAAGCTAGCAAGACTAATAGGTTTAGGCTAGGGTGCCAACCCTCACTAGAAGTCAGTTTTCCCCCTCTTTACTATTCAAGAGTACTCCTCCCTAACGGCACACTGTATCTAATCTCTCTAGGTGGCCAATGTGAACAGTTCAATCAAACTTGTATGTGTGAAGCATATTGAAAGTGACATTGACAAAGCAAAGCACAGATTCCCTAGAATGTTAGATCTCAGACATGATAGAGAAGGTAGTTAAAAATGGTATGCTAAGCTTCTTGCTTCGTCTCTTCTGTTTTCAGTTATTCAAAGAATGATGTTTTAAGCATCTCTATATGCCAGTCATCTATCTGACCCGACAAAGAGGTTGACTTTGATATCTCACCCCTGATCTCTACGGTTGGTTGAAGGTGTCTTGGAAGACGGGTCGAAATCAGATCTGGATAGAAGATTCATCTACGCTGGAAAAAGGGTTGTCAAAAAGAGTCCAATCCCGAGGAGAGTTCATGTGTGAAATTTATTTGTTGAATAGAGGTGAGTTCAAGGGCTTCTTTGATCAGGAAATGCACGCATTTCTTTTGTTGTCATTAAGGTCCATTCCCCTGAGTTCAAGATGTCCCTTCTATTTCTCTTTCACTACTTCCCTCATTGGGATTGGTCAAGCTCCTTCACTTATTGCTCGATCCGATCCAAAACCTATTGGGATATCATCTTTTCCTCATATTTAGTAGGTCTTCTTGCCCGTTCAGTTCCTCTACTGGTAGTCTAGTTGTAGTTTTGAGCGGGTGAACACATGTTCTATCTCGTAGTCACCTAAGCGGCATAGTCTGTAAACTCAAATGGTCTAAGAGTTTCCTTTGGCTTCTGAACCTCTGAAACTGGACTTACGCAAGCTACCATGCTCCTCTTCCCCCCTTCATCACTCTCTATCTCTTGCCCTTGCCATTAGTTAGCTTGCACTTCCCTTGCTTGCCCTTTGAGTTTTCAAAGTCAAGGTGCCTTTCCCTTTTCCTTTTTACTGTCTTACCTCTTACTGAAGTGAAACAACTGACTGTTGTCTACCTTTGATTCTGTCTTCTGGGTAAAGGTCCTGCAGAGGTATTTTTTAGTGATCAAAATTGATCAGGGACAGTGAACCATGATGAAATGAGTTATTGACCTGAGTGGTTTTCTATTTATATTTGAAAAGCAAGGTAGGTTAGTTAACGAAAGGGTAAGGTGAGGCTAGAATGGGAATAGTAAGTGTGCCACGAGTGCTCCTTTTTAAGGCTTCTGCTTCTCTCTAATAATGAGAAAATGTCTCTTTCAGAAACCAAAGCTACAACTCTACAGTCTAAGCTATCTAAGCTAAAACTTAAGGTCGATCCCTTTTCATTTCCCTATTTGATTTAGTAAGGGGTAAAGGCAATCAACTTACCATATACAGATGATCGATATCGCACAGAAGTCCTGATATCACCCTATTTGAGATACTGATTCAAGTCTTAGTACTAACGAATGATCAAAGTCAACAGTTAGTCTTTCAGGTACGCCACCTCCTAGAATATCAAGATCCTTCTTATTAGAGCAATCCTTACTTTTCTTCCGTCTCTTTCCTAAAAGGGTCCTAGGGCCCAATCAATCTCAATACTCTTGATGCAATGTACTGAGAGAGGGTGAAAGCCTAGAAGACGTCTGCCTAAAAACCAGTCATCCGAGTGGGGCCCTATGACATGTGCCATATTTAGGTTGCTTGCTTCCTTACACTAAGACCACTATCAGGCTTAGAGCCAAGGATCCACTGCTTACACGGACATAGGGGCATACAAACATAGGGGTAGAGAAGAGGTTTTTCCAACGCAGGACGGAATGGACTAGATGGACAGCTAGCATTGCCCCCTCAGTTCCCACTTCCAAGAGAGGTCTCGAAGACTTAGACAGAAACCCCTTTATATCGCTCCTGCAACAGAAAGACTCATTCAACAGCCGTATAATCAAGCAAAAATCAAAGATAAATATTCGAGGGAGGAAGATGCTCTCCCTTACGGTTGAGTTACTTTGTTCCTTCCTCTCGCTTCGCTCGTACATCTTCAAACATCACTCTGGCTAATGGGTACCTAAGCTTCTCTTGCCAATGTATACAAATTGACAGACCTGGCAAACTATCTTTCAAAAAGCCCCTTTCTTGCTGCAAGTATAATGATTAGATGAAGAAGTGGTCGTCAAATCAGAAAGAAAGCTACCCTTTGAATCTAGATTGAGATATAGGTAATGGGCCGTCAGACAGAGACTAAGCGCAGACGAACCCGAGGAGTTTGATTTCTACGCTTCTTCTTCCTTTCTGAAGGGAACTTTCTTTCTCTTGAAAGATTTGATGCGCCACACGACTTACCAAATAGCTTTTCGATTGTTGGCACCGACTCCCCCTTTCAAAGTAAGATAATTTCGAACAACATATATGATATTGTAACTTTACTCTTCTCATCCAACTCTAAATATCGTAAGAGAAGCACTTTTATGCCCAAAAAGTCCCATGTCTTTCCGAACGAACAACCGGCAATTTCCGACAAGTCTTTTCCCGGTGGAGCGGAAAAAGAAAAGAAAATGAATCAAACCTATGGACTTGCTAATTTCAGAATACATGACATCTCTAGGATTAACCCTGTCTATCGTCCTTCTTGTGGCTTTTAGGGCTGGACTTGCCAGAAATCTAAATTCCATTAATATGGGGAATAAGCTCAATCAATTGACTATAGATACGCTAAAAGAAATAATCATATCCAAAGTAGAAATGTTTGTACGGGTTTATAAAGAAACTACTCCAAGTTTGGACTTTTGAGCTGCCTAGCATAGAACCTATTGCTCAGTAGATCCTTTTTACAGAGGAAAGTATTCCCTATCTTAATTCCCTATATACGAGTCTCATTGAGAACGGGACCCAAGGGGAATACTTTATCCAAGTTATACAATTTATTCTAGGATAGTCTATCTTTTTCTGATGGTTCCTGACGTACTGGAGTTATAACATTTGAATTTCTCTTACATTCTACATTCTCTTTCACACTGAAGCTTGAAAGGAAAAGTCAATTAAGAGAAATTCATAGCTATCTCCCGCAGGTTATTTTTTAGATCGTTCCACTCGTCTATGAATACTCATATAGTGTCACGCCCCAAATCGAGGGACATGACCGGCGCCTGACCGGGTAGCCCCAGTCAAGCGGACCTGAGTGCCTTTCATTCCCACGCGTTACCCCTGTGTTGATTGTTTCTCATTAACCAAATATCTTACTAACCATAAATGATTTCACAATAAACAAACAAATCCATACGAGATATTCATTATCAAGTTTGTAGTTTTTACAACGCCCGACATAACATAATATATACATAAGACTGGAGTCCCACAGTTCACATGTCTACAGAGCCTCTAGGATACAAGAAGGGAATACAATACTTTGCCGATAACAAGGCTCCAGCTATACCTTACAAAAACCAAAATGAAATCTAAACAAAAGTGGCGTGAACCACATAGGGCCCCAAGGAAGAAAGGGGCTCACCAACACGGGCAGTGGAAGGTGAAGGATACTACTGCCGATGAGCTGAAGTACCTGCTACTGATCCACCTACAATCATAACACGAATGTAGCGTCCCCAGCAAAAGGGACATCAATACACTTGAATTGTACTGGTATGTATGGACAAACATTGTCCCAAGTAAACTCAAGCCGTTAAACAAGAATCACGATGACAAGACAGCCAATAGATTACATCAAGAAATCAATTAAGCTAACTAACCATGTTTCCCACCTTTTACTCATTTCAGATAAGCCTCAACACATGCACGTTTAAGGTCAACAAATAGAACAACAACCAATCAACCATATAAATTACAAGTAGTCAAACATAGGGGCAATCAGTGCCCCACCAGGTTGCAAACTCTCCTGTTGTCTCCTTTCACAATTTCATATTAATGATTTTGTATCAATTTCATTTGCGATTTCGATCGCTTTCCATCCTTATTACCTTGTCAACCCTTATTACCTCGGCCACCTTTATTACCCCAACCCACACCTTATTTCTTCATATTGCGGCGCGCAACCCAATCCCACCGTGCAGTTTTCAAATACAACAATCACAGACAACATATAAGACACTACACACAATTACAACAAGTTCAAATAAGCAATTTACACATTGGTTCATGTTCTCAATTACTTCTCAAGCCAATATCACAACCAAGTTATAAGTGTTCTAAAATCGAGAATGTTCATACTGTTATGTTCAATAACTTACCACACCTCAAGTGTTTTGTTTCTTTTCCACAAGGTACCATATATGCCATCATAACCATTATTCACAATTCTTTTACCAAATTCAACTCTCATTTATCTTTCGGCTCAAATCTCATATTACATCACTCATAGTTCAACAATAACTTTGAATATCCAACAACAACATCAAGAATTTCACACAATTTGGCAATTTAACACGAACCAAACAAATTTCACACATATAGGCGATTTCACAAGAATCAAAATTAGCCATACATACCTGGTATCGAGTTTCCTTCTGTTAACTTCCTACTTTATGCTTACCCAAGCTAGCCTATTCACTTCCTCTTTGCTAAAAATCAAGTTCAATAATCATGCATGAGTGTAAAATTCTAGTTTCAAAAGCTATTATATGCAAACCTCTCTTTTACCCATTTTAAAAATGAAAATAAAAGAAAACATCTAGGGTTTTTACCTTGTAAAGATTGGGGAACTTGAATCTTGGCCCTAGAATCCTTTGGACTCAATGGTTGGAACAATCTTTGAAGATGAAGAACTTCTCTCTCTAAAACCCCTCTCTTCTCTCTCTAATTTTGGTAAGATGGTATGATAAAATGAAGGAGAAAGATGTTATATTAAAGAAGAGGTCGGGTCGAATTTTATTAAATTCCTGGGCCGGGTCAATTCTGCGGTCGCATCTGTGATCGCAGAATCAACATGCGGTCTGCATAGTGACCGCGGAATTGCCCCAAAATTTACACAAGTTCTATTACGGAATGCGACCAAAATGCGGTACGCATTCTTGATCTGCGGTCGCATAGTGCACCGTAGATTTGACACTCAAAAACCTTCGAGAATTTATGCGGTAGATTTATGGTCCGCAGATCCATTCTGCGATCGCATATCGACCGCATTCTCAACACCAATTTTTGCAAACCTACTGTTAAGCTCTGCGGCAAGAATGCGGTCCGCATAGCAGATCTGTGGTCGCATTCCTGACCGCAGAATCGACACTTTTCTGGAAAAATTGACTCTATACATTTTTGAAACTTAAATCACTACCAAGGGTCCGAACCGCGGCGAGCTTGCTAACACATTATTCGGACCATGGCACCACAGCTACTAGGTTTCATGCTCAAAAATTTTACGGGGCCTTACATCCTCCCCCCTTAAGATCATTCATCCTCGAATGAGGATTTTGAAAATGAGTTGGTTTTGAAAGACATGATATGCAAACTATCAAAATTTTAACTAACTCTTATATTTTAGAAAAATTTCGCCAGAGTTTCCTTTGTATTATGGACATATCCACCTGTCAGAGGGCCCCCGAAACACATTACCAAACAACAATACACAAATACAACACTTTCCACAACTGGTATACACTTTGTTACTTCAACGAATGCACATAAATAGTCACTTCAATGAGTTCCTACCTTATTTAACCATCTTAACACACTATGTACACACAAACAAACCATTACCAATCTAAACTTACTATTAGTTGTTTATTTAACACGTGAATATTTTATAAGGCTTTCATTTATCAAGAAAGGTTCAAGTGACCCAAGGTAGCAACACATTTATCTAATTGCAAAATGAAGGAGACTTTACTAATACTAAGAGGGAAACAACTTGGACAAGATGACATTTACTAGGAGTAGAAGGTTCACCTAATTTCTTCTAGGCTTGATCAAACAAATGGGGGTAGTTTTCATTCATCTCTTTTTCTGCTTCCCATGTGGCCTCCTCAACTTGTTGACTTCGCCACAATACTTTAATAGAGGCAACTTCCTTATTTCTCATCTTACGGACTTGCCTATCAAGAATGGCAACTGGGACTTCTTCATATGACAAATCTTCATTAACCTTAGTAGCCTCGACTGGCATGATGGTGGATGGATCTCCAATCACTTTCTTCAACATGGACACATGGAATACCGGGTGCACTGATGACATCTCAGGAGGCAACTCTAGCCTATAAGCAACTTGGCTAATCCTTTGAACGATCCGATATTGCCCGACATACCTAGGACTCAATTTACCTTTCTTTCCGAATCGCATGACTCCCTTCATAGGAGATACACTCAACAACACCCAATCATCGACTTGAAATTCCAAATCCCTTCGGCTAACATCTGCATAGGATGTTTGACGACTCTGTACTGTTTTCATTCTATCCTGAATAACCTTGACCTTTTCCATAGCTTCGTACACCATATCTAGCCCTAGCAATTCCGCTTCACCTACCTCAAACCACCTGATTGGCGACCTACATCTTCTCCAGTACAATGCCTCAAACGGGGCCATCTGAATGCTAGCATGATAGCTGTTATTGTAAGAAAATTCTATCAGTGCCAAGTGTTCATCCCAATTACCTTTAAAATCTAAGACACAAGCCCGCAACATATCCTCAAGCGTCTGAATGGTCCGCTCGGCCTGACCGTTGGTCTGCAGATGGAAAGCTGTGCTGAGATTCACCCGAGTTCCCAAACCTTGCTGAAACTTCTTCCAAAAGTTAGCTGTGAACTGAGCCCCGCGATCCGAGATAATAGAAAGTGGAGTTCCATGAAGCCTTACTATCTCTTTGATGTACAACCTTGCATATTGCTCCGCATTATTAGTGGAATTGATAGGCAGGAAGTGGGCTGATTTGGTGAGACGATCCACTATCACCCATATTGAGTCGAACTTACGCTGAGTACGAGGTAACCCCACCACAAAATCCATAATGATCATCTCCCATTTCCACCTATGTATTTCTATAAGCTGAGTTAATCCACCGGGTCGTTGATGCTCGGCCTTCACTTGCTGGCAGTTCGGGCATTTAGCTACAAAGCTTGCCGCATCCCTTTTCATACCGTTCCACCAATAAATCTCCTTAAGATCATGATACATTTTTGTGGAACCAGGGTGCACCGAATACCTAGAATTATGAGCCTCCGCCATCACTCTTTCTCGAAGCTCGTTCACATCCGGAACACATAATCTACCTTGACACCGCAATACACCATCTTCGCAACTGAGTACAAATGTTGAGGTCTTGTCATTCATAACTGCTTCCTTTACCCGAACCAATGCTAGATCCATGAACTGTTTTTCATTGATTTTCGCGACCAATGATGATTTTGCTCCATTATCCACCAAAATATCCCCCTCGTCTAAATCCGAGATACGAACCCCCAAACTGGCCAATTGGTAAACCTCCCGAGCCAGGAGTCTCTGATCCACACCCAAATGAGCCAAACTACCCATGAATTTTCGACTAAGAGCGTCGGCTACCACATTTGCCTTCCCTGGATGGTACAATATGTTCATATCATAGTCCTTGAGCAATTCTAACCACCGCCGCTGTTTCAGATTCAGCTCTTTCTGCTTGAACAAATACTTGGAGGCTCTTGTGGTCTGAAAACACATCTACATGAACCCCATAAAGATAGCGTCGCTATATTTTCAAGGCAAGCACAACAGCTGCAAGCTCCAAATCATGCGTTAGATAATTCTTCTCATGGTTCTTGAGTTGCCTGGAAGCATAAGCTATGACCTTTCTGTGCTGCATCAACACACATCCCAAACCGACTCTGGAGGCATCACAATAAACAACAAATCCCTCTGTGCCTTCTAGCAAGGCCAATACTGGTGCCGAGGTCAGTCTTGACTTCAATTCTTGGAAATTTTTCTCACATGCTTCGGACCACTGGAACTTAACTGCCTTATGCGTCAGTTTTGTGAATGGGGAAGCGAGGGTTGAGAATCCCTATACAAACCTCCGATAGTACCCTGTCAAACCCAAGAAGCTACGCATCTCTGTCGGGGTCGTGGGTCTAGGCCAATCTTTCACTGCCGCAATCTTCTGAGGATCCACCTGAATTCCCTCACTAGAAATAACATTCCCTAGAAAGGCTATGGACTCCAACCAATACTCACATTTTGAGAACTAGGCATACAATTGATGCTGAAGAAGGGTCTGCAATGCTGCTCTGAGGTGAACGGCATGATCTTCCCTGCTCCGAGAGTAGATGAGGATGTCGTCAATAAATACAATCACAAAGGAATCTAGGAATACCCGATTCATAAGGTCCATAAAAGCTGCTGGTGCATTAGTTAGCCCAAAAGGGATGACCAAAAACTCGAAGTGACCATAACGAGTTCTGAAGGTGGTCTTAGGAATATCCTGCTCCCTGATTTTACTGGTGGTACCCGGATCGTAAATCAATCTTCGAGAAGAACTTCGCTCCCCGCAATTGGTCAAACAAATCATCCACTCGAGGCAAAGGATATTTATTCTTGATGGTGACTTTGTTGAGCTGCCGATAATCAATACACATTCGAAGTGACCCATCCTTCTTTTTGACAAAAAGAACCGGAGCACCCCACGGCGACACACTCGGTCGTATGAACCCTTTATCTAATAAATCCCTTAGCTGCTCCTTTAACTCCCTTAACTTTGCCGGTGCCATCCTGTATGGTGGAATGTATATTGGCTGAGTATCTGGCAATACATCGATCCCAAAATCAATCTCCCTATCCGGCGGAATGCTTGGAAGCTCATCCGGAAACACTTCAGGAAATTCATTCACAATTGGCACGGACTCGAGGGTAGGCACCTCTGAGGTGGTGTCCGTTACCCAAACCAAATGTATTTGTGTATTGTTGTTTGGTAATGTGTTTCGGGGGCCCTCTGACAGGTGGATATGTCCATAATACAAAGGAAACTCTGGCGAAATTTTTCTAAAATATTAGAGTTAGTCAAAATTTTGATAGCTTGCATATCATGTCTTTCAAAACTCATTTATTTCAAAATCCTCATTCGAGGACGAATGATCTTAAGGGGGGAGGATGTAAGGCCCCGTAAAATTTTTGTGCATAAAACCTAGTAGATGTGGTGTCATGGTCCGAATGATGTGTTAGGAATGCGTAGAATTCTTCGCGGCGAGCTTGCTCGCCGCGGTTCGAACCCTTGGTAGTGATTTAAGTTTCAAAAATGTAGAGAAATAATTTTTCCGAAAAAGTGTCAAATATGCGGTCAAGAATGCGACCGCAGGAATCAACATGCGGACCGCATTCTGACCGCAAATCGTTCCAGAGAGTTGCCCAAAATCGTGTCACAAGTGCGGTCGATATGCGATCGCATGTCAAATTTGCGGTGCACTTTTGCGACCGCAGAATCAACATGCGGTCCGCATAGTGACCGCATTCCTTAACAGAACCTGCATAAACTTTGAGGCCATTTTGCGGTCACTTTGCGGACCGCATGTGGGTTCTGCGGTCGCATAGTGACCGCATATTCGACCTCCCGGCCCAGATTTTGTAACATTTTGACCCGATCTCTTCTTTAATATAACACCTTTCTTCTTCATTTTTATCATATCACCTCACCAAAATTAGAGAGAGAAGAGAGGGTTTTTAGAGAGAGAAATCTTTCATCTTCAAAGATTGTTCCAACTACATAATTCCAAGGGATCCTAGGGCAAGGATTCAACTTCCCCAATCTTTTCAAGGTAAAAACCCTAACTATTTTCTTTGATTTTCAGTTTTAAATTGGGTAAAGAGAAGTTTGCATATAATAGCTTTTGAAAATAGAATTTTTATACTCATGCATGATTATTGATCTTGATTTTTAGTAAAACAAAAGAAGTAAGTAGAAGTAAGAGTCTTCAAGAACAAGGTTGGCAAGAATAGGACATCTTGGGTAAGCATAAAGTAGAAAGTTAACGGGAGAAAACTCATCACCAGGTATGTATGGCTAATTTTGATTCTTGTGAAATCGCCCTTATGTGTAAAATTGTTTGGCATGTGTTGATTTGAGAAATTGTATGTGATTATTTGATGTTGTTGTTGGATATTCAAAGTTGTTGTTGAACTATGAGTGTTGTGGTATGAAATATGAACCGAAAGGTAAATGAGAGTTGAATTGGGTAAAGAATTTGTGAATAATGATTATGATGGCCTATATGGCACCTTGTGGAAAAGAAAATGAAACACTTGAGAATTGGTTTATTGTGGAAAGAGATGAAACACTTGAATTATGGAAAATTGTTGAATATACATGTGTGAATATTCTTGAATGTGGAAACATTGTAACTTGGTTGTGATATTGGCTTGAGAAGTAATTGAGAACATGAAACAATGTGCAAGTTGCTTATTTGAACTTGTTGAAATTGTGTGTAGTACCTTATCTGCGCTGTTTGAAATTGTTGTGTTTTCAACTGTAAGGCGGGGTCGTGTTGCGCGCCGCAACGTGGTGAAATAAGGTGTGGGTTGGGATGATAAGGGTGGCCGAGGTAATAAGGGTGGTCAGGGGCAATAAGGATGGAAAGCGATCGAAATCGCTATTGAAAATTGATACATAAATCAATAATGTGAAATTGTGAAAGGAGACAGCAGGAGAGTTTGCAACCTGTGGGGCACCGATTGCCCCTTTGTTTGACTACTTGTTCTTTACGTGATTGATTGGTTATTGTTAAATTGGTTGATTGTAGAAAGTGCTTTGTGTGAGAATTATTTGAAATGAGGAAAATGTGGAAACATGGTTGGTTGGCTTAATAAATTGTTGATGTAATTTAATGGCTTGAGTTTACTTGGGACAAAGTTTGTCCATACATACCAGTACAATTCAAGTGTACTGACGTCCCTTTTGCCGGGGACGCTACATTCGTGTCATGATTGTAGGTGGATCAGTAGCAGGGCACTTCAGCTCATCGGCAGTAGTATCCTTCTCCTTCCACTGTCCGTTTTGGTGAGCCCCTTTCTTCCTTGGGGCCCTGTGTGGTTCATGCCACTTTTGTTTCAGACTTTCTTTTGGATTTTTGTAAGGTATAGCCGGAGCCTTGTTACCGGCAAGTATTGTATTTCCCTTTTTGTATCCTAGAGGCTCCGTAGACATGTAAACCGTGGGATTGTGGCCTATGTATATGTATGGGGCGTTGTAAATATAAATTATGAACTTGTTAGTAAATAAATCACATGGTTATGTTTATGCATTGTGAAATCAGTCATTGTTGGTAAGATATTTTGGTTAATGAGTAACAGTCAACACAGGGGTAACGCGTGGGAATGAAAGGCACCCAGGTCCGCTTGACTGGGGCAACCCGGTCAGGCGCCGGTCATGTCCCTCGATTTGGGGCGTGACAAACTTGGTATCAGAGCATATGGTTTTTAAGGTGTCCTAGGATGTCTCGGAGCCGTGTCTAGTAGTGCCCTTCTTATAGGTGTGTTGTCGACCACATCATATAAGTAGGGGGCTACACGGACATTTAGGAATATTACCCTTCTTCATCACTCCAAATCGTGCGATAAAGCTTGATTATAAGATTGTTTTGTAACCCGTGCGTTGAGATTCAAGGTAAGTTTAAATTCTCTTTCGTCTATTTTATGTAGTGTTGTCATATGTCATGACCAATGGGAAAAGACATGGGTGTTATGGAGATTGCACATGTATCTTGTTGAATAAACTGTATGAATATATATAGTATAAGTACATAGTACTACAAGTATACTTTATTTGGGGAAACTGTATAGCACGTGATATATGAGAGAATGACTAAGAGATTAATGGGGAGAATGTAAGTCTCTCATATGAGGTAAAAAGTTATGAAATGAGACTCAATTGGACCCTAGGTGAGAAGACCCTTGTCTTACGAACGTTATAAGGACCCAGAAATGTACGAAGTTGCGTTACACTCATAAAGGATATGCGTGGGGACTTGGAATCCCATACCTACGTGGCTGAATAGGAGAAGGGAACTTATGAGATCAATACTATGTTGACTTAAATTTTCCTAATGGTCGAGTATATATATAAGAGGTATAGATATATGAGGCATATGTTCCTAAGGTTTCTACACTCAAGACTTGTGTCAAGATCCAGGATATTTTCCCCATGTGGGAGAGGGAGGACCATCGTGAGGCTACTTAAATACAATGAAACAAGAGCGAGACCATGTAGCTATGATATTTGAATATTTTGGTAAAGACATGTGTGGTCTAGAAAAGAGATTAAGAAATGTAAATTCTTCACGCATGGCAATGTGACTGATAGGGTCAACGATTCTAGAAAATAATAGTATGTTTGTAAAGAGACTTTTACTTGTCATAAGGTCAGGAGAAATGGGACCCAAGGAGGTGCCATATGTCAAATGTGAACGATTGTGAGTTCCTAGAATGGGCTAATCAAAGATTTGTGATTTAAACAAAGTTTCGGGATACTAAGAAAGCCAGAACGAGTGAGAGAAATGAATGTGTTGCCACAACAACCCAAGATGGTAATTGGGGCTTGATAGAGAGCCTCTAAAGAGCCTTACAAATAGATAAGTGTTAAGTGATGTTCAGACGAACACTCCTTGCTACATATGTCCCAATAAGAGTTAAGAGGTGAGCCGGATGGAATGCCTAAGGTAAGAGACCACGTAATATATGGAAGAGTGCGTGGCTATTCACTAACTAGGAAGAATGAGGTGAGAAGAAATGGGGAGAAAACCTTTAAATTGAGATGGTCATGGTTATTTAAAACAATTTTTGCATCAGAATGGTGGACTCACTTAGGGCACAAGTGTTAATAAAGGTTATGAGGGATTAACCGCAATGCAACCGACATGGGTGACACTGAATATCGACTAAAGGGGTCTAGAGATAGTTCATGTCTACACACAATGGGAAGCGAGGTTATTGTTGGTGAGGTTGTGGTACTGTAAAATGATTAAACAAGACATAATGATTTTTCAAGTTCACAGGAGGCAGACAAATGTGTGGAACATTAAAGCTATTAATTATGCACTATCCGCAAAAAAGATGGGAATGAAAGGTTCGGAATGGATTGAAAGAGGATGAAAACTCGTGACAGACTAGACGTGTTTGGCATGATAACTCTTAAGCGGCAATATCAGGGAACTTTATTGGTAACTATAACATGGGGAATAAGGCGAGTTACTCATCCGAGATAGAATCAAGTGGACTAAGCCTTACACTTAAGAGTGAAACCAAAAGTTGTTGTTGAAGTATTGAGGAGGATTTAAAGTTTCAGAGAATACCCTTCTCGGGATAGTGACCCTTCGTAAGTCATATGCATATAAAGGTTGTTGATATACGTTTTGAGAGGTGTTTAACCGTAATGAGGGATGGTAGGAAATTTCACAGGGGAAGTAGTGCAGTTTCTTAAAGTCTATAATGCACATATGGGGAGAAGAGGTTGGTTAAGAAAAGTTAGAGCACAATGCTACTTTACATTCGATACAATGCCGTGCAAGTTAGTGTTATTCGGGGTATATGTGCAAGTTAGCCAGTGCTATTCATTTGAGATAGGAGGTCATATGAGAAAACTCACTCAGTAATGCCTTTTGTTAAGAATCGTAAGAGTTAGTAGAAATGGTTCAGATGGGGTCGTAACTATATCAAGGAAATTATAGTAGAACTAAATTCGTGGAAGGTCTTATGTAAGAGGGATATAATAAAGATGTTCCGTTAATGATGTAAAGTGTTAAGGTGATAGTTATGCCTCCAGGGTTGGTTTGGGATGTGTATTGATGCAGCACGGGAAAGTCATATCTTACGCGTCCAAGCAACTCAAGAATCACGAAAAGAATTAACCGACGCATGATTTGGAGCTTGCAGCTGTTGTGTTCGCTTTGAAAATATGGCGGCACTATCTTTATGAAGTTCATGTAGAAGTGTTTTCAGACCCCAAGAGCCTCCAGTATTTGTTCAAGCAGAAGGAGCTAAATCTAAGACAGCGGCGGTGGTTAGAATTACTCAAGGACTATGATATGGACATATTGTACCATCCAGGGAAGGCAAATGTGGTAGCCGACGCTCTTAGTCGAAAATCCATGAGTAGTTTGGCTCATTTGGGTGTGGATCAGAGACACCTGGCTCGAGAGGTTTACCAATTAGCCAGTTTGGGGGTTCGTAGCTCGGCGTCAGACGAGCGGGATATTTTGGTGTATAATGGAGTAGAATCATCATTGGTCGCGGAAATCAAAGAAAAACAGTTCATGGATCCAGCATTAGTTCGGGTAAAGGAAGCAGTTCTGAATGACAAGACCTCAACATTTGTACACAGCAGCAAAGATGGTGTAATGCGGTGTCAAGGCAGATTATGTGTTCCGGACGTGAACGAACTTCGGGAAAAGGTAATGGCAGAGGCACATATTTCCAGATATTTTGTACAACTAGGTTCCACAAAAATGTATCATGACCTTAAGGAGATTTATTGGTGGAACGGTATGAAAAGGGATATAGAAAGCTTTGTAGCTAAATGTCCGAACTGTCAACAAGTGAAGGCCGAGCATCAACGGCCCGGTGGATTAACTCAGATTATAGAAATACCAAGGTGGAAATGGGAGATGATCAATATGGATTTCGTGGTGGGGTTACCTCACACTCGGCGTAAGTTCGATTCAATATGGGTGGTAGTAGATCGACTCACCAAATCAGCTCACTTCCTGCCTGTCAAGTCCACTGATACTGCAGAGCAATATGCAAGATTGTACATCAAGGAGATAGTAAAACTTCATGGCACTCCACTTTCTATTATCTCGGATCGTGGGGCTCAGTTCACAGCTAACTTTTGGAAGAAGTTTCAGCAAGGTTTGGGAACTCAGGTGAATCTCAGCATAGCTTTCCATCCACAGACCGATGGACAGGCCGAGCGGACCATTCAGACGCTTGAAGATATGTTGCGGGCTTGTGTCTTTGATTTTAAAGGTAATTGGGATGAACACTTGCCACTGATAGAATTTGCTTATAATAACAGCTATCATGCTAGCATTCAAATGGCCCCATTTGAGGCATTGTATGGGAGAAGATGTAGATCGCCAATCGGGTGGTTTGAGGTAGGTGAAGCGGAATTGCTAGGGCCAGATATGGTGTACGAAGCTATGGAAAAGGTCAAAGTTATTCAGGAGAGAATGAAAACAGCACAGAGTCGTCAAAAGTCCTATGCGGACGTTCGTCGAAGGGATTTGGAGTTTCAAGTCGATGATTGGGTGTTCTTGAGGGTATCTCCTATGAAGGGAGTCATGCGATTCGGGAAGAAAGGGAAATTGAGTCCTAGGTATGTCGGGCCATATCGGATCGTTCAAAGGATTGGTCAAGTTGCTTATAGGCTAGAGTTGCCTTCCGAGATGTCAGCAATGCATCCGGTATTCCATGTGTCCATGTTGAAGAAAGTGATTGGAGATCCATCCACCATCATGCCAGTCGAAGCTATAGAGGTTAATGAAAATTTGTCATATGAAGAAGTTCCAGTTGCCATCTTAATAGGCAAGTCCGTAAGTTGAGAAATAAGGAAGTTGCCTCTGTTAAAGTATTGTGGCGAAGTCAACAAGTTGAGGAGGCCACATGGGAAGCTGAAAAAGAGATGAAAGAAAAGTACCCCCATTTGTTCGATCAAGCCTAGAAGAAATTAGGTGACCCTTCTACTCCTAGTAACTGTCATCTTGTCCAAGTTGTTTCCCTCTTAGTGTTAGTAAAAGCCTCCTCCATTTTGTAAAGAGTTATGTGTTAAGTAAGCGACTAATAGTAAGTGTAGATTGATAGTGGTTTGTTTGTGTGTACATGTTGTGTTAAAATGGTTGAATAAGGAAAGGACTCATTGAAGTGACTAGTTTATGTGCAATAGTAACAATGTGATAAAATGTGTGCATTTGTTGAGGCAAGAAAGTATATACAAGTTGTGAAAAGTGTTGTATTTGTGTATTGTTGTTTGGTAATGTGTTTCGGGGGCCCTCTGTCAGGTGGATATGTCCATAATACAAAGGAAACTCTGGCGAAATTTTTCTAAAATATTAGAGTTAGTCAAAATTTTGATAGCTTGCATATCATGTCTTTCAAAACTCATTTATTTCAAAATCCTCATTCGAGGACGAATGATCTTAAGGGGGAGGATGTAAGGCCCCGTAAAATTTTTGTGCATAAAACCTAGTAGATGTGGTGTCATGGTCCGAATGATGTGTTAGGAATGCGTAGAATTCTTCGCGGCGAGCTTGCTCGCCGCGGTTCGGACCCTTGGTAGTGATTTAAGTTTCAAAAATGTAGAGAAATAATTTTTCCGAAAAAGTGTCAAATATGCGGTCAAGAATGCGACCGCAGGAATCAACATGCGGACCGCATTCTGACCGCAAATCGTTCCAGAGAGTTGCCCAAAATCGTGTCACAAGTGCGGTCGATATGCGATCGCATGTCAAATTTGCGGTGCACTTTTGCGACCGCAGAATCAACATGCGGTCCGCATAGTGACCGCATTCCTTAACAGAACCTGCATAAACTTTGAGGCCATTTTGCGGTCACTTTGCGGACCGCATGTGGGTTCTGCGGTCGCATAGTGACCGCATATTCGACCCCGGCCCAGATTTTGTAACATTTTGACCCGATCTCTTCTTTAATATAACACCTTTCTTCTTCATTTTTATCATATCACCTCACCAAAATTAGAGAGAGAAGAGAGGTTTTTAGAGAGAGAAATCTTTCATCTTCAAAGATTGTTCCAACTACTTAATTCCAAGGGATCCTAGGGCAAGGATTCAACTTCCCCAATCTTTTCAAGGTAAAAACCCTAACTATTTTCTTTGATTTTCAGTTTTAAATTGGGTAAAGAGAAGTTTGCATATAATAGCTTTTGAAAATAGAATTTTTATACTCATGCATGATTATTGATCTTGATTTTTAGTAAAACAAAAGAAGTAAGTAGAAGTAAGAGTCTTCAAGAACAAGGTTGGCAAGAATAGGACATCTTGGGTAAGCATAAAGTAGAAAGTTAACGGGAGAAAACTCATCACCAGGTATGTATGGCTAATTTTGATTCTTGTGAAATCGCCCTTATGTGTAAAATTGTTTGGCATGTGTTGATTTGAGAAATTGTATGTGATTATTTGATGTTGTTGTTGGATATTCAAAGTTGTTGTTGAACTATGAGTGTTGTGGTATGAAATATGAACCGAAAGGTAAATGAGAGTTGAATTGGGTAAAGAATTTGTGAATAATGATTATGATGGCCTATATGGCACCTTGTGGAAAAGAAAATGAAACACTTGAGAATTGGTTTATTGTGGAAAGAGATGAAACACTTGAATTATGGAAAATTGTTGAATATACATGTGTGAATATTCTTGAATGTGGAAACATTGTAACTTGGTTGTGATATTGGCTTGAGAAGTAATTGAGAACATGAAACAATGTGCAAGTTGCTTATTTGAACTTGTTGAAATTGTGTGTAGTACCTTATCTGCTGTTTGAAATTGTTGTGTTTTAAACTGTAAGGCGGGGTCGTGTTGCGCGCCGCAACGTGGTGAAATAAGGTGTGGGTTGGGGTGATAAGGGTGGCCGAGGTAATAAGGGTGGTCGGGGGCAATAAGGATGGAAAGCGATCGAAATCGCTATTGAAAATTGATACATAAATCAATAATGTGAAATTGTGAAAGGAGACAGCAGGAGAGTTTGCAACCTGTGGGGCACTGATTGCCCCTTTGTTTGACTACTTGTTCTTTACGTGATTGATTGGTTATTGTTAAATTGGTTGATTGTAGAAAGTGCTTTGTGTGAGAATTATTTGAAATGAGGAAAATGTGGAAACATGGTTGGTTGGCTTAATAAATTGTTGATGTAATTTAATGGCTTGAGTTTACTTGGGACAAAGTTTGTCCATACATACCAGTACAATTCAAGTGTACTCACGTCCCTTTTGCCGGGGGCGCTACATTCGTGTCATGATTGTAGGTGGATCAGTAGCAGGCACTTCAGCTCATCGGCAGTAGTATCTTTCATCCTCCACTGCCCATTTTTGGTGAGCCCCTTTCTTCCTCGGGGCCAGTGTGGCTCATGCCACTTTTATTTCAGACTTTCTTTTGGATTTTGTAAGGTATAGCCGGGGCCTTGTTACCGGCAAGTATTTTATTTCCCTTTTTGTATCCTAGAGGCTCTGTAGATATGTAAACTGTGGGATTGTGGCCTATGTATATGTATGGGGCGTTGTAAATATAAATTATGAACTTGTTAGTAAATAAATCACATGGTTATGTTTATGCATTGTGAAATCAGTCATTGTTGGTAAGATATTTTGGTTAATGAGTAACAGTCAACACAGGGGTAACGCGTGGGAATGGAAGGCACCCAGGTCCGCTTGACTGGGGCAACCCGGTCAGGCGCCGGTCATGTCCCTCGATTTGGGGCGTGACATCAATAGTCTGAACAGACAGGATACCTGTAACAATATCTGGAGAAGCCTCGGCATTCTGGCGGCCACTCAATGCATAGAATCAGCTAGGTCCACCCCTACCATGAGCTCCACCCCTAGCTGCACCACGCCCTGCTGATGCTGGAGTACACGCTGATGATGTAGCAGCCGAAGAACCGGATGACTGAGCAGATCCCCTACCTATACCCTGATGGGGTGCACGGCAGTCCCGCTGAATGTGACCTCTCACCCCGCACCCGAAGCACACCGGGATGTCAAGGTAGCAAGTCTCTGTATGAAATCTCCCACACTTGGGGCATGTAGGTCTCCCCTGCTGCTGGGATCTCACCCCAGGATGACCAGACTGACGAGACCTCCTGCTGTCTGAACCAGGTCTCGAGTAACTGCCTTGCTGATGACTGTGCACGGATGGTGGTGCACTCGCGGAGGACTGAGCATATGACTGGGATGGCCCTGATGACCCCTTCCCTGGAAGTGATCTCCCTGAACGACCCATTGACCGTATCTGAGTCAGGAACACTGTCAGGAGGAATGGTGGCATTCTCTGCCGCAGCTGGAGTAGGGACACTTGGGTTTTGAACAGATGGGCCAGGCAAATTCGGGGCTGGTGGGTCATTCTCTCCCACGGCATCGGGTACAAGATTAGAAGCCGCACTCGGGCCGGCATTGGCCCCAAGGCCGAGTCTAGCCTTTTTCTTAGGCGCCATATTCTGAAAATTTGGGAACAAGGCGCAAATTAGACACAAATATTTCCACATTGCACTTTACCGCACGATATAGATTAACAACGAAATAGGTAAATTCCTAAATGCCCGTGTAGCCCCCAACTTATCTGATGTGGTCGACAACACACCGATTAGAAGGGCACTACTAAACACGGCTCCGAGACATCCTAGGACACTTTAAAACCTTAGGATCTAATACCAAGTTTGTCACGCCCCAAATCGAGGGACATGACCAGCGCCTGACCGGGTAGCCCCAGTCAAACGGACCTGGGTGCCTTTCATTCCCACGCGTTACCCCTGTGTTGATTGTTTCTCATTAACCAAATATCTTACTAACCACAAATTATTTCACAATAAACAAACAAAACCATACGAGTTATTCATTATCAAGTATGCAGTTTTTACAACGCCCGACATAACATAATATATACATAAGACTGGAGTCCCACAGTTTACATGTCTACAGAGCCTCTAGGATACAAGAAGGGAATACAATACTTTGCCGGTAACAAGGCTTCGGCTATACCTTACAAAAAACAAAATGAAACCTAAACAAAAGTGGCTTGAACCACACAGGGCCCCAAGGAAGAAAGGGGCTCACCAACACGGGCAGTGGAAGGTAAAGGATACTGCTGCCAATGAGCTGAAGTGCCTGCTACTGGTCCACCTACAATCATAACACGAATGTAACATCCCCGGCAAAAGGGACATCGGTACACTTGAATTGTACTGGTATGTATGGACAAACTTTGTCCCAAGTAAACTCAAGCCGTTAAACAAGAATCACGATGACAAGACAACCAATAGATTACATCAAGAAATCAATTAAGCTAACTAACCATGTTCCCACCTTTTACTCATTTCAGATAAGCCTCAGCACAAGCACGTTTAAGGTCAACAAATAGAACAACAACCAATTAACCACATAAATTGCAAGTAGTCAAACATAGGGGCAATCAGTGCCCCACAGGTTGCAAATTCTCCTGCTGTCTCCTTTCACAATTTCATATTAATGATTTTGTATCAATTTCATTTGCGATTTCAATCGCTTTCCATCCTTATTACCTCGTCCACCCTTATTACCTCGGCCACCCTTATCACCCCAACCCACACCTTATTTCTTCATGTTGCCGCGCGCAACCCGATCCCACCGTACAGTTTTCAAACACAACAATCACAAACAGCAGAGAAGACACTACACACAATTTCAACAAGTTCAAATAAGCAATTTACACATTGGTTCATGTTATCAATTACTTCTCAAGCCAATATCACAACCAAGTTACAAGTGTTCCAAAATCGAGAATGTTCATACTGTTATGTTCAATAACTTACCACACCTCAAGTGTTTCGTTTCTTTTCCACAAGGTACCATATATGCCAACATAACCAGTATTCACAATTCTTTTACCAAATTCAACTCTCATTTATCTTTCGGCTCAAATCTCATATTACATCACTCATAGTTCAACAACAACTTTGAATATCCAACAACAACATCAAGAATTTCACACAATTTGGCAATTTAACACGAACCAAACAAATTTTACACATATAGGCAATTTCACAAGAATAAAAATTAGCCATACATACCTGGTATCGAGTTTCCTTCTGTTAACTTCCTACTTTATTCTTACCCAAGCTACCCTATCTTTGCCGACCTCGTTTTGTAGACTCTTACGCTTATTCACTTCCTCTTTGCTAAAAATCAAGTTCAATAATCATGCATGAGTGTAAAATTCTAGTTTAAAAAGCTATTATATGCAAACCTCTCTTTTACCCATTTTAAAAATGAAAATCAAAGAAAACAGCTAGGGTTTTTACCTTGTAAAGATTGGGGAAGTTGAATCTTGGCCCTAGAATCCTTTGGACTCAATGGTTGGAACAATCTTTGAAGATGTAGAAATTCTCTCTCTAAAACCCCTCTCTTCTCTCTCTAATTTTGGTAAGATGGTATGATAAAATGAAGGAGAAAGGTGTTATATTAAAGAAGAGGTCGGGTCAAATTTTATAAAATTCCTGGGCCGGGTCAATTCTGCGGTCGCATCTACGATTGCAGAATGAACATGCTGTCCGCATAGTGACCGCGGAATTGCCCCAAAATTTACACAAGTTATGTTACGGAATGCGACCAAAATGCGATCCGCATTCTTGATCTGCGATTGCATAGTGCACCGCAGATTTGACACTAAAAACCTTCGAGAATTTATGCGGTAAATCTGCGGTCCGCAGATCCATTCTACGATCGCATATTGATCGCATTCTCAACACCAATTTTTGCAAACCTACTTTTAAGCTCTGCGGCAAGAATGTGGTCTGCATAGCAGATCGGCGGTGGCATTCCTGACCGCAGAATCGACACTTTTCTAGAAAAATTGACTCTTTACATTTTTGAAGCTTAAATCACTACCAACGGTCCGAACAGCGGCAAGCTTGCTCGCCGCGAAGAATTCTACGCTTTCCTAACACATTATTCGGACCATGGCACCACAACTACTAGGTTTCATGCTCAAAAATTTTATGGGGCCTTACATACAGTTTAATAAAATAATAAAAAAACCCAAAGAAAAGAAACGGGGCTCGCTGAACTATTGATTAATGTCCTTCAAAGAAAAGAGCGTATTCTATTCCTTGGACGAAGAGTTTTATCCAGACTCAGGATGAAAAGTTGGCGGTATGCTTCCCACATCCAATTCAGACTATGTTTTCGATCAATCTCATTCTCTCTCTCAAATTTCCTATAATAAAAAATGAAATGTCTGATTTGCTCTTTCACCTAGTTAAACAAAGATAATTGTCCGCCCAATAGAGCTTAGGCATAAATAGGCCGAAGTGCTCTTGCAAAGCAGGTCCTCGGAATCCCAGCGACAAAGTCAAACTTAGACTGGCCTGCTTAAAGATAGCTTTCTAACTATTTGATTGATACATAGAACTAGATCTCGACCTGGTTGTCTCCCACTGAGAGGAAATGCACACTTTCTGGCTTGAAGACTAACTTGGAAACCAGGCTTTCGCCCTCTAACCCAGCTTTCAAAAAAACTGTATGGAACAGCTGCTTTCAAGCATCAAGAATTGATGATGCCCCCCTTAGGACAACAATTGGGCCCCCGGTAAATGGAACGGGCTGGAAAGAAACAATAATAGCATCTCCTTCTAAAACCCTAGGGAAAGGGGAGATAGAAAGACTATTCAGTATAGAAGAGAGAGCCTATTTGATGGCAAGAGCTATAAGATCCCTACTTAAGGCTTTTACAGTAAAGTAAAAATATATGATATTCGAGAAGAACGGGGAAGAAAGTGACGGAGAAGCTGTTGTGAATGAATCCGGTCTTGGGAGTAAAGGTGTTCCTTAAGGCAGCGAGAGACGAAAGGATAGAATGATTCTTTGTATGCGCGAGCTGAAATACAGTTAGTTTCATTAGAGCCATATTCTCACTTAGTTACCAACTTCAAATTCAAGTGCCACCAAGTAAATGGTAGCTTCAGATGAGATAAACTCCTGAGTCTAACGACGAATCGTAAAGTAATGGTCTGCAATGACCCAAGGTTTTTTTTACATGCTGATAATCATTCTTATTCGTTTTCTCCGAGTTGAGGACATTTATTGGCTGCGGTGCCAGTTACACGATCGAACATCAGGTAGTCACTTCACTAACAACTAGAATGATAGCAGAATGGCTTAATGAAACTGCCAAGACTCGAGGGATTGGAATGATTGCAAGACCCTAACTTCCAAGACTTTACGATTAACTTACCATAATAGGATGAGAGGGAGATGCCTCAGACTAAGAAGAAAGGGCGAAGGAAATGGCCCCGAAAGAAAGGAAAGCTAGGACATGAAGTACATTCACACCATCAAAAAGGTGGAGCTAGTTAGACCATTACCGAAAGATTCCATTACAATCCTTAAAAAAAGAAAGAGAATGAAGAAAGCTCGTGACACAAGAAGGGAAAGAGCCTTAATACCTGAGGAAATAGATAGAAATGGATTACTTGCTTCTCCAAAGGCCCCACGCAGTTAAGACGCTGACAGAGAAGCTACTGGGACTGGGCATGGGCATCCTTACTGACGCTATTTAGTTATTCGGGATCAGAATTCCCACTAGAGAAGATGGGAATTGAGTTATGATTAATGAAAGTTTGCTTTGTATTAAGTAGTAGAAAGAGTCTCAATTGACTGGCATCGCCCTTCACTCAAAAATTTCTCAAAGAAAGCTAGCAGCAAGTCAGTTTGCGCATAGCATACTATCTTAGTTATTCTCCTTTCCTTTTACGATCGGTCAAAGGGGAATAGAAAATGTTAGTCAAGGAGTAAAAGCCACTTGACTGTAAGGAGAGGAGCTTAAAACCAATATCTTGGGGAAAGGCCTCTACTCTACGAACCAAGTCTTTCTGACGAGGCACCAGCTTTCTTTTTTGATCCCTGAGTAGCATTTCCTTTCATTGAGGAATGGGTAGATGCTTTAACATAGACGGATGTGGGACACAGAAAGAATAGATTCAGGTGCTTCTGAGTCAAGAGATCTTCTGCCTAAGTAGCATTTTTGTAAGTACAAAAGGAATTATCCTATCTCTGAAAAGATAAAGGTAAAAGCAATCTTTGGTATAGATATTAATATTGACCCACCTCTACATGAGGTGGGTGGGGATCAAGATAAGCAAGGCCGGGCACATCATACTCTTTAAGGATTGTGTCATGTCAATTTTAATAGTGAATTTCTTGTGTATCCACCCTGAAAGCGAGAGCTCGAGGTGGTGAGAAAGGAGAATCAACAAGATAGGATGCTCTGTCCCAACTAACAAGAGTAGGAATATTCCAGTTTTGAATTTTGTGCTTGACGGTGATCATTTCTGCCATGTTGTAATAGTCTTTAGTGCTTTCTGTATCAATGGTTTGGAACCCTTCTTACTTTCTTTATTATATCGGGGAATTTTTTCTCTTGGTCCGCTAACTCTATAAAGGGCTGGTGGGTGGGGGTAGAGCCTCTAGCGCCAATGTCGATGAATCAAAGGTATCTGTTTATGGTATGGAATTAGAAGAGCAAGAATGGAACCGCTATCACTTGTCCTATCATCCGCGATGAGCTTCTTTCATTCGTCAATATGGGGTAGGTAGAGTCCTTTGCTCGTATGCTTGGCATTACTATAGTCGCACCAGTCTTCCTTCCTTTTTAGTGCACATCAAATGGAAACCCTAATAGGGACTACCCATACGATGATTAATACTATTCCTTCTCTGCTTCACTTTCAATTGATTGGCGCATGAACGAAGCAGTAATGGAGCATGTACGCGACATCAAACACAGCTTTGCCAGATACTTGAGATAGGAAAAAGAAAATTTGATCAGATAGTTCGTGCGGGAAATTTCCCACCTCGCCTTTGATCTTTCCCTTGCCGTGTAGGTAAAGCTAGAAGAGCCTCATTGGCCCGACAGCTGACAAGCAAACCTTCCATTCTTATGTTTACATCACTTCTCTCTTTCTCGTACTGACCGGACAAAGGTTTCAAATGAGCATTCCATGGGTCAGCCATAGCTTGAACCTTCCTTCTCACAGTCAGCTATATAACTCAGGCAGCAAAGGTTCGAGGAGGATGGCGGTTAGTCTTCCTCATCTCTTTCGGGTGGGCGGCGGGAATAGCTCTTCTAGCATGAGCATGGATTGAACAGAGACTGGGAGTAGTCATCATCTTTTTCCATAGTAGTCATCCAGCAAGAAAGGTAAAGACCACTTAGCGTAGTGGAATGGGAAAGAGAGCGTCGAGCACAGCGTTCGTGTCACCAGAAATCCTTTTTCGTTTACTGGGAGACTGAATGAAAAAATCTTTGTCAAGTAGGCATGATTGTCACGTCGATCGACAGTGAAGAAATACTATCTCTGGTGCCCTCACTTTAGGGCTATCTTTCACCATTGATAGACATGGTTCAACGTGCCAGCTACGCTTCCTCTTCTAGAACAGTGAAAACCTAGTCTGATTCCCCCTTCCGAAAGTGCCACAGCTCCTTCTATCACAACCCCAGAAAACAGGGCATTTGAAGCATCAATCTCATTCTATGCTCTATGCCATATTCCTTATACTTTGACTATTAATTCATGTGCACAAACCTCCCTCACAAAGGAAAGCGGGAAAGTCATATTTGCAAACAAAGGCCTTCTTCTTATACTATGGCATCTTGTCCAAAGCGAGCGGTCATGTAAACCCTTTGTCTATTCGGCTCTTTCCTTTAATAAGAACAGTCTAAATGTGACACTTTCACGACGAAATACCGGGAATTTTTTATACTAGTGCCCCCTAGGAAATTAAGCCAATGATCGACTGTCCCTGCCCATTCAAACGGGGCATTTTATTCCTTAAAGTTCCACAGCTCTAAATATGCCTATTCCTTCGACACCTTTCCATGGAAAAAGGGGGAAAATGGCTTATTCCGCATCAACCTAAGCCCGCTTATTCAGACTAAGGGATCCACTAATGAAAAGTGGGCCTTCCTCCTTCTTGCTTGAAGCTCTGTCAAAGAAGCATTCTATTCCGAAAAGGCTTAGGGCCAGGCTAAACCTCCCTCAAAGCGATGAAGTTCCAGAGTTCTTATTCCATGAACTGGTGATATTCCCTTAACTGCAGATTCAATAGCACCGGTAATGAACCCCAAAAACAAGAGGAAAGAGAGCACCGTCTACTCAGACTGTTGGCAATGAGAGCAGTAAGAGTAGATAGTGGAACAGAACTAGCAGCAGATAGGCATTCAGTTAGCTTGAAAATGGACTCGTAGTTAGAAATCATATACTTCCTCAAAAACTATCTTTAGAATGTCCTATCTCTCTCTTCAATGCTCTAAAATGAGCTAAAAGGCTTCTCTTAAAGCAGAAAAATGGGAGTTATAGTAGTTTTAGCTATTCGATCCAAATGAGTGCCCTCACTTCCTTTCTTTACTACGATATGCCCAAAACAAGAAAAAGAAAGTGCAACATATCAAAGAGCGATGACACAAATTATCAATGACCTCCTACATAACATATGTGAGCCTTACGTGGATGATTTGGTAGTCTTTTCAAAAGAAAGAACCGACCACATCAAAAATTTACGCAAGGTTAAGAAAGAATCAATTGAAGATGAACCCGAAAAAATGTGCATTCGGGATCGGGCGGAGGCCTTAAATCAGTAGGGCAATAGGATAGCTATTATTGACCTGACCCCTATTACATTACTTAAGACTACTCTTTCTTCAAGATACGAAACGAGCAGCCGAAAATGGCTGTCCCTGTTGTATTTTAGATGGAGTCATCTACAGGGCTAATAATCTTACCTTTATATAGAGAGGGGTAGCAGTACCGTGCTCTTCTGTGCTCGTAGATTGACTCACCTATGCATCCCGACTAAGGTCTCACAAATGTGCACTTCCCTTATGCATCTAACCACTTCACTAAAGTGAATAAGTTATACAGAAGGGTAGGTTGGTCATATACTCTTATGCGCCTTCCTTCTTCGAACCTTTTGGTATGTATTGCCTACAAACTATAGATCAGATCCACCAGACAAGAAACTCAATTTCGCACTACTGCTGAGTCATCGAACTTATCTACCAAGGGATTCGTGGAATTTCTGTGGATTGCGTTGGGGGAAATCTACCAAAGCTAAGCAGATAGATAGACTCATTTCCCGCTGCTAAGGGAGAGCAAGAAAGAAAATCAAATGATTTTTTTTAACCAGTGCCCTCTTTTGGGTATGCAGGTACTAAGAGTCCTCTCACTACCAACCAGCAGACATTATCTGGCTGGGTCTTGCCGGTATCAACAATGAGGAAGAAACAACCAAATGGAAACAACAACTATCTATGGCTCTTGGCCTAAACAACGTCCCAGGTGTAGGGGATATCAGAGCAACATGGAATGCCAAGACGACGATTTTCTTCATGGGCTGTAGTAAGTAGATCGAGAGGTCATTCTGACCTTTATCCCCGAATATGGAGAATATGTTCTCATAAAATCTTGCTCCAATCTGACCTAGCTGGCGAGCGATCCCACTTCGTGACAGAGAACAAGACAGCAAGTGAGCGTACTTTTATTTGCTTCTTCTCCACCAAGCACGAAAGTTTAAGGATAACTGTAGGTCGGTGGCTACCTAAGGAAACTCCAATTCGATCCGCCCCCCGGCTGGGAGGCATCTACCTCATCCCGATCATAAGGAGAGGTTCAATATGATAGGGGTACTTTTTTTCCCTTAAGGAAAAAATGAAATGCATAGGGGACCATCCTTTTTTTGCGGCATGCTCCTTAGATTTACGGATTCGCAGGGGGCCTCTGGCCCTACTTAGTTTCACAAGCCTTTGTCACTGTCAGTCAACTAATTAGGGCCTTTTCCTTTTTTTTGAATATCCCATTTTAATTATCTTTAATAAGTAAAGTAGGCAAACCTATAGGTCCTTAGTAGCGTTGACAAAGAAGAAGGATCCGGTTAAAAGAAAGCGAATCTTTCCATTTTTCTTATAATTATATAACAATATAAAATAGAAAGAAATTTATAATTATTATATATAGGCCAGCTTGACAAGCAACCCTTCCTCTTGATTTGAGGTGCGAATAGAAAGATTTTATTTTTTATGACTTCCACTTATCGATCCCGGCCCAGAAAAGTGACCAATTAGGGCAGAGCCCTATTGATAAATGAAAGAAAGGGTTTATGAGCCCTAGCCCTGTAAGCCCACATCTGTGTAGAGTAGATTGTTCAACACCTGCAGCACAAACCCATTTTGAACCTATTGGTCCTAGTATCGTAGGCGACCGAACGGACGCCCCATAATTACTAGACCAACCTGCAATAATAATTCCATAAACACCTAGTGAAGATATGTCAAGCAAATAAAGTAGCCCTATGTTCGGATCTGACAATACCATACCATAATCCAAAGGTACAACAGCCCGAGCGACCAAACATAACATAAATGTAACCACTAGAGCCATCCTAAAAAGGGAGAAATTAGCACTACTTGGTGAAATAGGTTCTTTTAGAATCAATGTCAAACCATCTTCTAGAGGTTGTAACAATTCAAATGATCCAACTACATCAGGACCATTTCGACGTTGCACAAAAGCCATTACTTTACGTTCAGCTAGCACTAAAAAGGCTACTCCTAGTAAAAGTGGTAGAATTATTCCAAGTATTTCAGCTGGAACAACTATGTACATTTTTTTTAATTCACTCATGATCTGGCCTGGTCGACCAAATCAAGATATTGAAGGAGGGGACCTTTTCTCGGAAAAAAAAAAGTTCTTGCAACTACGAAAACCACAACACAAGCACCCCTTTTCCATTCATTCTATCTAAGAAAAAAATTCAGCATAGACCACGACCCCCCCATTTTTTCATATCTTTATCTATATTTTGCCAGGTTAAAGAGTCCCCGCTCTCTATGTTCTTGAGAAAGTTTTTCAGCTTGCTGACTAGGGTTGGCAACTAAATTCAGTCTTTGAGACCCCATAACATAAGAAAGTTGTGGAGTGCATAAGCCTCTCTTTAGAGATAGAGGCGACTTTCTTGTGGTTGTAATTGCGATTGAGCAAGTAGGGGGCGGCAACTAAAGAGGTAGCGAGACTGACCATAATTTCAGGAATAGGTTGACTTTCTTTCATTTTGTTATGGAAAGTGAAAGTCGTTTTGTTTAGTACAAGATCGCTTCACACCTGGCGGTGCTTACACCTCTCGCCTATCGAAGTTCTATTCAAAAACCTCGTCCGAGAACTTGTATAGAGAAGGATTTCCCGCGGTACAACACTTCTTCCATACCAACTTAGCTGCCCGGTGCTGCTATTGGCATAACAACCGGTACACCATAGGTTAGCCTAACCCAGTCCCTTCGTACTAGGGTTGGCTCCTCGCAGTTCTCTCTTTAACACCAACGGTAGATAGGAACCGAACTGTCATGATGTTTTAAACCCAACTCACGTACCACTTGAATCGGCGAACAACCGAACCCCAGAATGTGATGAGTCGACATCGAGATGCCAAACGAATCTATCGATAAAAGCTCTTGGGAGTCATCAGCCTGTTATCCCCGACGTACCTTTGAGCGAGAGCCCTTCCACACGGGACTCTCGGATCACTATGGCTGACTTTCGTCTCTGTTCGACCAGTCGGTCTCACAGTCAAGCAGGCTTATACCATTACACTCACGAGCAGAATCTTAGCTTGAGCCTACCTTCGCACACCTCCATTACTCTTTAGGAGGCATCCGCCCCAGATAAACTACCCACCTCGCAGTGTCCCGCCTCCCCCCGAATGATCGTTGTGGCGGTTAGGCATCCTTAGACGAAAGAATGGTCTTTCAAGATTGGTCGTTGTGTGTCACCACCTCCAACCTATCCTACACATTCGATTAAGGTTGTCACTATGAAGCTATAGTTCAGGTGCACGGGGTCTTACCGTCTAGCCGTTGGTACTCCGCATCTTTACAGAGAATTCAATTTCACCGGGTCCATGTTGGAGATCGCGGGGCAATCGTTACACCATTCGTGTAGGTCTCCACTTATGCGACAAGGATTTGCTTCCTTAGAACAGTTAGAGTTACTAACGCCATTTACTGGGACTTCCATTCGAAGCTTATAACACTTCTCCTTTCGACCTTTCAGCACCGGTCAAGTGTCAGAATCTATACAACGTGTTACCACTTAGCAGAGTCCTGTGTTTTTAATAAACAATCGCTACCCCCTAGTATGTGCCACTTTCCTAATCAAAAGAAAGGAGAGCACCCCTTCTCCCGAAGTTACGGGGTCATTTTTCCGAGTTCCAAGGCTAGGCTAGGGTTGGTAATATCCAAAAAAATGAATAGAGGTCGGGGTCGATAGGTGGAAGTTGGCAAGGAACTTGATCCCCCCAAAAAACGGAGGAAGCCGTGGTCGAACACTTATTCTGGAAATAAGTCGGGGCCGTTTTACCAAGTCTACCAGATAGAGGATGATAGAGGGCCAACTATCGTTGCCTTGCACAAGATGGTGCCCTTTCACTTCGAGTTCCTACCTTCGTAGTAAAATCTGATGATACACTTTGGCGATGTTACCTACCAAATAAAAGGCCTGCTAGGTGATCGAAATTGCTCAGGTCAGTGAGGACTCACTCACTCACCTACTCATTATCTATTTATGACTTTCTTCTATCTACTTAATTTAAAAGGCGACCCGCCGCGCCGAGCTATAAGATAAGATACAGTTCTTGTACTACTTGATTGACTGGTAAGAAAGAGCTTCTGTAAGAACTGGAAGACTCTTGTATGTACGGTAACCCTCTATTCCGCTACTGGTGGACTGTTGTACAGAAAGGGCGACATAAGCAACCTTTCTTAGCACGCTTTTCAAGCGCTTAGCTTCTGCTAGTGGCGGGGTAGTAAGGCCATGTTGTTCAGTTGGAAGCCTAAGCCAATAAGGTACGAACGAAGTGACGAGCCACTTTAGAAGATAGGGGGCGGCTTTCTTGTGGTAGTAATTGCGAACATCTCTCTTCTTCTCTTAGCGTGCACAGTTTGGTTACAGGCCGCCTTAGGCACATCTCTCTTTCTTAGTTTCACGTTGGACTAATGATAATGAATGAAAGTCAGTCTTTTAATAAACGTATATAAGCAGATGTTTAGTGTATAATAAATTCTTTAGTGGTCGCACCGAAAGTACGGTGGAGGTTGGTTGAAGATGATGTTACGCGGCGTTTAGAACCAGTCATGAAGTGAATGAATTAGAAAGAAGTAAGCAAAAGAGACGAATCTTTCTTGAACTATATCAAAAACAGATCTTCCCCTCCACACCAATCACGAGTTTTTCTCTATTCTTCTCGTATATCATCGTAACGCCCTTAATGCTAGGTTTTGAAAAAGACTTTTCATGTCATTCCCATTTAGGTCCGATTTGGATCCCTCCGTTGTTTTCTTTTCCTTCCGCACCTTTTCCTCGAAATGATAAAGAAGATGGTATACTTGAATTGTATTCTTTAAGTGCTTATTGCTTGCCAAAAATCCTACTTCTACAATTGGTAGGTCACCGGGTTATTCAAATAAGTCGTGCTTTCCGTGGTTTTCCCATGTTACAACTTTCGTACTAATTCGGTCGATCCGGAATAGATTGGTTAAACATTCCATTAGGGAGCCTGGTCTTGACTCTTCTATGTGGTATTCATTCTCGTTCGGCTCTTGGGATCACATCCAGCAGTGGTTGGAACAGCTCGCAAAATCCAACCACTTCACCTACTTCATTGCCCCCAACCGTTTCTCGTACCTCTATTGAAACAAGAATGGTTTCATGTTCTTTCATCGATTGGTTATTCCTCTCCGTTCGTATCTCTTTTTTCTAGTTTCGGTCTCGATTAGTTCACAAGATTGAATGGCCAATTCTCCTCAAAACCCTCAATTCGATTGTTTTCCAAAAATGTTGAGCCAGGTATGTAAGCCATGTATCTGGGTGGAACTTAAATAAAAGAAGGGCTTTTGGTTATTTGCACCCCATTTTGATCTTGCAGCTATTTTTAAAAAATATATATAAGAATCCATTTTTTAGAAGAAAGATTATATATATGTCCTATTAGGAGTAATGATTTTAGCAAGAGCAGCCAGACAGACTACTATAGTGAGTCTAGTGACTACTAGAGTAGAGTTTAGTCAAAAGGTATGGTATAGCAGCCTTTCCGAGCGAGCCTCTGAGATCTCTTGTAAACCCCCATGATATGGTAAAGGGAGGATATTAGGGGAAGCAGTGAGTGGAGACCCTCACGTCCGGTTCGGAGGGCGGGGATTTCCCGATCCTACTACAATTATGCCTTTGCAATGTCACTTGGTTCAACTCTATTTGTGACCTTTTCTCGTATGTGGGACTCTCTATCTTCTTGGGTAGATAATCGATCGTCTTTCATTTGGATAGTGAGTAGTTTTTATATTAATAAGTCAAGTCAATAATAATAGAACTGGAGGAGTGAAAGCCACTCGACTCTAAGGAAAGGAGCGAAAAGCCAGGATGGCTCGGTAAGCAAGCAATCAGTTATGTGGGCGCCAACTCCAAGTTCCTTCTCTTCTTTCTTTTTTCAAGGCACGATCAGAAGGATGACATTCATTTTTGCTTTGGAAAGGAGTAGGAAAAAGGCCAACTTGCAACACCATCCTTCCCCAAAGATTCGGTTAGTGTGCATAGACTTCTACTTTCCTTAGGCGACTTTCTTGCCTTACGAAAAGAAGTTCATTTCATTTTCCCGAGAATTTTTAAAAAAAGTTGCTTCCTCCTTGAAGGCGTAAGGAAGAGCCTATTCATGTGCAGTTGATTCTCAAACGAAGCAAAAAATGACAGAGGCTCTCTCTTCCCAGTAGCAGGCGAGGCAAAAAAAACCCCTAACGCCCCTTGCATTTCCCTCTTTGAGTTGGCCTATCAGAAAGAAAAAAATGAGTGAATTCGATACGTCTCTATCGTTTTTTCAAAATACTGGTACTGGCTTAGAGTGAGAACCCAGTCCATAGCTTTACTTACCAGTTATATGTCGATTGCCTTCTCTCCCATTACCTTAAAGTTCAATCATAAGCCTAGAAGAAAGTCTGTACCTACAAATCCAATAAGCAGATAGAGTAGAAGAGAAGGCCCGGAACAAGGTTAACTGAGACTGCCAACTGCAAGAGAAGAGAGAAAGAATGCCGGAAACTTCTAACTTCTTGTGTATGTTGATGTTGCCTAGAAGGGCCGATAGTAATACACTATGTGGGACGGAGTAAGGGCCCTTCTCACCTCCTATGAGTCATCTGACGGAAAAGACTTTCTGAATAAGGTAAAAGAACTTGGGATCGTTGATCTCTTCCTTAAAGATTGGGATAAGTCGATGTCGGTCGATGGTGTGAAAACACTTCCTGATGTCGAATTCCAAAAACCAGTGAGGGGTTCCCCACTCTTCTTTGATCTGTCTTAGGACGGAGTGGAAGCCTCAACCCGAGCGGAAGTGCGATGTGTCTGGAAACTCGATACCGTAAATAGATTCGAGTACCATTTTGATCGCCTTTTTAATGATCATTTCTATAGGTAGAACTATTGTGAGCTGTCTAAACTTCGACCCTCATTTCTTTCTTCATATTGTAAAGGAGAGCAAAGCCTATTTTTTGCTCCCTCTATTGAAAGAAAAAGGGCACTCCTGCCGTTGTTTCAGTGACTCATAGGGCTTCCCTCAGCTCAGTATTTTTGGTTATTGAGAATGGTCGCCACTTCTCCGAGGACCGGAATGATTATCCCTGCCCGATGGGTCTACATCCATCCCTGAATGTCATCGGGTAATGTTAACTTCCCCGCCATTCTTCAAACTGTCACATGTAATCCGCATAGGTGTGTCCGTAACCCTTGGAGTGGACGAGAAAGAAAGGATTTCTCGGAGCGACCCCCCAGGTTCCAGACCCAGGAGTCAACTTTCCCGTATGAGCATTCGGTACATATATCACTCTGTGGAAGAGTGAAAGGGTCACCACTACTGAGGATCCCCCCCTAATCTTAGATAGGTCGTCTGAGGGTTTGCTGTGGTTCATTGCTGTGCTTACACACAAGGCTACCCTTTTTTGAACGCTCCGCAGGACCACCTACCACTAGTCTTCAGCCGGAGGGGTTTATTGCACAAAAAATGCTGGGGCGTTGGCTCCCGAAGAAAGAAGCCCAACGAGTGTCAGATGCGAAGCCCCGTACCTCATTAAGATCATATTGGCATACTCTCCTAAAATAGAAAGAGCAGACCCCATTCAATATGAGAGTGAGGTACAACAAGGCCATTTCTGTCTATCACCCATCTCAAGGAGCCGTACGTGGACGTTTCCGCTCATACAGCTCCAAGCCAGCAAACAGTTAGCCTCCTCTACAAGGAATGAAAGTGTGGATGAATCGACATCAAATATAGGATTGTTGTTGTAGAAGATCTCCATTTTAGTAGTCCTAGCTATCCACTCCACTATGTGGTAGAGTGTTGCGGGAAAAAATCCTTTTAAAGGGCATCTCGGCGAAAGAGGACTGAGAACCATAAGGCGAGCACCAAAACGCTAGCACAAACAACTCCCACAAACACCCATGATAAGGGGTGTGTGGACAACCAGGCCACCACTTTTACAAGATATGGGTCCGGACGACCCAAGAGCCCGCCACTAAAACCCAACCGTTAAGAGGCTAAGGTCCAAGGGGCTACCGCAGGAAGTCAGCTTCACCTGTAACCTTAAGGAATACAGAAAATTACCTAGAATTCCTAGCAAGGACTTTGCCTGCTATTCATTCCTAAAGCCCTTTCACCCTTAACTAGCTAACTCGATGGGATGTCAACAGCGAGAATGCCGAATGCAAGACCTGGACCTGGTTGACGCAGTCAAGAAGCAAATACCTCTTTCTCTTCGGGAGCTTTCGTAACGGCTATAAAGAATGGGTCTTTCCCCTCGTGAAAGGCTATTGGGATCGATCCCTTCGACCCTCCTTGGCGTTGAAGGTAGCAAGAGAAAAGAAAACTTTTCTTCTTAGCAACTTTTTCAACCTACCCGAGATAAGGAAGTAAAGCAACCAATAGCCTTTACACCTACTATGCCTTTCACCGGGTGAGCAAAGAGTAGTTACCTTTAGCCCGGTCTTCCTTATTAATTATTGATAAGGCAAAGGGGAAGCATCATCCTTGTAAGATTGTTGCTAAATAAAAGCAATTCTTTTTCACATTCAACCATAAGAGGGCAACTTGATCAATCAAAGCTACGCCCTCTTCCACTACTGACTACGAACAGTTGACAGCTAATGATTTCTACTTTACTAAGCCAGTTCGGTAAGTTAAGGTCCATTGAAACGAAAAAAAAGCGGAAGTGGAAGGGGTCGCCCAAAGCTGTGGAGATAAGGTGGAAGATAAAAAACCTATATTTATAATAATAAAGAGAATCTACTCTCATTTTTTTGGTCTGCCACTATAAATTGATAAATCATAAGAGAAGAAGAAATTGTTGCGTAGAAAGTCTTGTTTACTATCTTCTCCATCTAAGTTATGTAAGAGGAAAAGAGCAAAATACTTTTAGGTAGTGGCCTAAGCGCTAAGAAGCTTCAATCATGCTACTTAGACTATATACTTAACACATGCAAGTCGAACCTTGGTTTTCGTAGTTCGAAAGACAACGGGAAGAAGCAGGGGTAGAGGAATTGGTCATCTCATCAGGCTCATGACCTGAAGATTGCAAGTTCGAATCCCGTCCCCGCCTAATCAATGAAACATTGTTCACCGGGACATAAGGCCGGTCCCAACCCATCTACAAAATGGGGCTAGTGTTCAGTCTTGGTTGGTTCCACCTCTTTGCAGGGTGATCACACCAGTAGCTGTTACGCACAGATGACCATTTCTTAGACTATTGAATTCCAACTTA